>JTEE01000065.1:608419-619272 GCA_002896455.3 Chlorella sp. ArM0029B | reverse complement strand
ATTCAGCACACGGCGAGCGACGCAAGCCGCCGCTGCCGGCAGCCGCCGTGCCGCTGCGGCGCGAGACGGACCAGCAGCACAGCACCCGGCAGAGTGCGACTGGCGGCGCCCGGCAGAGTGCGACTGGCGGCGCACCTTCCCCACGGGCCGTGAGGCAGCTAGCTGTGGCCTCTCCAGCGTCTGGGCGGCCCCTTGAGGCAGGACTGTCAGCGGCACAAGCGTTACCACGGACGGCAGACTTGCGGGCGGCAGCGTCGCCCGCGCTGGACCCCGGCCATGTGCTGAGTAGCGGCAACGACAGCCGCCCGCTGTCTGCGCAGGCTTCCTCCAGCCGGGAATCGCACTTTGACGTGCAGCAGCACCTGCGCCAGCTGACCGGCGCCGCGCAGCAGTGGCTGGCGCACCGTGGCAGCAGCAGCGGCGGGCGGGGCAGCAGCGAGGGGTCACCCGGCGGTGCTTCGAGTGTGGAGCGCAGCGTCAAGTCGGACAGCTGCCTGCTGCCGCCACGGAGGCTGACTGACAACGCACGATCGGGGCTGGCTTGCGAGGGGTACGAGGCTGGGCTTGCCCACGCGGCGGCCATGGCGGCGGCGGTAGCTGCGGTGGACGCAGAGGAGGAGCAGGAGGCGCGCCAGGCAGCGGCGCAGCACCTGCGCGAGCGCTGTGTGGTGCTGCTGGGGTCGGAGGAGCTGTTTGAGGAGCTGCACGGCCTGGCGGTGACAGCTGTGGAAGGCGGCGCCGCCAGCGGGGACGGTACCGCCACGCCGCGCCCGCCCACCATGGCGGCTCTGGGGGACCTGCTCTTTTCGCGGGTGGGGTACAGTGGCAACGCCGCAGAGGCGCTGCACCTGCTCATGCGGCTGCTGGCGTGCGAGTGAGGAGCACAACAGAATGCAGTACGTGGGTGCTGCCGCTGCAGTGCGGGCCCCGCAAGCGCCGCTCCTCGTGGTGAGCGAGCGAGCGCCTGGACAGACCAACCTTTATTGCTTTGCCACCTGTTTGCTGTGTTTTACACAGCTTATTATTGATTGCACATGCATGCATTGCCAATGTAACTGCTCCACCTTCTGTCAGGGTGCCTGCAAGTGGCCGCATGGGGCCAGCAGCACAGCGGGCACCGCAGGCTGCGACAGCGGGGCACAACAGTCTCAGGTACAACTGACGGCCTGAACCTCTACTTTAACAGTCACTTATATTGTTTGCAACTTCACACTCAACAAGAGCGCGTTCGAGCCTGAGCCACCCGACTCGCCGGCCGGCTCTTCGCGGGCCCCGCAGGTCTCCCCAGCCTCCCCTTGACCGCGCGCAATGCCTGCAGGCGCCCTAAACCGGTTGTCTCTGGCCGCAGCGGTGCTGCTAGCCGCTGCCAGCGGGTGAGGCAGTCGGGCCCCGCGCGCTGTTGTGGTCTCGCTCTCAGGCGCTGCAGGCGGCGCGGCCTGGGGCCCTACCACCCGTAATGGGGCGCAGAGATTGCCGGCAGAGGCGCGGGGGGTGCAGAGACGCGGGGGGTCTGGGTGTCTGACAACTGCCGCCTGCCGCCGGCTGCTCCCTGCAGTGTGTGGGCCGGACCGCTAGCCCAGGAGTGGACGGCAGGCGTGGCTGTGCCTTACGGTGGGCCTACAGACGGGCAGGACCCTCACATATCGTTTGGAGGCGTGAAGTCTGGCAGCTGCGGTGAGCCGGGCGGGAGACGTTGGTTGGCGGGCTGCCCTTGCATTCCGGTGGGCTGGCATCGTGCATACATATAGCACCCTTTTGGACGTATGGGCACGCCCCGCACATTGCCCCAATCTCACGCCCCCCTCCCGCGCTGTCCCTGCACCCGTAGGCTATGGAGTGCTCGATCCGCAGACCTGGCCCTTCTGGGCTGCAGTCGCGGTGGGGCCCACCCACCCTCTCGCTGTGGCCTCTCGGCACCCGCTCCTGGGCTGTGGCGCCTGCATGGAAGTACAGTGCGACCCGCGGAATGGCTTCCTGGTGAGGAAAGATGCCTGCGCTTGCATGTGGGGTTTGCCATGACGCCACTTGCCATCACCTGGCTACGTGGGTGCTGCACGTGTTGCGCCCAGCGCGGAGCGCCCACACTGCCTCCCCCGCTGCCTGCCTGCAGGGATGCCCCGCCAACGCCAACGCCACCAGCCTAGTCGTCCTTATCACCGATACCTGCGTGGACTGCCCCGCCGACAAGGTGTGTTAAAATCGTTGAGTGGAAGTTGGATGTTAGGTTGGGCGGCGGGAGGGTTGGGGACACACAAGGAGGACGGTTGGGCAGGTGCCTTCAACCTCACCTCACAACTCTGGCCCACTTCCACCTTCCTATGGGGGCCTTGCTACACATGATGACTGCGCACTATGCCCCGTCCTTTACCGTACAGACGCCCCACTCTCACTCCCACCCTCGCTCTCCTCCACTGCAGATCACCCTGCAGTACCTCTCCTTCCAACAGAAGCTGGCCTCGCCTGACATCGGCGAGGCATGTCCGCCCGCTGCACCGCATGCCGCTGCCTGCCGCAAGCTGTACCCCGGCGGGAGTGGGGCGGGCCATGCAGTGTTGAGCACCCATGTGACCCCAGAGAATGTCTGTGCGTGCACATAGCTCTTGTTGTAACCGCCTTACATCTGGCCCCTCCCTTTCTCCCCGGTTGCAGGTGTCTATTCGCTACCGGCAGGTCGAGTGTGACGCCCCCACTCCCATCGTCGTCGACATCGACACCTTCCGCGCCACAGGTGGGTGTGGGTTGTGGGTTGGCAGGCTAGGACTAACAGCGAGGTCTTCAAGTGGGTGCTGCGCGCCCTGCATGTGTCGCCCTGCCTCGATCGACTGCACCCGATGTGCCCTCCACCTTCCTGCCGCTGCAGAGGGCGGCTACCTCCGGCTGTCTCTGGAGAGCGTGGCTGGCACGGGCGCCATCCAGAGCATCGAGCTGCGCAAGGCCCCGCTGGCGGTAAGCTTGCTTTGTGGGTGCCGGGATGGGCTGGCTTGGTGGGTGCTGGCAGATATGGGTGCTTAAGGAAAAGTGAGCAGCACCCAGACAGGACCTGCCCGCCCTCTTCCCTGCGCTGTCCTGCCGTGCTCTCTTCCCTGCCCTACTGCCCGCCTGCCTCATTCCCCTCTGTCTCTCACTCAGCAGCACTAACCTGTCGACTCTACTCCACCATGCGCTCTGGCAGGGCGACCGCATGAGCCTCGCTGGCACCACCTGGACGCCGATGAAGAACAGCTGGGGGGCCAAGTGGGAGCTCAGGTGGGTGCTCAGCAAATAGAGGGGCCATGACACTGGGGCCCCGGAGGGGCGTTTGACACGCAGGCGGGAAGCTTGGGTCTGTACGGGCTGGCAGGTGCATTCAGTTGCCACACAATTGTCTGGCTGGGAGAGCATTGCACCTCTCCTACCTCTGCAACCCCAATGCCCTGTTTGCCTGTTTGTATCTCCCGCCCATGCAGCGGCCTGCCCGAGGGCCCTCTGGACATGCGCATCACTTCCGACAAGGGCGAGGCGCTGGTCGCAAGGTGGGTGCTGGTGCCGGTGTTGGTGGGTGGGTGTTGGGTTGAGTGCGCTGGATGCGGGGACGGCACGGTGTGGGTGATAGGACTGGCGAGAACTGGCTTCGTCAGTGTGCTCACGTGGGTGCTGCCTGCATTTGCTTGCCTGCTGCGGCCTGAGTGCCGGCCACCGCAACACACACCCTGCTCACCCATCCCATATTGCCATCCCCTTACCTCTCCTGTGAGCAGGCAGGCCATCACCCAGGCGGGCGTGACGGGCAAGCTGGCGCTTCCTGTGCAGTTCTCAACAGCGGGTGCGGCTGGTGTGGGTGTTGGGCCCTCCCCCACAGCATTCCGCGAGCCTCTGACAGGGGAGGCTCTGCGTCAGCAGCTGGGATTCCTGATCCCTTCCCAGACAGGGTCTGGTGCCAGCCCGGCTTCCAGCGCAGCGGCTGCTGCCGCACTCACTGCTGCCGCCTCCCCTGCACTGTCGCCAGCCACACCTGGCGCCATCCCTGTGCTTCCTTAGTCCTGCTCAAAACTAGCGCCTGCCCCTGCACCCATGCCTGCTTCTGATCATGAATTGAGCTCTGTCCCCATTTGGCTGGTTCACGCCCGCCTGTCGCCCGCTGGCGCAAGCGGGGTGGAAGCCCGTGTGCACACACCCCGCTTGCGTTACCTGTAACGCAATGCGATGTGCACACACGGGCTTCTGCCCAGGAAAACATTCGGGAATCACACACAGTTTCTGGAGCTGGCAAGCGGGTTGGGGCACCTTGAAAACGAAATGTGTTGCTGAAAGCAATGAGGGGCGGGGGAGGGGATTAGAGGTGCCCGCCTCAGGCACAGGCGGCGCGCAAACGTGCGCCCAACTCCTGCCCCTTGTGAACTTCTTTTGCCAGGCCCAACATGCCCCCTCCTCATCCTCCCTCTGCTCCTCCCCCTTCCCTGCCATGCACAGAGGTCCTCGGTGTCAAGGACGCCCACACCACCGCCACCATTCTTCCTGCGCTGGCGAATACCTGCAACACAACCATCGTCGACATGCTGCGCACCCTCCCCGACATGGGCACAACGTTGGCGCACCTGGAGACGGCAGGTAGGGAGCTTCAGGCAGGATGGAGCAGTTTTGGGTGTGCTGAGGTCTGTGGGCACAGCGTGCACAGCGTCCCCTTCCGCGCCTGACCTGCATCACGCTGACGCTTCTTGAGGGCCCCTTTGCTGCCATCACCTGCGCCCCCCTGCTCGTTGCTCCTGTCCTCCCTCCTGCCCTGTGCCTGCAGGCATGCTGGTACGTCTGGCACCCCATTGCGGCCGCCACTCCCTCTGCCCCCTTTCCTTTCCCCACCCACCCAGTTCACCTCTCCTATTCACCTCACCTCTCCTGCAGGCATGCTGACGCTTCTGGAGGACCCCACTGCCACCGTTACCATCTTCGCCCCGACTGACGACGCCTGGCTGGGGGTGGATGCAACCAAGGTGGACTTGACGGACAGGGAGACGCTGCAAGAGGTGCTGACCTTCCTCATCGCACAGGTGAGCGGTGGCACTGGGTGGGCTGAGTTCACAGCTGGGGCCTTGTGGTTGGCGGCGACAATGGGTGGGCCGAGTTCACAGCTGGGGCCATTCGGAGGGAGAGGGGGTAGGAGGTGCCAAACGTCTGCAAAGACAGGTGAGGTGGTCGGCGGCGGCAATGGGTGGAGCTCAGCAGGAGGGGCTCATTTGATGCACAGGTGGGTTTGGCCCGGGCCGCACAAAGTGTTGAAGTGGGTTGGGTGTGCATGGACCACGTGCTGCCAGCTGGCCCTACCAAATTTCATGTGCGGGTGCACACAGGCCGGAGGGAGAGGCTTGCTACGTCGAGGCAGGTGCACTAACCCACTTTGTGCTGCGCCCTTGCAGCACAAAGTGCAGCTTTCCCCAAGCTTCCCTCCCCGTCCCCAGGGCCGGCCTGGCAGTGTGTCTGCAGCCCGATTTCCCACGAGCCCCGCCTTCTCACCAAGCCTTCTTGCTGCCCTGCACCTCCTGCCTGCAGGGCCAGGTGGCGGTGCCGTCTGCCAGCCAGATGCTGCCCGAGGATTTGGAGGATGGTGGGGTGCGGGTGGCGGTGGACACCCTGAACGGCGTGCCTCTGCAGGTGAGGTTGGTGCAGGAACTCAGGTTGTGTGGTCCGGGGCATGTCTGTGGCGGTGGGTGGGCGGCGGGTGGGGGACACCTGAACGACACCTGCAAGTGATCCTTTAGTTTGGTTGGGCAGGCAGCTAGATGAGCGGAACCTGGGAGCAGCTGTTCCAGTCCATCTGTTTGCAGCCTGCCTACCCTCCTGCCTGTCGAGGCTGTCCCCTCTCACCGCCAAGCACCGTCCCCTGCACCCCTCCACCCCGCAGGTGGTTGCGGGCCCCGGCGGCATCGCGCTGCGCGACGGCTCTGCCCTCACCCACGACGCCATCATTGTGTCGGCCAACAACCTCGTGTGCGACCGCTCGGTTGTAAACGTGGTAAACGTGGCAGTGCCCATGCCCTTCTGAGCTGCCCTTCTGAGCCGCCAAGGCTGTCGGTGTGTGTGCGACTGCTCCACGCCGTCAGTTTTGTGTCGAGTCACCGTGACTATGCCCTTCCAAGCAAGTTTGTCATCTTCTTTAATGAAGGCCGGCTGGCGCTGCTTGCCTCACGTGTGCTTCTCAGGGCTGCCTGGGTCGCCGCCCTGCCGGCCTTCTGGGGGCAACTGAGCAGGCAAGAGGCCCTCAGCAGGACAGCACGTACACTCCAAACAACCGTTTTATTACCTGATCTTACACCTGCTTGTACCCGTGTACAGCACAAGCGCTTGCCCTTCTGTATGCCAAGTATATCCGAATGCTCTGCCACGTATTCTGCCTGCCATTCCTTCCTCGTCTTGCCCCCAACCTCTCCTTCTTTGCCAATGGCAGATGTTAGCACCGCCGCTTGAACAGCGGGCACATCTCCGGGCGCTTCCCTCCCTTGCCCTTTGCCACCCCCTGCCATAAAACCGACCCCCGATGCCCCCTGCCCTGCCCCACCCCCCTGCCGTGTATCATGTAATCAATCTGTTATGGCGCAGGGCTTGCGAGGTGCTGTGGTTACACACATGAAATGGAATCAACCGGGGTGGTGGGTAATGATGAAGAGACGCAACACAAAATAAACTAGCAAGGGTGTAGGGACGGTGGGCGCTAATGAAAGCAGGGGGTCAATGGGTGGATCCCACGCAACGGGTGGGGGCGATTCAATCATCGATGTGGTGTGAGTGAGTGAGTGGCAACCACCGGCCGTATGGGCGTGGGGAGTGCAGGGCCTCTGAGTCGGGTGTGAGCGCAAGACGGTGGGGGGGCAGAGCCCAGGGGGCGGAGGCAGGCCGGGGGGAACAAATGGGGCTTGCAGTGTCAAATAAAATACAACGTGCCGAAACAGGGCCAGGTGGGTCTCTTCTCGTGTCAGGCCACGCTGTGCCTGTGGGCTCATGCGGGCGCTGTTCTGGAGGGGTTCTTGGTGAGCTGGGCAGGGTGGCACGTGCGTGTGTGTGTGTGCCTTGTGTGGGGAGTTCGCCCCAGGATCACGTTCCCAAACGACGTGGGCACGCGGGCAGCTGGGTTGCTGGGCGGGCGGGGCATGCCGGGGGCAACCGTGCAGGGAGCGCTGCACACATGGCACCGCCTGGCGCCAGCTCAGGCGTCCGCCTTCTTCAGTGAGGGCAGCTTGGCCTTCAGGCCCGCGAGGTTGGGCATCTTCAGGGTCTGCACGGGGGGCAGGCAGCCGGCCGGTGTTTAGGGGCACGCTTGTTGTTGGAAGGATGCCCTGAGGAGGGCAGACACGAGAAGCTGCATGCTTTACATGGAGAAGGGGTGCAGGTAGTAAAGGGTTGGCAAGGCCGGGCACTGAGGTGCATGAGCAACCCTGTGAGATGTTGACCCACTTCCCGCTCCCGTGGTGGCCCGTGCAGGGCACATGACCTGTGCAGCGCCCTCCCCGCCTGCACTCGCACGCGGTGCGACATGGTGGGGCAGAGCATGCGCGCTTAGGCCCGCCCATGGGCCCCGTCCCCTTCTGTGCGTGCGTGTCTAGCTTGGGAAGGCCACTTCTCCTGTGCTGCCCCCACCCAGCCTCCTTGGTAACGCAATAAATAAGCTCACCACGGTGGGAAGCTTGTCCTTCTTGTAGCCATACTTGTAGCCGGCGTAGGAGGTGAGCGCCAGGGTGGCAGTGAGGGCCAGGGCCAGGGAGGCGGTCTGCGTGTTGGTGGCCATCGTGTCCGGGCTTATGCTCTGCAGAAGGAGGAGAAGATGACGGCGCAAGGGCGTGGGATTGAGGAGACCGACAGTGAATCAAGCCCAGGCCCCAGTCAGCTACCGTTTGTGCTCTGCAGGCAGAGGGCAGAGGAGGGGTGGCGGGGTGCTGTGTGCTGCTGCGTGGCTCTGTGAGGTGGTGTGCCGGGTGCCCCATGTGCCCTGCAGGCAGAGTAGGGGTGGGAGGGAGCTGCGCGGTGCAGTGAAGACGGAAGCGGGGCAGGGAGGAGGTGGCGGGAGAGAGTGAGCGAGGCAAAGGTCAGGGAGGTTGTGTGGCGCTGTAGGGTGCTGTGCACGCTGTGCTCTGCAGGCGCCCCTGGGTGGGTAGGAGGAGTAGGTTGGCGCGCCAGCGTGCCGGTAAGGTTGGTGGGGCAGGGCGTGAGGCATTGTGCACAGGGTACACGTCATGAGGAGTGCACGGCAGGGGCGGGGCACAGAGGCTGACACATGCGGGGGTGGGAGCGGCGCCGGGCGCCGGGCGCCATGCAGGGTTGTGCACACACTCTGGCTAGAGCACTCTGCGCTCTAGCGGCAGACCTTAGCGCCCTGCGCTCACCACTCTGTCGGATCCGGCCTGTATGCAAGTGCGCCGCGAGCTTTGGCTAGGGTAGGGTTGGCTGGCGCAGAGAGAGCAGGCGGGGCGGGCTGCAGGGGGAGCGGGAAGTCCAGAAATGCGCGCCGCCAGAGGCCGGGCCTTAGTATGTGTGACTCACGAACCGCAGCCGCCGCAGGAACGTCGCAGCACAGCACAGCACGGCAGGATAAAGCCACCAGGGCTCCAAATCCAAATAAACTCAAACCCGTGCCAGCAGACGGGCTGGATAAAACGTGCCCGTATGGGGGCTGGACGGCTGAAATTCTCTGGAGCCGCTAGCAGTTGGATGCACCACGGCGCCCTGCCGCAAGCCCTCGATAATCCCACTCCCCGTTCCAGCAACGACTTTGCTGCTGTTCAACCCAAGCCCACTTACCCCACAAGAAGCTCTGAAGACGCTTATCAAGGGCTCAAATATGACAATGGTGGCCGACAAGGCACGGCGCTGCAAGCATGGCGGCGCCTGATGGCGGCACAGCGTGACGGTGGCGGTTTAATAGTCAGCAAGGGTCAGAGCACAACCGTCTGGGGGCGAAGCCCCCAGAAGCTGGAGACCTGTGGTGATTTCACATGCCGAAAGTATCAATAACACAGGCAAACCATATGTTTTAAGGGTGCCAAAGCTGAGCCACCAAGGCGTACTGCACTTGTACTGCAGACGGGCTGCTGCTGCTCTTTCGCAAACTTCAGGCCGTGCCGGCCGACGGGCTTCCAAACTGCAACCCGTGCCTGGCGGCCCGAAACTCAAAAGCGCCCGTCTGAGACGGGAAAACGGGCGTGATTTGGAGCCCTGAAAGCCACAAATCAGAAAGGATGAAAGCCACAAATGGGATGAAAGCCACAAATGATGAAAGCCACAAATGATGAAAGCCACAAATGGATGAAAGCCACAAATTACAGCACTGAGCATGCCCCGGAACATACATGACAGCCTGCTCCAATTGGCAGCAATACCTGGTAGTGCTGGCGCTGGCATGACATCCTCCATCACGACCATCCCGCGATGCACTTGGCAGCGCCATTGGCTGTTGAATGTCTGAGACGCTGGCGCATATGGGACATCAGCAGCCTGGTTTGATCTGCCATGCTGAACGTTTGGGAGCGACTATGTGGTTCCATCAACCTGTGGTTCTGCAACCAGCCGCCGCCTGCTGACGGTTTGCATCTCCCCAACGAGGGCACAGGCAACTTCTTGTGGGGGCGTCGATACGAATGCATTAAAGAAGAACGTCTTCCCGAGTTTCTGATGCTGTGCGCCGTGCATCCCACGGATGGCAACTCAAAAGTGCAGTGGCGTGACGTTGGAGCACGCAGCATTGCCGGAGCACAGGGCACCCAAGCCTGAGCACTGCATTGTGGCCTCAAGCTGCAGCACGCAAGTCATGCATGTGTTTGGTGCATTCCTGAGCCTCAACAGATGTCTGGCTGCTGCGTGGCAGATGAAAGGTTTGTGGGGTGAGCTGACTGCCCGGAGTTGCGGCACCCGTGTGCGCTGCTGCCTCCGCCCCCTCGATCTGCCATGCCTGCTGCTGCTGTGATGAGGCATTCCTGTGAGTGTTTCGCATGGGGCCAGTGGTAGGGGCCGCTAGAGATTCAACACTCGTTACCACGAACTCCACAGCCGCGCAGCTTTGGCAGAGTCCAACGCCGTGGCAATGACGCCGACCCGCCGCTGGCCCCTCCTTCCCTGACTCCCCGCTGTGGCTCCTTCCCGGCTGAACCTCGCCTGGATTCAAAACTACGTATAGCAACGCCTCCAAAATGAGCAACGGGACCCTATAGTCTGCCGCTGAATTTCAACTCGGCTCAAGTCGCCGGCTTGGCAGGCGTGCAGGCACGGGAACGCAAGCTGCGAATTCGCCAGATACTGCACAATGTCAATGCCCACTGCAAACTGAGAGCATATGAGCTGGCACTTGCTGCGCTTAGAGGAAAACAGGCCTTGCTTTGCGGCCTCCCAATGCTGCTGTGCCCCTGGCAGTCTGCAAAGAGCAGATTTCCGCCTTTAGAAGTGCCCTCCAAGCCCGCCCCGTGCAGCTTCTCCTGTTTTCGCATGCTGCCAGCGCCGGGCGGGGCTTAGAGGGGGAGTGGACGCCGGCAGGTGCTTCCTGGTTGGACAGGGATGCCTCGGTCGCGCAGCACCGGCGCTGGTGCCAGCAGCGGCTGGAGTGGGTGCTCCTGCGCGAACTGCAACAAGAAGCGCAGCGTGGGGCTGCGCTCAGAAGACATTGAGCTGCTCGCCGAAGATATCGCGGACCTCTTGGATCAAGGTAGGCCCGCCGGGCGCACGCCAGTGGCGGCAGCCGCTGCCGCCGCCGCTGCAGCCGCAGCGCACCTCCACGCCAGCCTCTTCGCTGGAAGGGCCTCCATCCTGCGGCCTGCACGTGCAGCCCATCACATGCACGAACTCGCTCCCGTGCTGCACCACAGCCGCCGCCCCTTCCGCCGCCCCCCGCCGCCCTTCCA
>JTEE01000065.1:556010-569815 GCA_002896455.3 Chlorella sp. ArM0029B | reverse complement strand
GTGCCGCCGCCGTTGAGAAGATGGCGGGCCAGCACGCCTGCTGCATGAGCACATTTGCCAGATAGAAGTGCATAGTGTGAGGTGCAGAGAGTTGACAAGGAAGGTGGCCAGTCAAGATGGTGCAGGTAGCAAAGCAGGGAGGCAGGTGCGGGCAAGATAGCAAGAGGGTGGGGGATGGGGGGGCAGAGGGAGTATGCAACGAGACAAAGATGCCAGCACGCGGAGGGGAAGACGCCTCTGCATGGTGGAGGATGATTGGGGTGAGGGGGGCAGGGGTGAGGGGGTCATGTGCGCCAGCAATGTGAGCGGGTAGACGCTTCTTGGGCTGGTTACGTGGGTCCGAGGTGGGACAGATGGGCGGCGGGGCATGGGTTGTTGGAGGGGGAAGAGGGCTGCAAGACGCCTGTTTGAGCAAAAGGTGAGGCAGTTGAGAGCATAGTCTACTGAGAGACGGGGAATGCCCGAGGTGCGCGGGTGGGGAGGTTTGGAGGAGCATGCATGACCTGGTGCCGGCTACATGCTTTCCGGCTTTGACCACACTCGAGGGCAGGGACGCAGGGCCGCTGGCAGCAGGCCAGGTGAAAATCCAAGTGGCACACCCTCCACTAATGAATGGCTTACCGACGACGGTGCCGGTGCCGGTGCCGGTGGTACTCTCTGTAGAGGCAAAGGGGGCAGGGGGTGGCAGAGAGGCGGGGATGGGATAGTTGAAATGACGGAAGTAGCAGTTGCTGGGTGATGGCCTGACGGAAGTAGCGCCTGTGGGCGATGGCGATGGCCTTGCCAGAGGCGGGGCTGCCTGGAGAAGGAGGAGCAGAGGGGAGGGACTGGGGAGGCAAAGTCTTGAGGCAGGTGAGGAGGGGCGCCTCGGCGCAGGGAGAAGGGTGTAGCGCCTGCCGGCGGAGCAGGAAGGAGGCTTTGGGATGGGATACCCTTGGGATGGGATACCCTTGGGATCCCATCCCAAGGGGGCGGAAGCTGCAATTGCGGGCTGGCAATCTGGCGGCGTCACAACCGGTGCCGGGAGGAAATTGTGGTGCAACAAACACCCAGGCGTGCATGCCCCCCCACCCACATGGCCTACCCACCCACACGACCCTCCCACCTCACCGGGGTTGACTTCGGCCACCTCCTCGTTGAGAAGCTGGCGGCCCAGCGCGCCTGCGGCATGGGCACAGGTGCAAGATAGCAGTGCACATTGTGAGGGGCAGAGATTTGACAAGGAAGGCGGCCAGTCAAGATGGTGCAACTAGCGGAGCAGGGAGGCAGGTCCTGACAGAGGAGTAAGAGGTGGTACTTGTGTGCATTGGGAGCGCTCGCGGGGTGACCTACGGAAGTGAGGAAGGTACACTGTATGGGAGACATGGGAACGCTTGCGGGGGTAGACAGTCCGATGGGAGACATGGGCGCTATGTACAACCACCAATGACCCAACAACACAGCGATTCTGCTTGAGACTTCCGGGGGGAAGGAGGCTGAGGTGAAGAAAGGGAGGGCAGAAGCTTGGGGTGGCGCACGGCTCAGCCGGCGGCTAGGGCGGGGCCTGGCGGCGGCAGCGGGGGGCAATAGTGCTCTTGTTGAACCCTCCCCTGCCCGAACCGGGCCATGCTTGTCAGAACAGGACGCGACGCGTGGCTGGGAGGGGCGCAGGAGCATTCTGGCGGTCTGTCCGACTGTGCAACGCCGCCCAACCGCGTCGACCCAGCGTCGACCGTCCAATCCTCGGGCGGAACCACATCAGAAAGCCCCGGCACGCATTGCCATGCCCTCACTCTCTCAGGGAGCAGGGGGGGGGGCAACTCGCACCCCGGCGCGCGCCTCGAGGCCGCCTCGAGGCCTCACCTGTGGCAGCCAGCGCCAGCAGCAAGACCAGGGTGGTGATCCTCATGGTGGTTGAACTTGGCACATGTGAGTCGGGAAAGAAAGGCAAACAGGTAGGGTTCGCGGCGGGGGGCGGGAAGGCAAGGAGCGCATGCTGTGCGCCACGACTGTCTATGGACTGCCCACACCCGTTGATCGCCGCTCCCAACGCTGGTTGTCCGATCCTTCGTTGTTAGATGGGGCGTTTGGGCAGAGTAACGGCGCGGAACAGAGACGGAGGAGGCCGGGCCTTGTGGCGGCTGCCGCCCGCTCGGGAAGCTATGCGGGCGCCCCGCCCCCGGCCAAGCGCCTCGCCTGCCCGCCGCCAGACGGCAGGCTTGGGATGTGATGCAGGGTGTGCAGTGAGGGCTGGGGCTTGTCGGGCTCTTGCATCTTTTACTAATCTAAACATACCCCCTCTCTGAAGTTGACTGGCCGGTATAACAGTCGGGGGCGCGGCAAGGGCCAAGCGCTGGATGCGTCCGGCGGGCGAGGCGCGCTTCTCAGCCCTTAGGTTGCTTGTACATGCATCGGCAGTATCAGCAAGGAGCACTCAGGCGCGCGGCGCCTGCTCTGGACACCGGATCTTGGGGCATACAGGGGATGCCCGTATGTTGTGCTGCAGCGGGCCAAGTGTGCCTGCCTGCCCCCAGTGCTCCCCTGCCCTGCACTCACCCGTGAGGGAAGCTTCCCGCCCTCCGCAGCGTGTCGGTACCACCGTGACACACCACCGCAGCGTGGCGCACGATTGTCATGTGGTCGGGAAGGGCGGTACTACCAGTTCTACTAGAAGTGGCACACCGGAAGTGTGTGTGGGCCAGATGCTCCCCGCTGAAGACCTTCCCGCTGGCTCCGGCTGCGGGCCGCAGTGGGAGTTCACCTCTCTGCCCAGCTTCAGCGCTGACGATGCCCACACCTCTGCCCAGGCTTCCGGGACACGCAGCTGCATCCAGGCATTGTGACAGGGGTTGAAGCACAGCCAGCACGTGTTAGTAGGCGGGGCGTGGCTGCGGCACTACAGACTCCCTCCCAGGCCGCAAGCAGCGCAGGCGCCGTGTTGACATCGTATCCCACACTGCTCCAGCCCACATCCCAGCACTTTCATGTGCCGTGCCAAGTCAGCGCCAATCTGATGGGGTGGCAGGAGGCAGTGATTGGGTTGCAGGTAGGCAGGGCAATCTGCTTGTCCCGGGCAAGCGTAGCTCAGAGTGCCTGCCCGCCTCCCTCCCCACTGCTGGCCCCTCTCCCATCTCCAAAGGAGCGGCACCCTAGTCTAGTCTACACCTTACAGCCTTTGTCATCCCTGCAAGAGGATTGAACTTCTGGACGAATCAAACCCTGAGAGGCTGACGAGGCATGCAGCACAAGGCGCCCCCCTCCTCCCTCGCCTGAGGCCAGCGGCAGCACCAGCGTTTTGGTGACGCTGTCTGCAGTGTTGTCCACACCATGCAGCACCTCCACGGCGCGGCTGCTAGTATCTACATCGTGCAGGGGTGGCCGCACCATGCCAGCGCCAAACTGCACCAGCGCCTTTCTTGGTGGCCATGGCACCAGACCCGCCCGCCTGCTGTACCGCCACCAACGTTTCTGGCTGCCTCAGCCAGGCCTGCAGCAGGCGACCGTTCAGCACTGCCTTGCCTTGTTTGCATTGTGCACTGTGCAGTTCTGCTCAGCCATGTGCGTCAGCCGCCGCTGCAGCTGCATGCGCTCCAGCGTGCGGGTGACTGGGTCAGGCTCACTGCTGTCCATGGCACCGTGCGGTGTGGCCGCCACCCCGCGGTCAGCCTGTCCCAAGCTCTGCCTCGCACCACAGGCACTTCTGCTTGCTCCCTGGGCCGCGGTGGCCTGCCCCTTGAGGGTGATGACATGTCGGCTGTGGGGATGCAGCGGGCGGCAGTGGGAGGCAGTGCCGCCAACCACCTAACAGTGGTGACGCAGGCTGCTGTCTATTGCACAAAGAGCGCCAGCAGCAGTGGCGCGCCCTGGCCAAAACGCGCCTTCAACAAAGAAGCCGGCTGGCCACTTTAGCAGGGGTGCAAAAGCCGCATGCGTGGCTTTCCCAGAGTGCATGCACCCGCATTCCTGAGTTTCTTTCTGTTTGTTTCAAAGCCCACAAAGATAAGCTTTCCCTTCTCCGTCCCATGAGTCCTGCTGGCTCCGTGGACCCTAAATGTAATTGAAAAGCTTTGCAGGTGGTGGGCAGCCGGAAGACAGAAGGCTGCAGGCGGCCAGAAGCAGAGCAGCACCCAGACAACACCCAGCACCCAGCAAAGCTGTTCAGGCCGGCTGGATGTCTGTCCGGCTGTCCGTCTGTCTGTTGGTCTTTCCGGTTGGCTGGCGGCTGCTGCTGCAGGTGCTGCTGCCATCTGAGCTGGAAGCCCGGCATCAGGCTGCCTGGGGTGCATCCGTCAGGCAGGGACAGCTGCGGTCGCTGCGTGGCCCACCCGCCTGCTGTAGTGGCTGCCACCAGCAGTGCACCCGCCGGCTGAGTGCGTCCCAGCACGCTGCTGCGGTGCGCCTGTGCCCACGGTCCAGGGGGACGCCTCTTGGGTGCTAGCAGGCAGCGAAGGGTAGCGAGAGGGTGGACAGCGGTAGCTCTGCCAGCGGGCGGCATCACAGCCAGCGGTTGCGCGGCCGCCCCCGTGTGTGGTGCCGCATCGGCAGGCGGGACCTGTGCTCGGCCAGCCTGCTGCTGCCCATGCTGCCGGCGCGGTCGCTGCCGCTGCTGCTGCATCAAAGTCGGCAGCAGCCATCAGGGCGGCAGGGTCCTGTCTCGTGGCATGCTGAGCGCTGCAGCCCCTCTGATCCAGGCTTGCCGCGCGGCGCCGCGGCACCTCCAGCGGTCTGTCTGCAACCCCACCCGCACCGTTTTGAGGCCCCCGCTGCACCCACACAGCATGCCAGGAGTATTATAAACATAGTGGCAGTGCTGCCAAATGCACACAAAGCAGCTGCTGGCGCGTGCTGGCGGCAGGCGGGTGCTGGCGGCAGGCAGGTGCTGGCGGTGCCGGCGCTCACTGTCGGCATGCCGCCAATGCGGCCCACAGGCTCCGCTTTCTTGCCTATCTCCGCCATCAATTCTGTAAACGCCAATTCTGGCCGCGGCTGGGCCGCAGGCCAGAGCAGCTGCAGGTGGCGCACAACCTCCTTTGGGTCAGCGGTGCGCCCCGCCGCCCCGGCAGATCTTTTTCAGCGAACAAAACGGTGTTGCGGAGAGGCAGCACCGGCCGACGGAGGCCGGATATTCGCCCCGCCGGGCCTAGGGTTTAGGGTTTAGGGTTCGCAGGGGCGACTGTGGCCTGTCAATCTGTGTGAAGATGTCCACATCCAGGGACGCACTTAAAACAAATCACAATTCGTCCGAGAAAGTGAGGTGAGACCGCTGGGGGCAACCATTTGCATTCGGCGGCAAGTGGTGGGCTCCCGCCACCGCCCTCCGCCGCTGGTGTCGACCCTGCCTGCCGATGCCTCCCACCTTTGTCCTTCTGCGGTCTTCGATTTTGTAAATCAAAAGGCAGGGAGCATCCAGGACCATTCCGGATCCCACAAACAGCACAGGTCGGTCGGCGTCAAGCCGCACCCACCAGCCGTCTCAGACAACTGTTACGGTACATTCGAATGTACCGTGAATTCACCACTATACTTTTACATGTTCAATCGGGGCCCAGGCACAAATAGTAATCAGGCAACCTGTTAGGGGTTCCGGTGTGTGTGTGGGGGGGCAGCTGTGAATGCGCCTCGCGCACATCCACAACAGGGGAAGGGATTGCAGGCAAGGGTTCTGGGGCGTCAGGGGTGTGGCAGGCACAGTGGCTTGCCGTCGGACGCGTCAAAAGATGGGTGGGTTCATCAGTGGTTGGACATCTGGGTGGGTTCAGGGTTCAGGGGATCGGGGGTTATGGGCAATCGACACCTCAAAGGATTCGCATGGGCGACCACCCTTGCGAGGCAGGGTCGGCCCAGGACGGATCAGGCAAGGAGATCGTCAGTGGGAGGGCTAAACAACTGGGCGCCTGGTTGGGGGCAGGCACGGGGACAGGGTGCATGCATGCATGCAGGGTAGGGCAGGGCTGGCGCTCTTCTGAGTCACCAGAGCCCTCCCCGGGCCGGATCTGTGCATGGGGAGTGCAGGAGGCACCGCCGCTGTGGTGTGATCAAGCACACACCTTGCGCTGTGCCCGCAACAAGACTGCTGCCAGGGAGGCAGGTCACTGCGGGGGGCAGCAAGGTGCGCCAAAGTCACACCTGCCGTGCCAGACGGCTCACTTGCCGTAGCCGCCGCAGTCGGGCATGTGGACGGTGCACGGGTAGGGGCTGCAGGGCGACGGCACCTCGCAGGCGGTGGGGCACACGCAGGCAAAGGACTGCGCAGAAGAAGTGGAGGGGGCATGCTCGGATTGCGGGATGGTGAACCGGGTGAGATTTTTAAAGGCAGACAGACAGGGCTGCCCCGCATGACCATCAACATGTTGGCAGGATGTGGCGGAAGTCGGCACAGCATGGCACAGCACGGCACAGCAAGGCACAGCAAGGCACCTGTGCTGTTGTGGCACAGCACTGCGCGGCAGCATGGCCACACACGGTCACTCCACCATCTCCCGCCCTGCCCCGCTCAAAAGGCCCCTCAATGCATTCCTCAGCCCCATGCCTCCCCAAAGCACCTCCCACGCTCCCCCTCCCCGCCCCACACCTCGTCCTTAGCCCAAACTAATCCTGGCCCCACACCTCGTTAGCCCAACCTACTCCTGTGAGCTGCCTCCCTGCACAGCCCACCCACCGCTCCATCGGTGTAGACAGGCGGGGGGTAGGAGGCCAGGTAGAGGTGCTTCACCACCTCCTTCGCAACCATCTTCTTGCTGCGGAGGGAGACATAGGGATGGAAGGGCAACCCGGGGGGTGAGAGGCTGAGTGGCGAGGCTTCATAGAGGCAGGGTAAGAGCGCCCTATGCTTTAGCTTGGCAAGATTGTGCTGGCTGCAACAGTGTCAGGAGTTACAAACGATGTTGTGCGCGACCTGCAGGTGCTGTTGTTGTACAATCGTCCGATCTGAGGATGAGCCCCTTCAGGGCGGCCATACATCGAGAGAATGTGTGTGGCCACAAACAGACCAGGCCCCACACCCTCCCAGCAGCAGCCCACTCACGGGTACCAGGGGTGGATGGGCACGGCCACCTTGTCCACAATCTGTCGGGCAGGGCAGGGTAAGGGTGGCATGGTGACGGTGAGGGCAGATGTTACACCGGCAGACTGTGGGAACGCCGTGGCGAGGGAGTGTGAGTGGGCGGGCAGACGAGAAGAGTGCCACCCAGCGCTCAGCACAGGGCGACTCGAATGGTGCACAGTTGGGCACAAGGACGGCACATCTACGCCGCAGCTCCCGCCAGCGTGCCTGCCCCCCTGCCTTCCCTCAGATTGGGCCCATCCCTTTCCCCGTCAACATAGCCCCGCCCAACACAAATGCAAATTAGGCCCATCCCTTTCCCCGTCAACATAGCCCCGCCCAACACAGCCCCGAGGGACATACCTCGTGAGGCCACAAGACGCGTGCCAACCCACACTTTACCCTGCCCTCACCTTGCAGGTGCTTGCCGCCTTGCCATAGTAGTCGTACTGGATGGGCAGGTAGCAGCAGGAGGCGAGGACGGCGCCGTCGCAGACCGGATACTGCGTGGCGGAGCAGGGCAGGGAAGGGGCAGGGGGGACGCGTGGGTGGACTTTGAAAACGAGATGTGCGATGGGCCGGAAAGCTTGACGAGGAGGGGCCAGTGGGACGCGATGCCGGCACCAGCACAGACAGGCACATGTGGTGTGGAGGCAGGGCAGGGCGTGGGTGTTGTTGGGATGAGTTAGTTCAGCCCACCCCATTCCGTTGCAGCGCTCCCCTCAGCACGGCCCATGCCCAGGCCCACACCACCCCAGCTCAGCAGGGGCACCGGCAGCACACCCCAAGCGCGTCCCCTCTAGAACAATGCACCCCCAGAGCCCCCCCACACATTCACCTTCTGCTCGGGCTTTGCCACCACCACCACCGCAGGCTTGGGCTTCACGACGACGACAGGCTTGGGCTTCACGACGACGACAGGCTTGGGCTTCACGACGACGACAGGCTTGGGCTTCACGACAACGGGGACCACCTTCACCTTCTTCTTGCCGTGGTGGCCTGTGTCAAAGGGTGGGGTGGGGAGGGTCGGGGGTCAGCAGGTGTGTGGGCGAAAGTGACAGCTGAGGTGTGTACGCCCCTGGCAGAAGAGGACTGTGCGCGTCACATGGGCACACATAGCCGGGCCGGAAAGAGGCATGGACAAAGGCAGCTGGGAGGGAAGCGCCGCATGAACCCTCAAAGGCCACCCTATCCCGCACATGAGGCGGCACACGAGGCGGCACCCACGCAAAAGGGCGGTGGACGCACGCTGAGGGGGCCAGGCTCCTCAGCTGTTTGCTCCTGTTGCTCTGCTCAATTTGCATGGCCCAGCGTGGGCGGGCCCAAAGAAGGCTCTAGGGCGACCCCAACACAGGGTGGCCCCACGCCCGCCCACTCACCCCAAGTCTCGAGGTCACGGGCGATAGCGGCTGCACGACAGGGGCCAAATAAAGTGCAGGCAAACTTTGTGTGGTTAGATAAGAAGGCTAGAGAGGATTGGGGGCTGTCCAAAGGCGGCTTCATGCATGCCGCGTAGCCCTCCGCGTTTGGCCCACCCCGCATGGCGGCCCGCCCGACACCACTCCTTCCCTTTTACGGCCTCAGAGAGGCCTGTCCAAGGCGACGGGCGGGCAGGGCGGCGCCCCCCGGGTGGCCCCACCAGCCCGCCTCACCTGAAGCAGCCAGGGCCAGCAGCAGGAGCAGCAGGGCGCCCTTCATGGTGCTCTTCTCGTCGGCAGACACGCCAGGGCTCGAACAATGGCGGACAGGTGAACTGGGTGGCCGAGAGAGAAGGCAGGGTGGTCAAGTACCAAGATGCTGAGCGTGCTGAGCCAGCAGCAGGAGCAGCAGGGTGCCCGGGACAGGGGATCCGCCCGCCGCCAGCCCCAGCATAACATGTATGCAAGCCATCGTCAGCTCCTGTAAGAACCCCCGCATGTACATACAGCAGGCAAATCGAGGAGGCAAATCGAGGAGGCACCTCAGCTCAGCCACTGCCGCAGCCGCTTGACTGCGACATGACTTGGGAGTAACAGAACCGTCAATCGCATCACTGCCCTCCCGCAGTTCGCCGACCTCATTTCGGTGTGCAGTGCCTTTCTGAGAGAGCCAAAAAGCAACGTTCAGCGCCCGTCAGCCTTTCGGACTTTACTCGCTCCCCGCCTTCCCCCAGCCCCAAACCTACTCCCTCAGGGTGCCCGGTCGACGGGCGCATGTTCACAGCAACCTAGCAGCCCTAGCGTCACTCACCGGCCCAGCTCCGCCTCCACACTCCTGCTTCCAGGTGTGCTCCTGCCCTTTCACCAGCGAGTATGAGCGCTACGCACTGCCAGTTGTGCTGATTGCCATGCGCAGCCGTAAGCACTTGCCAGGACCCCTCCTAGGTTCACTGCTGCCGCCGCCGGCGGCGGCACCGCCGCCCCCTCTCTCACTTCCCCCGCCAGCCCGCCCGCTCGGTTGTGGGCCTGTCTCACAGCCCGGCTTAGATAGAGAGAGAGAGAGAGAGAGAGCCAAAAAGCAACGTCCAGCGCCCGGCGCACGCGCAGCAGGGGCCTCGTCACCAAGCTGCGCACGGCACTCCTGTCCTTCTATGTCTCTTTACAACATCAAGGGGGCGTGCAGAGGCCTTGAGCTGTGGTGCCCCGAGTGCCTTGCGGACTTCCCACGGTTTCCGTCGAGCGGACAGAGGGTGAGCACTCGAAGTCACGGCCTTGGAGTGCTCAAAAAGACAGGTTGGCGGAGCGCCGAGGCGTCAGGGAGGTTTCCCAGGCCACAAAAGCGCTCCCAGAAGGGCCGGCAGCGGCAGCAGAAGAAACATTCACGCGTGCTGCAAGAAGTAAGCACGTTGTGCTTTCCTAACTTGCTGGCACCATGCCTGTGCTCCTGCTGTCCCGCAGCAACATGACTTGTCAGCGGTTCAGGACAGCTGCTGCCTCTCGCTACAGGCGTGGCCGAATCCTGCAAGCGGGATCCTTCTGCCTGCTGCTGCTGGCTGTGGGGCTGTTCAACTCCCTGCAGCGTGGCCAGCAGAGGCAACGGAAAGCAGTCCTCGGAAGCGAACATTGAAGCAGGTGCGCCAGGAGTGTCTTGCCGGGCTACTGCCAGGTTGTACTGCCAGGGTCGTACTGCCAGGTGCGGGCGTGGTCACGCAAGGGCTGGAAGGGGAGGGGCTGGGTAGACGGAAGTGCAGCGGGCACCACCGGTAGCCCGCCGCAATGGGACCCACTTGAGGGGAGGCACGGAACCCCTATCCCACCCTAGGATATGATCGGAGGTTGGCCAGGGCCCGGCCACAGCCATCCCCCCATCCCACCCTGCTGCCATCCATCCTGCGCAATCCCTGCCGCTGCACATCCCTGCCCCAGCACCCTATCCTTCTGCAAGCGCCCGCGGCGGTGTGCCCTCCGTTGGGTTCCGAGCCGCAGAAATGCACACAAGTGGCCTCAAGAGCAACGCGCTCAAGCCGCTGGCCGAAAGGAGGCCACTTGGGCAGCTGGCCTGGCCTTGCGGCCTGCACGTAGAGCTAACGACAAGCATGCAAAACCCCGCGACCTTTGAACGCGTAAAAGCAGTCGCTTTCTGCCATTTCATTGTTGGCTGAGGTACAAGATGTACACGCGCCCAACAGCTGCTGAGCTTGCTGTCGCTTTCTTTGGCTGTCAGAGCTCGGCTATGGGACCGTGAGGGCCTCGGCTGGCCCGGGGCGCCCCGCCGCCTGCTCAACAACTGCTGCCACCAGCCGGTTCCCGCAAAAGCGCGTGGCGACAGCAACCCACTTGTTTTTTTTGACAACCGAAGCAGAGTGAACAGGCTTGCGCCGCGAGGCACCGCGCCGGGCGATCTCTTCTTCTTCTTCTTCTTCCAGCGGGCACCACACTTCGCTGTCCAGCACGTTGCACCCCACCAGTGACAGAAGTGCAGCTGGCACCTCGCATCAAATCCCAGCGTGTTGCACGCCACCAGTGACAGAAGTGCAGCAGGCACCTAACGCCGCCGGCCAGCACGTTGCAACTGCACCACACCATTGGCAGGCAGGCCGACTGGCGTCTTTGTTTCTCCTTCCTTTACGACAACCTTCCGCCCACTGCTGGCCTGCAGAAGGCGACAGCACACGCCATGCAGTGCAGGGCTCAGCGCCTGGTGACCCACTAGGGCCGTTTGCGGGCCTGGCAAGTGCCTTGCAGGACGTCAGGAAGGCAAGTACTTCTCTCCTGGCAGTTGCCCACTAGCAACAAGCATGCTTGCTTGTGCTAGCTGGCCATGCCGCAGGACCCGTGCATCGATTGCCCTCCTGTCCGTGCCATGCCTGTTGCTGCTGCCTGTGACTCCTCGGTAAGCTTGCCAGCTGGACCGATGACCGCTGGCAGGTTCTGTCCAATGGGGTTCCGTCCAGTCATGGTGCTCGGTTTGACCAATCGAGTGATGCAGTATAGGAAGTGACCCTTTCCTTGACCCCTTCTTCTGTGTAGGATGCCGGGCTTGCGGGCAGCGATCAAGAGCTGACACCCCATCCATCCAATGGCTTTGCCAGCAAGTACCACGTCGTGTGCATTGTGGGGGAAGGCACCTACAACGAATGGCAGGCCCGCGTGGTGAGTTGGGAGCAGGGCAGATGAGCGTGAGCAAGTTCACAGAAGGGCAGGTGGTCGACAGCAAGAAGGGTAGTGCCAGGGGCAGGCCGGTTGGTAGTGTGTCAGCGAGCTACGTCCCGTTCTGTACAATAGTTCCTCCATGTCACTCACCTCGCTTACTCCACAACCCTTCAGTCCTACTATTGGTACAAGAAGGCAAAGGAGCAGTGTGAGAAGGAGCTAGGCGCGGCCTGCCCCATGGGCGGCTACACCCGCCTGCTGCACAGGTGAGGGGAGGGCAGCGGGCACGGCCCATCCAGAGTGAGGGGAAGGGCAGCGGGCACGGCCCATCCAGAGTGAGGGGGGAGGGCAGCAGGCACCATGGTACCTGGCTGAGGTAGCCAACGGCAGCCTGCCCTTTAGGGCGCATAGTGTTTGTTACTGCCTGGCTTGCCTGTCCTTGGCATGCACCACTGCTCCGCCTCACAGCGCCCCCTGCCTGCACCCCTTACTCAACTGCCTGCAATTTGCTCTACTTACTCTACAGTGCCTCCTCATCTCCCGCCACCCCTCTGCCCCTTCCGCAGCGGCAAGGCAGATGCCTGGATGCGGGAAATCCCAACCGTGCTGGTGGAGCCCCTGCCGCCAGTGCCCCAGAGCGGCAACAAGGTGAGCCGCAGGGCAGGGTGTATGGCAATCCCAGGCAGTGGGGCGGCTGCAAGGCATCGCGAATCTTCGTTGCTGTGGGGGCTAAGGACCTCAGGCCTGCCTGTAATATGCAGGCCTCTGCTCCTTTCCTGGAACAGCCGTTTGATACAGCTGTCGCATTGCCTCTGCTTCCCTGCTGCGTTTTACTGCCACAACCATCCATGTCTCCCATGTCCGTGTCTAACAGCTCTGGGCGGTGCTGGCCCGCTGCTTTGCCCTCGAGCAATGGGTGGACAAGCACATGCACACCATCCCAGGTGGGCCATGGCATGCGAGGTGTTTGGCTGCTGCTTGCAGTGGCAGGCCCAGCCAAGAGCAGCGGGTGCCCGCTGCACTTCTGGCACAGCTGGGTAAGCAACGGGCTGGCGCAGCCAAGCCACTTGCTCAAATTTCAGGTCCACCTGCCTGCACCGTTCGTGCCTACCCGTAGACGGCATTACGCCAAAGCACGCCAAAGAGTGCTAGTTTTCCCTGCCTGCAGCGATCTGTGAGCGGTTGTCACCAGCACCCCTCAACAATTGTTACACAGCTTGCCCTGCCTGTGCCTGCAGAGAGCTACATCTGGCTGGGGGAGCCCAACCACATCTTCCTGAGGGCACCGCAGCTGTGGGCCACGCCCGAGAGGTGCGCAAACTGCGCCGGCAGCTACAATATAAGCGTGTCGCCGCACTGCCGCATGCTGCCGCCAATGTGGCAGTACTCGCCCCACGGCACAGCTTCCTCGTGTTGCCGCCTCTGACCCGTTAGGTAGCCCCACATCACCCATCACCTCTCTTGCCTCCCATTCATTCATTGCGCCCCTGCCTCTTACCCCAGCCTGACGCCCCCCTTGCTGGCACCCTGCGTCTTTCCCCGGCCTCTCAATCTGTACAGCCTTTCACGATGTCCAGCCTGCCATCTTCGCTTGCTGTCGCTTCTGGGCCCAAGTTCTCACCACAACCCACCCCCCACCTTGCTGTTGCCACCACCACCCTGCTGGCAGCAGCCCATCGGTGTGCAGTGCAGCAGGCGGCCTTGCTCCAGCGACCCAATGCACAAACGTCGTATTCTCAACCAAAGCTGGACCGCTGCCGGGGCGTTGCATACCTAGAAACTCCCGGCAGTGAGGGATGCACTGCAGCTGCACGACAGGCATGCTGCGCTCAGCTTTCCAGCATGCTCCAGCTGCAGCGCTGCCGCACCCTTCCTCTGCCCGCCTTCCCCCTTCCCGTTCCTGCCCCCCCACAACGCGTTGTCACTCAAAAGCACAACAGCCAGAATGGCTGCCGTAGTGGGTGCCCGCGGCAACCTGACCCTCCCTGTACGCCTCTGACTCCCGCTGCCCTGCCCCCGCTCTCCCTTAGCCTGCGCAGGCAGCAGCCCCTCTCAAGTACACAGGGACCAGCTGGCGGCAGTAGTCGGCACCTGGTTCAACCTGACCCTGGCAAAGGTAGATGACAAAGAAGCTGCAGAGCAGCTGGGCTGGATTCTGGACAAGTGAGCACGGGTGCCAGCTGGCAGTGCCTCGTCAACTCCCTGCCTGCCAA
>JTEE01000065.1:533429-545308 GCA_002896455.3 Chlorella sp. ArM0029B | reverse complement strand
CACAGGCTGGGCATTTCAAATTGCACAACAAATTGCCTGTGCAAAAAGCAATATGCACAACACACCAGACTGTGCAGTTGGCTGTGCTAACAGGAGAGTGTGCAATTCTCAGATACACAGCAGACTGGTGTGCAAACTGGTGTGTATAGACAGCTGGATCTACTAGTGGCGGCGTGGTTGCCACCCCGCGTCGGCCTGTCCCAAGCTCTGCCTCCCACCACAGGCACTTCTGCTTGCTCCCTGGGCCGCAGTGGCCTGCCACTTGAGGGCGGCTGACATGTCCGCTGTGGGGATGAAGCGGGCGGCAGTGGAAGGCGGTGCCTCCCACCACCTAAGGGTGGGGACGCAGGTTGCTGTCTATTGCTCAAAAACATGCCAGCAGCAGTGGCACGCCCTGGCCAAAACGCGCCTTGACCAGGGACGCTGGCTGGCCACTGTATCAATCCATCAATCACATTTCAAGTCACTGTAACAGGGGTGCAATAGCCTTGCAGGTGGTGGGCGTCCGGAAGACAGAAGGCTGCAGGCTGCCATCAGCAGAGCAGCACCCAGACAACACCCAGCACCCAGCAAAGCTGTTCAGGCCGTCTGGCTGGCTGGCCGTCTGGCTGGCTGCTGCTGCTGCATGTGCTGCTGAAGCAGAGACAGAGAAGGCCGGGCTTTGCGCCCGCTGGGGAAGCTCAGCGGGCGCCCCGCCTGCCCGGGTCCCCGCTCCGCCGCTGCCGCTGCCAGCCTCCCTTGGGTTTTCCAGAACGCGTTGTGCGTTTGCTGTGTTGCTCTATTGGCAAGGCCGGGCACAGCACCAGAAGGTGGAATCCGTCGGCAGCAAGGCGCACCCACGGGCTGGCAGCCAGCCGCTGCTGCAGCGCAGCTGCCCCTGCTGTACTGTGCTGGTGTGGCCAGAGTCCCCAGCTGCGCAGCCTAATGTGCACTTTGCCACAGCCCTGCCCTGCCTGCTGGCCTTGCTGCCGCTGCTGCACGCCACGCCACGCTGTGCTGTGCTGGTGTGGCCAGAGCCGCCCACACCTTGAGGGTGGCATGAGCTGCGCAGCCTAGTGTGCACCCCGCCTCAGCCCTGCCTGCTGGCCCTGCTGCTGCTGCCACTGCTGCACGCCACGCTGTGCTGTGCTGGTGTGGCCAGAGTCCCCAGCTGCGCAGCCTAGTGTGCACCCTGCCAAAGCCCTGCCTGCTGGCCCTGCTGCACGCCACTGCGGCGCTGCGCCTCGTGCTGTGCTGTGCTTACGTGGCTGTGTGCTCTGTCCTCCCACCACTGGGCCATGACTGTGCAGGTGAAACGGCTGCTGCTTGGTGCAGCGGACGGCATAAGGGGCGGCGACCAGAAGGGCAAGCGCCAAGCACTGCTCATTGAGAAGTCGGAGCTGCAGGACAACATGGCCAAAGGCGTCACAGTGGCAGCCAACAGGTAGGGTGGGTCATGGGCTGGAATGTCTGATATTCGAACTTCCTTCATACACAGTGTTGCCCCCTCAAGAGGTGCCCGCCGCTTGCTCTGTCCGTGCTGCTTCAGTCTCCTGTGGTGCCATCACTCTGCGGGATTTGCCTTGCCCTGCACGCTATTACCCTTGCCTGTCCCACACACCTTTGGGCCGCCCCTTGCTTGAAGTGCACTGTGATGCCGTGAGTGCCTGGCACAAGGTTACTTACATTCATCACATCCATACACAACTGCAGAACACTGTTCCCACACCTCTCCCGCTTCCCTGCCCCCGCCCCTGTGCCGCAGCGGACAACAATGATGAGAATGAAGTGCCCGACGACTTCGATGACGAAATATAGCTTTCCGGCGGATGCTCCTAGATAGCCGGCAAGAAGCAGGCAAGCTGCCAGGGTGGGGAGGCCTCTAGTTGTGCAGGGGCAGCAGCATGTGGGGGCAAGCGGGCCAGCAGATGTTCGTGGCTGGCAGCAGCTGGTACAGGAAGTCAGCAGGTGTGCAACAGTTGCGCAGAGGCTGATCAGGCTTTAAAGAGACAGGCAGGCCGGCAGGCTGAGGAAGTGGGCCGGATCAAGTCGGAGTTGCGGTGGTGGGGGAGGGAGAGGTGGAGGATGGGGAGGCCGGTCGCAGGTCGTGTGCCGGTCTCGTCATTGGAGCAAGAGGCAGATGTCGCGCTGGCGTGCACCATTTGCCTTGCCTTGCTTCACACTTTCGTGTCACACCACTGCAGGTCCCAGTGCACAGCACGTTCCTTGCGGCCCTTGAAGTCGGCAGGCAGGCGGAGGGCAGGGAGGCGGCACCTCCCGTGTGGCCTTCAGTGTGCACCCCACCCGCTCCCCCACTGATGCAGAGTGAAGCCACTTCGCATGTATCCCGCCCCAGCCGTGCCCGCTCCACTCCCAGTCCGTGCCCCTCCAGCTCCCGTGCGTCAACGCCACGCACACGCTCCCCCCTCCCTCCTCCTCTCCCTTGTTTGGCCTTGCCAACCTCACGCAAGCCCTTTTCATCCAATCACATTTCCCCACAGGCCCTCGAATGCGCCCTTGGGCCAGCCTCATCACGCCTCATCCTCCACACCCCTCCGCCCCTCCCCCGCCAGGCACCCCTCCGCTCTTGCCGCTCTTTATGGGGGCAGCCAGGCTGCCTTTCACACCCACTACCCGGCCTGCAAACCTTACCTGAAACCCACCCCCTGCACCGCCGCCTCCGCCTGCAGGCGCCCCTCCGGGGGATGCACTTGCATCCCCCATCCCAAACCCTGGCTGCCGCCCACTCTGCCCCCCCGCTTCCCATACTCATAGCCTCCTCCTTTGCCAGCCTCCCTGCCATGCATGGCCATCAGACACGCTGTACCCACGCAGGTTTCTCGGCCCCCTCCAACCCCCGCCTCCCGCCCCTGCAAGAAGAAGAAGAAGAAGAAGAAGAAGTGTACGCCCATAGGCGTGGGTTGAGGAAACATGGTCCTTTCCCGGGACGGCTGGCGGGGGTGGCGGCCCTCCCCATTTGCACATAGTGCGCCGGCTGTTTGATTCCAGCGTTCAGGNCGGATGACCCAAACCCCCACTTTTCACTTTATTGCATGGTAGCTGACTGGTGCCTCTGGCTTAATTTCCTGTCGGTTTCCTCAACACCACGCCCTCGGGCTGTAATTTTCTTCTTCTTCAACGGCAGGCATGCCTGCATGCACCTGACAGCACGCACTGCAGCAGCACAGCAGCATGCACAGCAGCCCAGAGAGTGCATCCGTGCATGGCTCTGAGGCAACGGCACACCCACTTGGAGGGTGGGCATGGCAGAACCTTGTTGCGTGGCACGTCCAAGCATATGTCAGCTGCGTTTGGCAGACTTTGCACAAGCACATGGGAGCTTTGACTGCGCTCGTGCCCCCTTTTAGGCCGACATGGTGGGGTCAGCAGAGCAAGTTCCCGCCGCGCCCACCACCCCGGAACCCCGCAACCCTGCCCTTTAGACAAGCACATGAAAGCTTTCAGTCGACTGTGCTTGCCCACCGCTGTGCTTGCACACCACCCCCGCACCCCGCAACCCTGCCTTGCACCCTGTTATTCTTCCACTCTGGCCCTGCAGTGCAGGTAGTGATCATAATGGGGCGAAGTCGGCGGTATCCCAAACCCCTGTTCATATGCCCGCGCCTGGCCACTGCAGGTATTCTTACAGCCTGGCCTGCGCCACCGCCCAGGAGCAGCCCATCCTGCACTCACTCCACCCAGACATGCAGCTACATCCGCCCTACCATGCCTCGCTCCTTGCCGAGGTGAACCAAGCGGCCGGCTGCTGTGCCCGGCTGCTGTGCCCGGCTGCTGTGCCAGGTCACTGTGCCCGACTGCTGTGACCGCCTGCTGTACTGGCTGCTGTGCTGGCTGCCTTGCCCAACTGCCAGGCTCTCTTATATGCCTACCTACTTAGGGAAGCGCTGCCTTGTGCTTCAGCCGGTTGTCAGCAGGCCTACGGCACTGTGTCCATGGCCCAGCGGGCACAGCACACCGGTGTGCCTGTTGCTTGCACTTGCATGCAGAGCAGCGCCTGCCCACCCCCTCCTGCCCCGACTATCTCCCTGGTCCCGGTGCCCTTCCTGGTGTGCAGAACGGCAAGCCAGCACACATGATACACGACACGTATGCAAGTGCCTGCAACCACAAGGGGCAGTGGGAGACCTCAGACAAGGGCGCCTGGGTGTGGGACAGGCGCATGTGGACGGTGCGTGGATTGTGGGAGGGCGTCGCTCATCCTGTAGCAGCCGGGTGCCCGCTGGCCTCCCGGCTGCTGCCAGGGTGCCTCTCTGCTGGGCTGTGCTTCATCGAGCGTGAGCAGGCTGGAGCTGCCATGTCACGGCTGGGCAGTCTCGCCGGACCCCAGATGTTGTCGCGAAGTGGCCAGTAGGCGGGCAGCGCGGCACAGCATGGGCAGCAGGCGCAGCACAGGCTCGACACAGGCTGCGTGCTGAGCCAGGGGCCAGCTTAGGCCAGCAGGCACGCGCCCAGCACTGGCACTCTCCTTCACCCCGTGCTGTCCCCTGCTGCAGACAAGCTAGCCTCCACGAAACTACCCCATGCCTCCCGAGAACTGCCCAAAGCATGATGTGCTGGTTGAGCTCGTGAGGTACGGCCATACGGTACAGTAACTCGCGAGTACACTGTGCATGCACGTGCGTGGCATCCAAACAGCAATGTGAGTAAATGTGAGGTTGTATCAAGGGGTGGTTGGCCCCATACCTCGAGGCGCTGTGCCCCTGAGCCACTGCCCGCTCTGCTGCCCCTGCAGGCGTGTGAATGAGGCGGCCGCCAACCTGGCCGGTTGGGGGGAGCTGGAAGGGCACCTGCCGGAGCGGATGCAGCAGCAGCACATCAGCACCTCGGCCGGGCAAGCACAGCTGAGCAGTGCACCCGTGACATGGATCATGTTGAAGCCATGACCACTGTTTGTACCACTTCCTCAACCGGCCCCCTCGCTGTACGATGGTGCAGGCGGTGTGCACACGTGGACCAGCAATCACGTGCAGCATGTGCACTTGTGGGGTCCGTTCTGGCTACATGTTAAGTTGTACCGGGTGAATCTGTGTTTCCCATAGCAACCTCATTGCATGTGCATGTAACAAAGACCTACAAGATACAGGTGGGTTATCAGCAGGGCTAGTTGCTGCCCGTGCAGGCTGGCCACCTGCCAGCGAGATGTGTGCAGGCGGCGGCGACAGCGTCGGCGGCAGCGACAACGTCAGCGGCAGCTGCAACACTTGCTTTGCCCAGCACCCGGCGTAAACTCTCGCGACACCGCGTCTATAGCCCGCGATCGGCACGCTCCGTCCTCGGAGGGGCTATCCTCGCGAAAGCTACCGCGCGTACGCGCGCGCGCCCAACTGTGGAAATCTGCTTTACATCCCTCTGGGAGACGTTTGCGGCGTCTCGGCACTCCCTCCATCACAGGGTCTCGCAAGTGGTGCAAGGATGTTTTTTAGGCGCAGCCGTCGCTCAGCAGCCGCTTCGGCAGCCCTGCTGACTGCTTTGGCTTTGGCGTGCACACTGCACAGCGGTGAGAAAACCGCGGGCCCGGACCCCTGCTGAGCTGCTGCAGTGCGCTATTCTATACTGTTTTCTGACGCAGATAAGGCGATACTGTCTAGGGTTCACTGTACTGCAGCGGGGGCACAGGACTGCTTGTGCCGCTGGCGCTTGGCACGCCCGAGCTCTCCACCGTCGCAGCGGCAGGCATCGTGAGTCTGCCAGTGGGAAGGGAAGCAGGTCGCCGCGCATCTGAGTAAAAGTAAAATCACTGCACATCTGCTGAGGAACACCATTACTGAAGCTGCTAGAACTTCATTGCACCCTCAACTAACCTCAGCATCCCCCCTTCTCCCTTGTCTCTCATGTGCTGCGCCCGCCCCTGCAGGCAACGGGCCTGCTGGCCTCCCCGCCCCCCGCGCCCTTCACCTTCTTCGCTCCAAGCAATGAGGCGTTCCAGCGGGCAGCTGAGGCGCTAAACACGACTTCTATCGAGCTTCAGAGCGACAAGGAGTTCCTGCTCTCGGTGCCTGGGTCGTCTCTTTGGGCTTTTGCTTTTGTGTGCTTTACTTCTGTTCACCCGCAACGGAACTTGCGACAAAGACAGTGGGCACACCGGTGGGGGCAGCATGTGTGGCCGCCTGCTAACCGAGTTGCAATTAAACAGCCAATTAGCTGCATTTTGAATTCATGGGGAGCCAGCAGAGGCAACGCGCTGCATCACATGGTTGCTGCCCGGCAGGGTGCCTGTCCACCCGTCCTCACCGTGCCTCCTCCTCTCCCTGCACCGCAGATCCTCCGCAACCACTTTGTGCCAGGCACCTGGCTGGCTGAGCAACTGACAGATGGCGTGGAGCTGCCCACNTGGGAGTGAGGGGAGCCCGCTCGGCGCCTTGGCAAGCCCATGCCGCAGGCACGCTGGCACACCAGCTTCTCAACTATGAGGTGACCATCATGAGCGGTGAGGTGGAAGTGATGGTCACCTCATAGTTGAGAAGTTGGTGTGCCAGCGTGCCTGCGGCATGGGCTTACGTGCCATATAAAAGTGCACAGTGTGAGGGGCAGAAAGTTGACAAGGAAGGTGGCCAGTCAAGATGGTGCAGCTAGTGGAGCAGGGAGGCAGGTCCTGACAGAGGAGTGAGAGGTGGTACTTGTGTGCATTGGGAGCTCTCGCGGGGGTGACCTACGGAAGTGAGGAAGGTACACTGTCAGATGGGAGACATGGGAACGCTTGCGGTGGTAGACAGTCCGATGGGAGACATGGGCGCTATGTACAACCACCAATGACCCAACAACACAGCGATTCTGCTTGAGACTTCCAGGTGAAGAGGTGAAGAAAGGGAGGGCAGAAGCCTGGGGTGGCGCATCATCAGCCGGCGGCTAGGGCGGGGCCTGGCGGCGGCAGCGGGGGGCAACAGTAGTGCTCTTGTTAAACCCTCCCCTGCCCGAACCGGGCCATGCTAGTCAGAAGAGGACGCGACGCGTGGCTGGGAGGGGCGCAGGAGCATTCTGGCGGTCTGTCCGACTGTGCAACGCCGCCCAACCGCGTCGACCCAGCGTCGACCCTCCAATCCTCGGGCGGAACCACATCAGAAAGCCCCGGCACGCACTGCCATGCCCTCACTCTCTCAGGGAGCAGGGGGCAGCTCGCACCCCGGCACGCGCCTCGAGGCCGCCTCGAGGCCTCACCTGTGGCAGCCAGCGCCAGCAGCAGGACCAAGGGTGGTTGAACTTGGCGCATGTGCGCCTGGAGTCGGGAAAGAAAGGCAGACAGGTAGGGTTCGCGGCGGCGGGGCGGAAGCATGCTGCGCGCGCTGTGGACTGTCTATGGAGTGCCATACCCGTTGGATCGCCGCTCCCAACGCTGGTTGTCCGATCCGTCGTTGTCAGATGGGGCGTATGGGCAGAGTAACGGCGCGGAACAGAGACGGAGGAAGCCGGGCCTTGCGGCGGCTGCCGCCCGCTCGGGAACCTATGCGGGCACCCGGCCCCCGCCCAAGCGTCATCTCGGTCGCCATCAACCTAACCGACGCACACGCGTGCTTGCAAGCACTAATCCTGCATGCCTGCGCTTGGTTTGTAACAGGCGCCTCACTGGTTTACACCGGTGGCTTGCCAAGGCGCCGAGCGGGCTCCCCTCACTCCCANTTACCTTCCACCTTTATACCCAGGGCCACTCCTTTTGAGCTGCGGCGGTGGCGGGCACGAACGGGTGGATTGGCACACGAGAGGCAGCTGTTGCGGCAAAGCGCTGCGGCGGTGCCGCTTTGCGTGACGCCCTTGTGGCTCTAGCTCACGCCAGGCTTCGGTGTTGTGACTCCCTCTGCACTGCCCCTCTGCCTCCTCCACCCGCCTGCTCTGCCCCGTCTGCTTCGTGCTCTCCTTGTGGCCCCATCCCACCCCTTTGGCTAGTTTTAGCTTTTGCCGGCTGGCCTTTCCCCCCTCCCCTGGGCTTGCTGAGGCACTTTGCCCACTTGCCCGACGGGCCGGCCTTGGGTAAGCCGTGCCTTTGTCCCGCCCTGCGATGCTTTGCGCTCGCACTCGATGTTTCATTCATGCTTGCCTGTTTGATTGATTCATTGAGCAGCACAGGTTTGTGCTGACTAGGCATGTAACCCACACACAGACAGACAGACCTTCTCCCCCCCTCCCCACACCCCTTTCGCCCCCCTGCAGGCTCCATGGCCAGCGAGCTGCAGGACGCCGAGGAAGCCAGGGAGCACCCCAAGCACCACAAGCGCCAGATGCTCTCCAGGAGGCTCAGCCTGGCCCGCCGCAACGCGGCTGGGTACGGGGGACAGGTGAAGAAGGTGTTCAGCAAGAGGCACATCTGGTGGGTGAAGAAGTCCGCCAAGAAGTTCGGTGGATACGGCGGCAAGTGAGCATGCCGTGCGCACAGCGCACACAGCATGGCACGCGCCTGCTGGCACGCAGAAGAAGAAGAAGAAAGAGAAGGAGAAGAAGACGGCAGCCCGCTGGCAAAGCCCAGCTGCCGGCAGCCGGCCCGACCATGCTAGTTGGGCGCGCCTCAAAAGCCTCATTTGAAGCGCTTGCCCATATATGAGCCACGCTTTGCCTCCCTGAGACCTCCCCCCACCTCYCGATTGTGTTTCCTGATCCCCTGATTTGGCCCTGCAATTTGCGTCATCTCTGACCCCCTCCCTCCTCCGTCCTTTTTGATCTAGTATCTTTCCGGATGAAAAAAGGATTTCAATGGTCCGCAGATTTTGTGCCGGCGCAAGGGAAGGCAGCAGGACACCAGGGTGTGGCGGTGGGCACCAGCAACACATGCCTTGCCTGCCTGCCCAACCCCTGCCCTGCCGCCGCCTGCCTCTGCTGTCCCTGTGCTGCCGCCGCATGCCACCACCGGCTACAGCCTGCTTGGCCCCGAAGAGTGTCTCTGCCTCGCTCTCCGCGCAGCAGACCACAAGGCTTAGTGAGGGGCAGGGAGCTGGCCCCAGCCCAGGAGGAAGATGGCCAGGCACCTACCTGCCAGGCCAGAAGCTAGGCGAGCCGAGCTTCTGGCCAGCCAGGACCCCTACAGCGTCGCCCGCCAGCAGCGGGAAGGCAGGTGGGGAAATTCGTGGGCAGGCACGTAGCAGGGAGCACACAACGGAGGGGTTTCTGGCACTGGTGCAGGTAGGTGTCTTTGTGCAAACTTCGTGTACTGCCCGATGCTGCCTTCGGCTCGAACAATACAGGGCTCGAACCCTTTACACAACCCCCTTACTTCGCTCAGCCTGCATTGCATTCGTCCCGGCCACAATGTGTTCCAACCGCCCTGCCTCTCCCTTGCCCTGGCTAACCCAGCCTCTCCCCTGCACGTGCTGTTTTGTGCTTTGCTTCTGACCCAGCCCCGCCTTTTGTCGCGGTCCGCCAACCAGCACCCGACCCGAGCGCTCCAAGCCCTCCTGCACCATGCGCCGTGCCGCCGCCCTCCGCCTGTCCGCCTGCTGGGCCTGCTGACCGTGGGTGAGTGCCTGTGGCCGCCTGGGAAGGGCTGGTATGCCCGGCTGTGCGTTGCAAACCAAGCCCAGAGGGCCACCAGAGCTATGGGGTGGCTGGGTGGCCGCCGGCGGCTGGCGCCCGCCCCACACTTGCTACTCTCGTGGGCCCCCATGCCAATTTGTTGCCGAGGCAGACATGAAAGCTTGACCTTCCTAGGTCATATCCCCGCGTTTCGGTCTGGGAGAATGCCTGCCTGGAAGGTCCTGCCACTCTCCGGGTCCCTCCAGGCCCCCGCCGCCCCTTCCCCACTGAAGTAGCTGCTGCAGCAGTACAGTACCACTCTGCTCGGCTCACTGTGCATCCCTGCCACCCCCTGTCCTTCTCACAACCCGAGTCCCTGGCAAGGGGGGCAACCCAGCCGTCCAGCCCATGCCAGCCCACACCCCGTGCAACCTCCCCCCACCTCTCAACCCTCGGCCCCACCCGCACCTCTGTTTTGTACCAAGTCCGACAACGTGCCACTGAGCTCACTTTCGGCGCAGACTAAACACTACATAATCCTCACTCTTTACGTAAACTCCTGTTGGCTTCTTCAAACGTGCTTATAAGCTGCTTAATACCTGCTTGATACCTGCACAACCGTATGTGTCATGACCAGGGGCGACCCCTGCGATCTTTGCCATCATTTGCAGCACACTCACTTGTAAGTGCCCATCCGCAGCAACACACATCGGCCCGGTTACTAGGCAGAAACCCCAGGGGACGGACAGTGCTGACAACCTTGCAAGGGAACAACCGGGGGGCAGAGGGAAGGCACTGGGGCGGGTTAGCAAGAGCGCATGGTCTGCTGGAGTGCGATGCCAAAGTTTGTTGTAGTGGGGTGAATTGAAGAGTCCTCGCGCCATCCCCCTCCCCCTACCGCATCGTTCACATTGCTCTGATCCGTGCTGCTACATGCTGTGGTATGTTGGCGAATGCATGATACTCCTGCCCCGCTACTTCTCGTCCCGCCCCTTCACCACTTGGCGGCATCCTGCCGCAAGTCTTGCTGCAGTACCAACGCGCCACATGGCAGCCTGGAACAGCACTGCCCCCTTCCCACTGCCGCAACACTGCTGCGTCATTTACATAAATGCAGCAGCCGTGCGGTGTGTGAGGGAGGAAGGTGGTGGGTAAAGGCAGGCTGGGCATGGCAGGTGCTCGACAGCGGCATCTCTCAGCTGGGGCGGTGCCAGAATGCCGGGCGTGTTGTGTGGATGCATGAAGGATGTATGTGCACACACAAGGCAGGCATGGGAAGGGGAGCATGAGTTGGCAGGAAGGGCGCGAGGTGGCCTTCTTGCAGGACACAAGTGAGCCGGTGGGTGGGTAGGGGAGGGGTGCGTGCAACAGGTGGGGTGGGGTCCCTCATGTGCACGTGAGGGTGAGGCAAGAGGGGGGCGGGTCAAATTGGTTCACAGGAGGAGGGAACAGTGATGTCAAGCGGCGGCAATTGCGCGGGCTTGCACAGGATGGGTTGACGGCAGGGTGGGATGGGGGTTGCAGGCGCCGCTCCACATGGGCATCCTTCACACGCAAGCGGGGGTGAAGAGTACGTGCCACGAGGTGCACCCCTCAAGCCAGGTCCCCCGCTGCTGCCGCTGCCGCCGCCGTTTTGGCGCATTTGGCGGGCCTGCTAGGCGTGGGTGCCGGCCCTGCGGGGGCGCCGTCCAAGGGTGGGGCGTCTGAGGGCGGGGCGGGCGCTGCCAGCTGCTGCTGCTGTTTGGCGTTGGCATAGGCGGCCTGCGCAAAAGGGCATGCAGCTCTGAGGATTGCATGGATACAAGAGTATGTGGGAGGGGGGAGCGGGCCACGCTTGGACGTGAAGAGGCGGCGCTGCCTCTTGGGTGCAGTGGCTGCTGTGCACGCACCAAGGTGGAGTGAAGCTCGCCTGCAAAGGGAAGGGTGCCCCTTGAACTCGCTGCGGCAGTCCCTGGCAGGCAGCTGACACCGGCGGCACCACGGCCTAAAACGCCCCCAACTTCCACACACCTTGCCATCAACCTTCTCGCCCAACCCACAACCGGCCCCTTTCAGCGCCTTTGCTGCTTCACCCCCCGGGGCCTCTCCCAGAACCTCTGCACACCTTGACTTGACCTTGCACTGCTCCCTCAAGTCCTGCCCCAGCACCCGCCAGGCTTCGCCGCAGGCGCAGGCAATCTCTCGGCTCGTGACGGCGATGTCGGGTCGCGCCTGGCGGGGGAGGGGGCGGTGAGGAGCGCTGCTAGAGAAGTCCAGAGCGTGGGTTGTGCTGCCGAAAGCCCGTGCAGCAGGGTTCAGGAACAACTTTTACGGTTCGTGAGGGTGCCCGCAAGTGTGCAGAACGCATGGGATGGTGTGGTCGAGTGCCCCTGGTGGCGCCTCTTGGAGCGTGCCATGCGCGGTGCACCCCCGTGGGTGGTGCACCGCCTCAGCACAGGCAGGCG
>JTEE01000065.1:473129-520964 GCA_002896455.3 Chlorella sp. ArM0029B | reverse complement strand
AAGAACCAATATGCAACTCTCCTGCAGTATTGGCTGTGGATGCACCGGTGGCTGGCTCTTCCTTTGCAGGCCATGTGCCCCCTTGAATCCCCCGCCTCGCCACCCAAACCACCCACCTCAAAGTTCAGGCAGCCAGGTGACGTACGCGCTCCCGGTGGTGCATGGGTCTCAAATACTGCAGAACAACAATGGGGTTCTTGGCTTTGGTCAAACAATGCAGAGCAGAGCCTTGCACCTGCTGCAGAGAGGCACGCCGCACAGCCGACCGTTTGGGCCAGCGCGGGGCGGCGGTCCAGTGCAAGCCAGTGGACCCCATGCACATGATTATCTACTGACCCACGCCAGCTAGCGCACTTAGAGCTTCACCCACCTTAGGACATAGTAGTTAAGCGTAGCTTCTGGCTCCTGGCATCCTGCTGCCGCCAGCCGTGGCAGCACGGGTGGCGGCAGGCGGGGGCGGCGGCAGAAGAGGAAGGTGCCGCGTCTGCGCGGCATAGCCTGCCGGCAGCAACTATGCCGTTTGGTGGTCATTTTGCGGTGCTACGAGCCAGCGCGGGGCGGCCGCAAGCCGCCATTTGCGATCATGGAGCGACAGCTCTGCCCCTGCCGAGCCCGCACTGCTTCTGCGATGTGCATCGTAAATCAGTGTGCCCGTAGGCCGCTGCAAAATGCCCGCAGAGCCGAGAAAGCCGGTTGCGGTGGCGGTGACAGTTGCCCGAGCGACGGCCCAGCGCTGCTTCTAGATCTGCAAGCAGCCTTCCAATGTTGGATTGGGTTCGAGATGTGTGCTGCACCCGTCGCTGGCGCCTCCGAGCGCCCTCAGCAGCATGCTTTGTGTCCAGCACGAGCAAAGCACGCCGGCAAACTCGCTCAGCCTTTTCCCGTTCTGTTTTCAACATCAAGCCGCGATTCATTACATTAGACCCCTTTAAATCGAATGCCAGGGGCTGTTTGCGTCTGGCCACCGTTGCTCGTTCCTAGGAACGGGCCCGTTCCTGGGAACGCAGGAATGGCCCCAGGAACGGGCCCCATTCCGCCAGGAACGAGGGACCAAATTGTCCGACGCGAGGTAAGAGGGGTGGGCTTGGGCAAGGGCAGGTGATGGGGCAGGTGCAGGGGGTGAAGGGCCGCCCAGGACGTTACAGGCGGGAGACGGAGAGGCACGGGGGAGCAGGCGGGTGGCAGCAAGACAGAAGGTGTGTAGACGATTCATCAGCAGATGCCAGCACAGCACCGAGCCCCGTTCCAAGCTTGCTCTTTGCTGCCGTAATGATTCGACCCCAATAGGGCGCTTCCATGCCTAGTTCAGCCCCCCACCACCCCTGCTGCTCGCTTCCCTCGGCTCCCCCGCCGTAAACCTTGGCCCCAATGGGATGCTTCCATGCTTGGTTGAGCCTCCCACCACCCTTGCTGCCTGCTGCCCTCGGCTCCCTCACCCCACCCACCTCTCCGTCGGTGTAGGTGGGCGGCGGGTAGGAAGACAGGGTGTACTCCTTCTCCACCTCCTGAACCTCCACCTTCTTGCTGCAGAAGGGGGGATTAGGGGCGTGGGCCGGAGGAGCAGTTGCGCAGGTTAAAGGTAGAAAAAATCAGGTGAGTGAGAGGCAGCGGAAGGCAGAGGGCAGCAGGCTGCAAGCAGGCAGCACACCGCCATCCTGAGTCAGCCACGGTTCGTGGCAGATACGCTTGCAGCTCCGTGGCCGCCCTCTGTGCGACTCTGACCCGTGAGTTCTAGCAGCAGGAAACGTACAGGACATCACGTGCAGGTCACATTTAGGGATTGGCCTTTCGAAGCAAGCCATGCCGAGCACCAGGGCACAGGTTCAGCACGTGCACGCTTACAGCGCAACACTCCCAATTAGGTGCACCACGTGGGCTGCTGCTCGCAGAAGACTTGCCGGCGGCTATGGGCGCCGCCGATGTACCTTCGCCGCCGCCAAGGCGGGTAACTTCTTCACCACTGCTCCTTGCGCCTGCTGCTTTCGGCACTGTGCCCCACGGCCGCCTCGGGTTCCACAGCCCGGTCCAAGGGGGTAGGGAAGGAGGCATGCCACACCAGCAGCACGGCGGTCTTCATTGTGAGCACGGGGCCACCATACATGGGAGCCTGCATTGGTGGGCTGCAACTTGATTGATGGAATGTGTGTCTCTGCCACTCACAGAAAGGAATTCAGGTTTGGCAGAGAGAAAGGGCAGGGCATGGAGACCGAGCAGGACTTCATGTCACCAAGGTAGGTGCACTTGCGACGCTGGCGGCGCTGAGTGTGCCGCTGTCCAGCAGGGCGCCGGCGCGGCTATGACGAGGGGCTTCAAACCCGCCTGAAACTTCCCAGGCAGGATCTGCACCGCACATACACAAGGGAAAGAAGCCAACACTCGAGCCTGTCACCCGCCGGAAGCTCGGAAGCTCAGCAGGCACCCGACATGGCGACCTCGCGCAAACTCCTCCTCACTCTGCTGGCGGCACTACTGGCGCTTTGCGGCCACTGCTGTGCGCAGAGGGACTTGGGTGAGGTGCCGCAGCGCAGTGCCTCGGGTGCACGAGTGCTGGCAGCGTCGCTTTGCGGTGAGGTGCACAAACCGGCCTTGGACAGCTGGGTTGCGGTGCTTTGCACTGTCCAAGCTGTGCTGAGCTCTCGAGAAACCGCCTCGAGGCACGCCGCCCTGCATGTTGTGTTATGCAGGAGCCTACGCAAGCCTACCCGGCTGCGAGGGCGCGGATTGGGTCGCCTTTATGGTGAAGAGCCAGCGGCAGAAGTGCCTGGAGTTTCAAGCTGGTGGGTAGAGGCGACCGTCTGCGAGTGTGGCACGGATCAACCAGCGTAGCTTTTTGGCACCGTGTTTGCGTGCGAGGCTGAGATGCAACGCAACATGTGGTGCCACTGTTCGGGCAGCGCTTCCGAAATCGCCTTGCTATTGTCGTAGTCTGCTCAGGCTCGGTTGGCTGCCGTAGACAAGAGGCACAGCTCCTGAGCTCGCACGCCGCGCTCGGTTGATCAGCCCTGGAAGCCAGGACGCCAGGCAGCTTCTAAGCTGGAACTGATCGGTATGCCTCCCCCCTTGGCCTGCCTGCAGACATAACCAGTATGGCCTGCCCGGCAGCATGCGCTGAGGGTCTCGAAGCGGTGAGGGAGGGTTTAGCATCCTGAACCCTAACGCCTATGGTATGTCTTTAGGGTTCAGCTGACAGGCATCATGTGCTCTCCACCCACCCATTCGGCAACGCCCACACGTGGTGACAACTCACCCAAACACTTCTCCCTCCTTCTCGAATGCCCCGGATCCGCAGCTGGACAGCCCCGAGTGTTTTCTGGCAATGGCTCGCTTATACTCACAGGAGCTTGGTGTCCCCGACGACGTACTCAGGCACTTCGTGTACGTGCACAGTCGCTGTGCCCATCTGCCTGCCTGCACCCCACAACCCTGCCTGCCCGCCTGCCACAATCCCCTGTCTCTAAGCTGCCGCAGTGACTTGCGGGGCAGCTGCAGGGCAGCAGCCATTCCAGCAGCACTCCATCACGTTCCTCTGCTTCCCAGCCTATCCCAGCCAAGGAACTGGTACCCAGCTGCCTGCCCCAGTAGGTTCCAACCATTCCACCACCGGTTGCGACCCTCCCACCACTGCCCCTGCCTCCCTCATCCCCAACTCCTGTTCAGAAACGCCACCCTGGAGGCATGCCTGGCGGGCGAGCCTGTGGAACAAGAGCCGGTGGCCAGGATGTACCAAGCACTCTTTCAGACAGCCCCGTCATGTGCTGCCGTCGACTGGGAGGCTGCCCTTGGCACAGGGTGTGACCCATCCAAGTTTCTGCTTTCCGTGGTCCCGCAGGTGTGATCTGGGAGGTGTGCAAGCTGTTAGCGCTGTCTAGCCCTGATGCATGCAACCACGTGCCAGCCGGACGTCCTTGCAGGGAAGTGCGAGCCTGAGGTGGGGCCCGGTCTCATTGGCAGCCGTGGCCGCTGCCCTCTCGTATGTAGCTTCCTGCCCTGGCTCTGGCGTTGGAACTGACAGGTGCCCACATGTGTCTCTACTGAATGTCAACTCCCTAGGTAGGCATCTATGCACCCACCAACCTTCTGTTGCGTCTCCCTCTACTGTGTGTGCATGTTCTTGAACTGGAACCATGGACTTGTCCCAAGGACTGTGAGCCCTTCATTCGAGGTGGGCGCGCTACAATGCTACGATTTGTGGGGACGTGTTGCACGCAAGGGCACCATACATGAGGACGCACCGTGGCGTGCGGGTGTGTATTACACATGCCTTGAGGCCCTGGCTGCACCAGCTTCTCAAATGGTGTTTCGTCACCTAAACTGCGGGCCCCACAAGGTGCTCGCTCCCTCACATCTCTTGTCTGTCCCCTTGTCGGCTTTGCAGCTCTGGGGCCCGATTGTGTGGTCGACTTCCTAGGCGAGCCAGCCAGGCGCATGTATGACGAATGTGTGGGAAACCGGCGCCGCACCCTCAAGCTGAAGGCACAATCCGCCGGAGCATAGTGGAGCCAAGCCGACATGGTACGCTGCATGCAGGCATGCATTTCAAGTGTGATGCTGCCTCTGCTGCCAGCTCCGGCTGCTACTTACTAACTACTTACTAAGTTAGCTGCGGCCATGTGATATGAAACAGGGCTGCTGCAGCTGCTGCTGCCAGTGCTGCGCATGCACATCTTGTCGTTGATCAAATTCTGGTCAACAGTGAGCCCCGTGCTCAAATGAGTTCCCCCCTCCCCCCCCCCAATTGCAGAAATGCTGGCGGCTGCTATGGCGGCAGTGGGAGAAAAACGCACCCCTCCTGAAAGGTCGCCAGCACACGCAAATGTGGGCAGGGCAGCTGTAGCAACGGCCCCCAGCCAAGAAAGCGATAGCCGTCACATTCCACTTCAACTTCGACTTCGGCTTCGGCTCCAGTGTCTTCGGCTAGGCAGTGGCGGGCAACACCATTTGCCTTCGCTTCCCATCTGCAATGGGATGTGCATGACCCCTCTTGCGGTAGCCCTGCGCATGTGCCACTCCCTTGAGAAGCTGGCAGCCGATAAGGTGATCAGGTTGAGAATTGAAGCCGACAGGCAGGAGGGTGATTCGTCCCTGCATAAGTTGGGCACACTTTTGTGCCCACCCAACCTCTGGAATGTTTGATTTGAGACCTCCTCTGCTTTCGTCGTTTAGGCGTACCATCAGCGTTGCTCAACAATGTACCAGTCACCATCGTGCCTACCCAATGCCTACCGCCGCGTCTCTCAAGAAACCTGCACTCGCTCCCCTTGAACGCGTTCCACAGCTGGCCCGACTGTTGTACATTGCAATGGCACGTCTGTACATTCGATGGCACGCACTGGCCCGTATGGCATGGCAGGGGCAGGCCTACAGTGCACGGCTGTATGTGTCTTGGTTCCACATGTTTTAATGGAGGGTTGCTTGCGAGATGCTTGAGTGAGCTTTGCGCCCCCGTGGGTTGAAAGTGGTGCATGCGGCGGTTTCCGGGATCCCAAGTGTACTGCAATTGACCTGGGCGTGCACTGCCGACCTTCAAGCCACGAAACGGCCAAACTTGCGGGGAGCTCCCACAGCCGCAATGGCGCCGGCAAGCTTGCGCTGCGGTCAGGGCAACACAAATGTAGCGATAGAAGAACACGGACAGTGCGGTGCACAATGTAATTGATTGACTAGATCAGGACAGCCATCAGCGGGAACCGCACTGCCGGCCGGCACCGCTAGATAATGCGGTTAGTGGAAAGTCCCGGCGCCGCCTTAGGGAGCCTTAAGCCCTGAGAGACTCCGGATGCACCATCAAAACTGCGCTGGATAGCGCATCGTGTTCCAAGACTTATGAAACACGCCGATCAAGTCCATGTATGGACCTGAATTTGAAGAGTTTAACAAAACACCCCGGTGGTGGCTAGGCATGGCCATATGCCTAGCATGTTCACCCTCACGCCTGTCTGTTCCAACCTACGGCCGGCTTGATCTTTTCAATCACAGTGTGTCTCGCGCACAACAGCCCCGGCACAGGCAGTGCAGCCACACGAGAGGAACTGCGAGGCCGTTTGTGGATGTTATGCGCTGTCAAATGGCACTGCCCGCTGCTGCGAAGGCGGCCCAACGGAACCAAAGGGTAGCATTCAGTGTGCATAGACAGAGGCGGAGGGGTCGGCAAAGCATTGCCGGATAAGGCATGCGGTAGCAGAAACAGTGCAGGACTGCCTGCCGCTGCACAATGGCACGTGAGCCGCCGCTCGGCTGGCTGCGCCGCCTGCGCTGGCAGCAACGTCGGTGGGCAGCAGCATCGGTGAGGCACGCGGGTGGTGCATGCGCCTTGATTAACAAGAGCCTCTGATTCCCCATCAAATACCGCCAGAGGCGGTACGCAGGTATGTATACTTGGGAGTCGTCCAGCAAAACTCTGGGCTAACCACGCCGTGCTGAGCACTGAGCTCTGTCTACAGGGCCTCATCTTGTGGATGCGCCCGTGCAGCTCGTACCCTGACCCTGTGCCTGCCCGCCTCCCACCGTGCAGTGCACAGAGTAGAGCCATTACAGATGACCATGGTAAACTCACTCCTGTTGCAGTGCTCGCTCACAACGCAGCACCCCTGTTTCGGTGGGAAGCTGCGCCCAGATGCTGTGGTGGAATGGGTCGCCCGCCGACGGCGCCCATGTACCTTCGCCGATGTACCTTCGCTGCCGTCATGGTGGGTACCTTCTCTACCTCTGCCCCTTGCTCTGCCGATCTCCAGTGGAAGGCATGACAGCCTCGGGGTCCGACACCCCCTCCAAGGGTGCAGTGAAGGGGGCGTGCCCCTACCCCCGTTGGCCTACACGATAGTCTGTCGAGTTTGAGTCAGAAATCTGGTATCTTTGTCGCACGATTCGTTGCGGATAAAAAGATGTAAAGCACTCAAAAGCAAAGCAGCACGGCGACTCAGGCGGACGCCGCACGTGGGAGCCTGCATCGGTGGGCTGCTGTTAGCTGAAAGAAGTGGGGTTTCACAGACATAAGAGAGCTACTTGACCTGACAAAGATAAAGGGGAAGGCATGGCAACCGAATCGGCCTTCACATCACCAGCAAGGTGCGCTTGCGGCGCTGGCGGGGCTGCTGACCGCCAGCGTGACGCCGCTGTCCAGCTGGGCGCCGGCGTGGCTGTGAGGAGGAGCTCCAAACCCGCCGCTGGGACTGCATACTCAGCGCTACATTTTTGCGCTACAAGGGAAAGAAGCACACACTCGAGCCTGTCACCCGCCGGAAGCTCAAAAGGCACCCGACATGTCAACCTCGCGTTTGGGGCACCCGCCCTTCTTGATGTGTGGTGCAGCCGTCTACAAGGAGTTACCCGGCTGCGAGGGCGCGGATTGGGTCACCTCTGTAGTGGAAGTCCCAGAGATCGAGTGCCTGGAAATCGGTGCCTGTAAGCTTCTCAACCATGAAGCAAGTGTGACACGCATGTCTGGGTGCCAAGAGCGGCACTGTTTGCCCAGCGCACAGGGACCGGGTGGCTTTTTAAAGGAAGGCGAGCCTGCCGGCGGACAACCTTGAAGCGCAGGGCCAGCACAGCTGACTGCATCGGCCACGCAGTGCCAGGCAGCTGTCACGCCGTGCCATTGCCACCCTCTCCTCTGTGGTTCCTCTGCCGCCCTGCAGCGTGGATGTTCGAGGGTAACGCCTGCGTTCATGTCTGCTCGGAGATATATCAGGCGGTGAGGAAAGGGAGCAGGCGGCCCTCATCTGTGCAGGGATGTGGTCCTGATTCACATGCTGGCTGGCCATACCCGGTTGCTGTTGCTATTGTAACGCTCACCCTGAACCACACATCTTGACCAGCTGCAGCCACCAATGCGAGGCCCAGCGTTCTTTCTGTCACCTGTCGCCCAACATGCTGGGAGGCTTCGCATCACTGCATGCCCTCGGTGCATTCGTGGGGCCACACACCCACATGCTGTCCGCTCATTCAAATGCACCTCCCCACCCGCTCGACGTGCAGCTGGGCCCTGAATGCTTTGCAGCAAAGACTCGGTCTGAATTCGAGACGATTAAAGGCACCGCGCTTCCCGATGACACAATATGGGCCGCCGTGTGCGTGCAGCGACGTCTTCTGCCATCTGCCTGCTTTGCTCTCCGCCCACGCCTGTCGGTCCCCATACCAGCCTGGCTAACTCTAAACTGTCTCAGCCTTATGTCCGTGGGCAGCCATCCCAGCAGCTGTGCAGTGTGCTGTGCAGTGCCCCTGCTGCCCCAGCAACCTAGGTCCCAACCCCAGCAGGTGGCAACAAACCTTCCTACCACTGCCCCTGCCACCCCACCTCCTCCCCCTTTCAGCAACGCCACACGTGAAGCTTGCGTGGTGGGCGGGCCTGTGGACACAGAGCCATGGGACAGGCTGTACCAGGCAGCCCTCCTTCTCGTCCTGTGTTGCCGTTGACTGGGAGGTTGTCCTTAGCTCAGACTGTGGTACGCTCAAGGCGCTACACAGCTTGCTGGATACGGAGGTGCGTGGTGGGAGATCCGCATGGTGCCTAGAATTGCCTTGGCCATGATCTAGAGGAATGTGGGACACAACTTGAAAAACTGTTGCCCTCGGGCTGGGATGCGGAAAGCAGTGGAGGTGTGGGAGGCCTCCCTAGGGATGTGCCCGCATTGGACCGCGCACGGCTAGAGAGAGGGAGAGACACACACACACACTTATGTGGAGAGTGCCCGGCTCTGGTGAGTGCCCCTGGGGGACTCAGGGCCTCCTACTTGGCGCTCCATGTTTCTTCTCCAACTTGTGCTGCTCGCATTCCTCTGCAAGTACAGTAGCGAGAATACTTATGCTGCGACGTGTCCCAAGGACTGTGTGCAAGTTATACGAGGTGGGTGCCACTGCAAGTGATTGACAGGCATCAGGGTGAGGCAGTACGATGAAAGGCCCATTAATGTTTATGAATATTCTACATGTTTGGGTGGGACACTTGCCGTGGGTGCTGCTACACACGCCGGAGTCCGGCACCCCCTGCATCCCGAATGCCACACGCTGCTCAGCCCCTCGCCTTCTTGCATGCCCCTGTCCACTGCTGGCGACATGACTGACTTGCAGCTCTGGGGTTTGTGTGTCTGGTCGACTATCGAGTCCAGGAGGTCATTACGTCGTGGAATCCCGAAGATCCCAAGCCCCCTATATTCGAGCCTTACATTCGCTCCACTGTGTGAGTGGGCGCCAGAGGGACCACCATGCACAAAGGATTTGCCCAGCGCAGAAGCCTGCCAGGTCAGCATGTGGTACATGCACGCAGATGAGATGCATGGGCGTGTTTTTCGGGCCGCGCTGACAGCTGTGCAGGCCCGGGCAGCTTCCTTCCTGTTACACCATGTACGTCTTACCAGAGGCGACAGTTCCCGGAGCTGCCGCCGGGTCTTGGACTGCACCTGCCGGGCGCTCTGGCGCGACCAACACCCGCTGTCTGGCTTCGTGCAATCATGCCATTTCCCCGCAGCCTCGGCACGTATCGTGCGTGTGTGGGCGACCGGCGCCGCACCCGCAAGCTGAGGGCGCTTCCCACTTGAGCAGTCATAACACACGCACCAGACATCGTAAGCTGCCTGACAGCTTCGGTGTTACTGGTCACTAGCCTGCTTGAGGGCAGAGCTGAGCTGAAACATTGGGGCTGCCAATGCCGTGCGTGTACTTGGTAGAACGAATGCACGCATTACTCAAGCCCATGCTCAAAGTGAAGGGCCTTCCCTACCCATGTGCTCTCGAGACTGCAGCGCAAGCTTGGACGAGCATGGCGGCCTTGGGCGCTCCCCCGCATGTTTGGCCAGCCCACACTGCGTGTGGGCAAGGCAGCTGCAGTAAGCAAGGGATTCAAAAACACGCACCACCAGCCACCCTAGCTAGCACAGTACAGAACCTCCCATGCACCCTCCATCGCACAGAACATTGCAAGCCACGTACTGGCGTGCATGGTAGGCATGGTACCTCAGTCGTTCCAGACGTTGCATTGCGTGCCCTTGGATTGTAGAACTGTGAAAGACGGCAGATTCCCACTAAGAACAAAAGCATGTCACTGATGAGGACCGGACAGTGGGTCTCGTCAATGTCCAGAGGAGATTTTCCCGGAATGAAACAGGCGACGAGAAGGACATCATGGCGCAAAAGATGGGGTGGGGATGGTTGAATCACGCATCCTTGTGGTCGGGAGGTGCGTTGAGGCAGAAGAGGATGAAGCACAAACTACACCAGCAGCTCGGCGACCGCCGCACATGGCAGCCTGCACCAGTCAGAGGCAGCTGCCTTGAAGGGTGTTTTGGGTCTGCCACATGAAGAATGCTGGTTTGGGGAGAGCTGGTGACAGGGGCGGAAACCAGACGTGAGACTCACAGGTGCTGTTGTGACTGCTGCCCACTCACCGGTTATGCCAGAAACGGCGGTGTTTGGTGTGTCTTCCGTACACCCTCTAGCTGAAGAGGCAGCTGAGGTGAAGCCTTCCGGACGGTACTGCCGCTGCCAGCAGCCGCTTTGGCTGCCAGGTGTGTGCCCCACATCTTTGAGCCGTAGGACAGCACCGAATCAACCATTCGAGCTGTGCACGTGCACCCGGGCTGCTTCAACGCCGAGCGCTACACACCGGGCACGGCTGTTGTGCATAGCTGCCCAGGCGGCTTGGGTGCGTGCTCGCGCGCGAGGCAGGTGCTGGCGTGGGACTCGCGGAGGTGATGCCCTGGTGGTTGTACCTGCTAACAGCGCGCCGCCAGTGCCCACCAGATGTGAGCCCAGACAGGGTTTAACCCTATACCCGAAATGCCTAAACCCTCCATAGTCCCCGCACCCATCGAGGCCGATTAGCGAGGGGCTGAGGGGCAGCCTTGCTTCCGGCGGCCCAGCGCAGGCGCGTGGAAAGGCGCGAGAGTAGAAAGGAGGGCCCGAAGCAAATGGCGCCTGTGGACAGCCGAGACGGCCACGCTCCCTAGCGACTAGTAAACATCTCTGTAACTTTTGTGCAGCGCCTAGCGTGACGAGCACAAGCAACGAACAGGGTTTGGGCAACTCCCACCCCTCGGAAGTCGAAAAGGCACCCGGCATGTCCTCCTCGCGCCTCCTGCCTTTGCTGGCGACTCTCTTGGTGCTGTCCGGCTTCTGCTATGGGCAGAGTGAGGTGCCGCAGCGCTGATACATTCGGGTTGGAGCGCCGGCAGCTCCGCTTTGCCGTGTTTGTGCTTACACTGCCGATGCTGTCTTAAGAAGCCCACGGGGCACCAGCTGGCGGCCCTGCCACCTGCGTTGCGCAGATGACACCGAGGCTCTGCCAGGATGCGAGGCCGCGGATTGGGACACGGTTATGGAGATCAGAGACATCCGGGAGTGTGTCGAATTTTCGGACGGTGAGCACCGCAGCCCGGCAGACCTTCAGGAATTGCCAGCACATGGCCCATGGACCGGGTCTTACCCCCCTTGGGCACTCTGGAGGATGTGACAAGCTGGGCAGGTTTCAAGAAGTGTGTTTAGCCTGCTCAACCGCGACGATGCCTGAACCCGAAGGATACAGCAAACGGAACGCCAGCTGCCACAAGCAACCCTAGCTGCCACGCCTGTCACTCTTCCCCACTTGGATGCTCGTGCGCGCACCTCAACAGGATGTGCTGTCCGATCGCTTCCTTCCCCCATTCACTCGGTGTGCCTGCAGGCTTCTCAGACAAGGCCTGTCCGGCGACCTGCGCTGAGGGCTATGCAGCGGTGAGGCGGGGGTGGGCAGCAGTTGAGGGCTGACAAGAGCCCTCCCGTCTAGGGCTGACGCTACTCGGCGGCGCCATCTGGGACATCTTTTGGCCCCATCGCTCCCGTCTGCCCCCCGGCCGCGACCAACAAGTCGCATAGCGTGCTTCTGCTGCTGATATCGGCGCTGCCACTGTTCCGCTGCTACCCAGTGTGGCGGAGCGCGACTCCGGCGCGCTCGAGGCGCTGAGCCGCATTCCAAAATTGCGCCGCGCGCTCCGGGAGGATGATTTGGTGCGTCTGCGGCTATTACACTTAGTATTCAGGCCCTTCTCGGGAGCTTTCTTCCGAATTGGGAAGAAAGCCGCGTGAAGCTCGCTGTTCTTGCGTCCTAGTCGCTTTCTGAGCTCGCGAAAAATCGAACCGTTGCTTTGGCGTGTCTTAAACGGGCGGCCATGCCCGGCCGCCTGCTGCGCCCCGCCCTCTCGGGACAACTTTGAGCTACTGGGGGCTTCATTGCGGCGCAGCAGGCCGCCATAGCTGGCACATTTAGCCGAAATATCGTGCCATCTCTGGCCCCGCCATCTTGGGACGAGTAGCGTCCGTCATCGTTTCAGCATGGTGCCAGCCCTCAAGGCAGCAGCTCCAGACATCTGTATGGGCTGCCCGCCTGCTGCATGGCCCTACCTGCGAGTGAGCGTATCGCCATAAGGAACAGCCACCTGAACCCGCTTGGGGAGCCATCAATCAAAGGGAGTCCGGCTCTAGCCGTGCGGCTCGAGCCTGCCTTTGCATGTAGAAAGGCACAACTTTCACAACACAACTTGAGTAACTCCTTTCACAACACAACTTTCACAACACAACTTGAGTAACTCCTGTCACTTGCCCGCCTGTTCCAATATACAGTTTGGCAGCCCAGATTGCTTGGTGGCAACCATTCGCTCGTCCTGGCAATCTTATCAAAACATAACCATTCCCAACGATGCGATCTGGCCTGCCGTGTAAGTTCAGCGACCTTCCTACCGGCCTGCTCTCCAGCTCTCCAGTCTGCTGCTCGGTTCATGGGCCTGCACACCCGTCCGTCTGCCTGATGGCCTGCCTGCTCATTGGTCGGCCTGCTTTCTGCCTGCCCTCCTGCTGCCTTTCTACCTGCAAAACAGTCCCTTCCCACACCTCTGCGCGTGGCTTAGGGTGTGTGGCAAAAACCACCTTGCGCAGGGGTGCCACCTACCAACGTATAGGATGGGGCAGCAACTTGTCGCCAATGAATGCCGCCGTGGAGGCTCACTGAAACACAGAATTCACAATTGATTGATTGATTGACAATGACTCGTGATTGGCACCCTTCCCCCCACCCCCCTACCCCGCTGCAGCAATGCCACCCTGGAGGCCTGTCTGGCGGGTGAGACCGTACAGAGGGGGCCACTGATCCAGCTGATACAGGCGGCCCTCAAGACCCTCCCCTCCTGTGCCTCCGCTGACTTGGTGGAGGTATGGTTCCCACTGAGGTGCAATGTGGAAGACCTCGCTATCAGTGCAGTGGACCTGGCGCTTGCCACGAGCCTTGGCACAACCAACGCCACTTCTTGCCCCCGCCAAGATTGCGTGCGCTTCATGCAAGGTGGGGCAGGGCGGGCCATGGCGTCAGGGTCAAGGCGCAGCGGGTTGTAGAGAAGGAGACGAGGTGACCTTGAGCAGTGCTCCTTTCGGGGCAGTGGCAGTTGCTGGGCAGCGTCACATGCGTATGGTTCATGGGTGTGCTGTGCTGCGCTGTGCTGTGCTGCGCTATGTCACTGCCCAACATCCCCATGCCACCAACATCCCCAAGCTGCTCACCCCCGCCTTCTTTGCCTGCCTTCTGACAACTCAAAGTACTTGCAGCCCTTGGACCCGATTGTGTGGCAGACTACGTAGGGCAGTACGCCAAGCATGACCTCCAAGACGTGTTCAGCTCTTCAACGCTGGATTACATGCCTGCCTACGTGTGAGGGGGGGCGGGGCGTGCCAGGCTGTCATCTGCCACCTGTCATCTGCCAGGGCTGGCTGCCAACCTGATGCATATAGCGTCCTCATGCACTCACCAGATGTGCCTGCCTTCGTGCATGCTGTTCCACCGCAGACTTGCTCTGTACGACAAGTGTGCCGGCCATGCAAATGGCGGGCGCCGCTTCGCAAGCTGAGCATGCACCGGAAGCACGAGCAGTGCCTAGCTCAGCCGACGTGGTGAGCTTTCAACGGTCCTAGCTGACCCCCCTTCCCCTAGGGTGCCGTTGCTGCGTCGCTGCTGCTGCCGCCGTTGCTGCTGTTGCTGCTGGTTGCATTCCTGGTTACGGGATGACACGCGGCAACTGCAAGATCCTGTCTCAATTCTCCGTTGTTCTGCCCCATTCCTTGAATACAGCTGGATCTTGCAGCGCAACACCTTAAGTGGAGTTGCACCAGCTTGCCAACCGTCGCGTTGCCCGTCCACACCCGGAGCTCCGCTTTGGGCACAGGCAGTCCACCTGCAAGGCAAGACAGCTGTTGAGCGCCCACTACAGCTGGGGAGCGCAGCCAAGCAGCAGCGCCAACTTGGTTGAACCTGACAATGCACATATGACCCAGAGCTCCCCAGTTTTGCCTGGGCCTCTTGCCTTCCTTTCGCCTGCTTCATTGCGGCTGTGGTGCGTTTGCTGCTGGATCTTTCAACCACACATCATGTACATGCACGCAAGTGAAGCGTCAATGCATGCAACCGTTGAGCACCAACGTTGTCGCTAGCACACAGCTGCACGGCACGCACTGCTTCCAGCACACGCAACAGTTGGCGCCGACAGCACGGCCAGCGCCCGCTAGCGTGTCCAAGCCACACAGACGCGCGTGCCAATTGACACATGCCATGCAGTGCACTGCTACATGACCGCCAGCTCAATCTCCTCGAAACCCTCTTGAGGCTCCAGGGGGAGGAAGTTGAAGTAGGCGGTGTAGGGCTCGTCCATCAGCTGCAGGGGTGAGCGGGCGGGCAGGTGAAATTGCAAACATTGTACATTGTGAGGGGCAAGGAATGACTGAGGCAGCCAGCAGAGTGTTAAAGGAGCAGTTCGAGGCAGAGGGCAAGCCACGGAGGCATTGGGAGCAAGACAGGTGCCAGAGGCCAGCAGGGCCGGAGATGTACCAAGCTGGCAGCAAACGTGCCCGTTGGGGATGGGCAACCAAGACAATGTGCAGAGTTGTAGATACGACTGCCAGGCTGTAAACACACCAAGCAACGCCTCACCTGGCCCAAGGGAACGACAATGTAGTCGCGGTTGCTGCCGTGCAGCACACGGGCCCCAGTGGGGTAGGTGGCGGCGGGAGGCGCAAGAAGGAAGGCGGTGGGGGAGGCATCTGCAGCCTCCGCCTGCAGGCACGGGGGATGGACGTGCATGCAAGCGTGTGGGCGTTCGGCACGCGTGTGTGTGGCAGAACACATGCAGAGCTCTAGCTCCAGAGGCGGCAAGAAAGGAAAAGAGTCCCAGGGCCGCTGCTGCACAGCGCCCCAGGGAGCCTCATGCACGCCCATCCAGCAAGCAGCAACACGTGTGTGAGACCCGAGACACAGGAGCCAGTGCCTTGGCTTCCTACTGCAGATGAGAGGCTCATGCCGGCCCACCCACCTGCTGCACGCGCAGGCCCCGGCCGTCGCCAGCCGCCTGCACCGCGCTGCCAGGATGGCCGAGAGGCTCCAGCACGAATGCCTGCCTGCCAGCGCTGTCTGCCTGCTGCTGGCTGGTCTGCTGGTGCACAGGGCGCAGGCGGAAGGTCTGGGCGGCGGGAGGCGAAGAGGCACCCCCACTGCCGCCAGCCCGGCGCAGCAGCAGCCTGCCTGTGGCGACGTCGGCTGTGAGGAAGTGGTCAGGGGCAGAGGCAGCCTCAAAACTGACCAGCTGGGGCGCCGGAGCACCGCCCTCAGCATGCAAAGCAGCGCCCTCGTGAGACTGCTGCATCAGCAGCTGGCGTGTGTGGGCGGACGAGCAGACCAGGTCGCTTGGCTGGCACCCTGTCAGCGGTGCCACCAGTCGGAATGTAGCATCCAGCGCAGCCGAGCTGCCCGAGGCGCCGCAAGTGCCGCCCAGCTGCACTCCGCCCTCGCAGTGGCGCAGCAGCAGCGGCGGCGGCTCGCCCTCTGCGCCCGCACCCTCTGCCGGCAGCGCCGCTGCTGCCAGCGACACCAGACCAGAGGCATCTGGCAAGGAGAAGGCGTCCTCAAGGTGTTCGGGGTCGGCAGCTAGGTCGCGCTCGCCATGGGTCAGGCCTGCAGGGGGGTTGTGTGGATGGAAACCAAGGCCTAATTGGTGAGTCACAAGGCCAGCATGGGCAGCGGTGCCCAGCGTGCCAGCTGTTAAGCCTTGCAGCGTGCCCCCCCGATGGGACAACATTTTGTTGCCTTTCCGATCTGCAGGACAGATCACAACATGCGCACAGCTATCGGATAGCCTGCAGCCTCCGCACTCCCAACTCCCTGCAGCGCACCAAACCGCTCTCAAATGGGCACTAGCAAACGCAACATGATCATCACTTATGTGCCGGTCGTGATGATCACTCACCTGCCATGAGGAATGGGCCCATCATGACCGCCTTCAACGCCTGCATCTCCTGCCTCCCATCCCGCAGGTCCTCGGCCACCACACGCATGGGCATCACAACATCAACTGCCATCAAGGAGAGAAAAAGGGGTGGGGTTGTTGGGGAGGGGTTGCAGGGCACGTAGATAGTCGGATGGTGGGAGGGGCAGCCAATGGCGATGCCACCTGCAGGTGCATCAAACAGAGAAGGAGGGGGGATTCGAAGAGGTGAGTCAGGCTTGAAGTTGAACACAGCCAGGACATCATGGGCAAAAGGAGACATGCTGCTGCACGCAGGTATGGGTATGGGACGTGGGAAGCCAACCACCCTGCCCCGCAGCTGCGGTCATCAGTACAAAATGTGTGACTGTGGGATGTCTGTGATCGGGTGGGGGAGCGTGCCTCGGGATCCCAAGGCACGCTCCCCACCCGACCGCAGACATCCCCACCTACACACATTGTGGACTGATCTCTGTATCAGTGAGTGGCGAATCGGCACTCGCTCGCCCCCTCTGTCACACAGAGCGGCACTCCGTCATCCACCTGTCCCCCCTGCCCCCACTCACCCACATCCCCGTTGGTCCAGGAGTATCCCAGGGAGCAGAAGCGGGCGCCGCTCTCAAACTGCGGAGGGGCTCCGGCTGCAGACAAGCGAGCAGGCGGGCGTATAGTTGCATGTCAGGCCAGAGGAGGGCAGCGGAAAGGCAGGCAGGTGGGACAAACTGGCGTGCAACAGCCGGCAATGCTGTGCAGGTACCTGAACGCCACCTGCGCTGCCTGCCACCGGGCCAAGCCTGACATGCACCTGCCATGTCTCCGCCCCGGCAGACTCACTACTGCCAAGACCGCCCCACCCCACCCACGCCCCATTCGCGCCTCACCACTGGTGCCAGCCTCGCCAGCAGCAGCAGCCCCCTCGGCACACGCCGCCGTGTGGTTCTTGCCGTTCACCCGGATCTGCACATTCGAGGCACGGGCCCACCTGCATGACAGGGGAGAAGCAGGCTCAGGCGGCAAGCGCAGCACAGAGGCAGCAGTGGTGAAACACAGAGGCAGCCATAGCGAGGCAGCGCCTGAAGCTCTAAGGATTGAAGCTCCGTGGAACTGCCGAGTATGTGCCGCCAGCCAGGCACCTCTGTATCCGCCCTTGCCTCACCCTGCAGCGTCTAAGTTTCAATCTTGCCGGCCACCTCTCCCTGCTGCCTCCCTCACCCGGGGATGCTCACCCGGGGATGCGCCACTTGAGCACAAACCGGCGCTGCTCAGCGCCTTGGGCGCCGCGGCGCGGGCCCTCTGCTGCCGCTGCAGCTGCCTCTGAGCCGGCGGGACCTCCAAAGTGCAGGTCGACGTCGGGTGGGTAGATGTCAATCGTGAGGCGAGAGATAGCGGAGTTGTCCGGCCCATACAGCTCTGCAAACACATGGGTACAGAGCAGGACGTGTCAGGGCGGGGTCAGGTGAGTGTGTGGCATTGTCCGCGGACGGCGAGTTGCGCATGCCTTCTGAGCGGGTACATCTGCAATGCACCTGAAGTTGCCCAAGCGCACCTTGCCATCCATCCACCAAAGGACCTGCGCACCATGCTCAACTCAATGTCTCGCCAGCAGGCCATTCCGCCTTACCAGCCTAACCCAAAAGCACCCTCTCTCACCCGACTTCTGGTGCAGCACCACGCGCAGGTCCCGCCAGCGCAGGCTGCTGCTGACCAGCTGGTTGATGTACAAAACAGGCAGCCCGCCCTCGCTGTCAGAAGCACTGCCTGAAGCAGCAATGCCCGAAGAAGCACTGCCTGAAGAGCTGCCGGCTTCCCCGTCCTTGTCCTGGGTGCCTGTGGCGGTGGTGGTGCCGGCGTCGGCAATGTTGGCAGGGTCGGAGGCGGACGGCCCGCGTGGCAAGGTGTAGAAGTAGATGCTGTCTGCCAGCTTGGAGAAGCTCTCGATGGCTGCATGGTGTACAAGTTGGGTGTATACAGGGCAGGCGTGTGGGAAGGCAGTTCACAGGACCTGGTGCGGGTGAGAGCAGTGCAAGTAGACTGACTTCGTTGCTGTGGAGGAATTTAGTTGGGACGGGCGACGCAGGTGGGAGGGGAGGGGTTCAGACGCAGAAGCAAAGCCAGTGGTACAGCAGGGCGTGCTGGAGGCTGATTTCCTCGAGCACAGCATTCCATCGAATCGGCAAGCCCCTCACCCGTGCCGTAGCAGCACCAGAATGAGTCGAAGGCGGTGCCCCAGTGAGTCCATGCCAGCTCGGTGCCCTTGTCTTGACCAGCGCCTGGAGCAGGCATCAGGGTGGGGATAGTCACGAGAGGGGGGGGGGGGTGAGGACATGCAAAGGTGGTGGTGGGGTTCTAGGTTCCCAACCCTAGCGGTCGCGGCAAGCCGGTCGTAGCAATCCGGTGGCATTCCTCAGGCAGTGAACAGCCCGAGCGTCATGCGGCGAGCACGCGGCACTGCACATCAATTGATGAAGCAGCTTCCCATGTACAGTTGCAAGCACGCAAGGCAAGTCTAGCTGTCAAAGGCCAGCTCCCAACGGCTCACCCAGGGGCAGGTAGTAAATGAACACGCCAGGCTCGCCGGTCGCCGGCAAGGCGACAGTAGCAGCGGTAGCTGCGGCGTCGCTGCCGGTGCTTGCGCCCTCAGAGGGCGGGTGCAGGGGGCTGTGGGGGTGGCTGTGAGCATGTGCGTGAGGGTGAGAGTGGGTGTGTTCGCCGCCGTGGGGCAGGTGGGCGTGTGAGTGCGGCGGGTGGCGCGGCATCTTCTGGATGCCAATCACTCCGTTGAGCATGGCCCGCTCATAGTAGTCGGCCAGGGCTGCAAGGAGAGTACAGGATGGGAGACAGGGGGCACAAGGCAGGCAGCGGCGGTGACAAGGCCGTGCCACGTTGCGATGCGCTGCACACCAGGGCGTGCCTGTGGCCGGTCCTCTGCCTTCTTGAGGACGAACCACCAGTAGCGCCCCGCCCATAACTGTGCGCAGCTGCCCCGTGACCCCTCCCTCCTTGATGGAGCACCACATTTATGGCATGCCCTGCGCATCCAGCCCCTTGCCTCCCTGAAAGGTTGCAGCCTGAGGCGACGCCCCACCCACACACACAGGTGGCGGGAGCAGCAAGTGCATGGGCGTGCCTCCTCACCCGCGTCCCCGGTGTACCGGAACAAGGTGCGCGCAATCTTCAGCATGTTGTATGTGGTGCATGATTCTTGCGTGTTGGCGGCAGCACCGGGCTGCATCAGCAGAAGGAACACAGGAAGAAGGCACGGGGAGCCGGCGCTAACGCTCAGACAAATACACTTGCCAGTGGCATCTGCACATCGCTATAGTCACTCCAGGGAGTTTAGTCTAGTCTAGTCGTTACAGCTTTACACAAGCCCTGAAAGAGGATTATAATGCAGGACGAATCAAATCCTAAAAGGCTGACGAGGCATGCACCACAAAGGCCCTGCAAACATCAAAACATGGTCTGAAAACAAACTGGCTGTAAATCAACGAAAGTGTGGGTGCAGCATCGGGGGGGAGACCAGTGAGTTGACAGCTTTACTACCAGTACTCAAACCCACTCACGGCCTGCATGCTTCACCCACCACTCACGTCGCCGAGTGCGTCTCCCAGCCTGTCCTCATCTCCCCAGTGCTCGTACCAGTTGCTGCCTCCAGTGCTGAAGCTGTGGTGCTGCACATGGCACGTGAGTTGACGAAAGCGGGGCGGTGGGGTGGAGGGAGGGCACGGGCAGGTGGGGGGGTCAAGAGCACGAAATCCCACCATACCAATGGACCTATGCTGCCAGGCGCGCTGGGGGCGCACAGATGCCACTCCTGTTTGATACCCCTGGGACACCCCTGCTCACTGAAGCAAGCCTCCCCGCGTGCAAGTCATGTCTCGCCCGATCGAGTGGTTTCACTGCCGGACCAACACACGCACCTGCCTGCCTGACCCCTGGGTCCACACAAAGCACCGATAGCAGGGAGCCACTGCTGGCCTGCCAGCCAAATTGCCACCAACTGCCCTTGCTGACAGCGTGTGTGTCAGGCAGGGACCGACCTGGAGAGTCAGGCCAAAGAAGTGGGCGGTGGCATCCATGCCCTGCGGGTCCCCCACATGCTCGTAACGCGCAGCGAAGCCCAGCACCTGCACCAGCAAGGAGGAGCAGGGAGGTGGGAAGGGGAACGACACCTTGAGTGCCGGCAGCACGCGGGACTGGGCGGCAGTAGTGCAACACATACAGCAGCCGGGGAGAGTAGCCTGCACTCCTGCACCCATGCATATGAACTGTGCTGAGCTGTGCTTTGCTGTGTGTGCTGTGTTGCGCTGCCGCTGCAACGTGCTGCCGTGGCCAGGCTGCCTGCACTGCCTGCATTGCCAGCACTGACACCTCTGTGAGCAAGAAAGAAAAGCACCTGGGCGAGGTGTGTGTTGGCGTGCAGGCTGGGCAGCGGGTCACGCCCTTCCAACAGAGGCTGAAGGAAGGCCGTCTTGTCAAAATGGTGCGCGCACTCTGCAGGCAGTAACACATGGCGGCAGGCAGGTGGGCGTGGGTGAATGTCAGACTGCTCAAGGCAAAGGACCCGCGTGCCCACAATGTGCACCCTCAACAACATGCGGGCGGGAAAGCACGGCAAACGGGTGGGCAGGCAGCGGAAAGGAAGGGAGGGTGCGCAAACGCCGGCGGGGTGGTGTGGTGGACCATCTGGGATCTGCCCGGGCACCCGTCCCTTGCTTGTCAGCATCACATCTCACCGTTACACCCAGCCATGGGTGACACTAAAACCCGGATGCATGCCCTGCCAATGCATGGCATCTGAGTAGCACCTCAGTACCGCCGCACACAAGACCCCACACATAGCCAGCACACCCACGTCCACGATACACAGTGCATTATGCACAGGCAGTACAGGTAGCACAGGCAGCACGTCAGCACGTCAGCAGAGCTAGATGGCGCGCCACGTCATTCCCCCGCCCCCGGCCCTCGCCCCTGCTCATGCGTGGCCAGCAAAACATACCTGCATGGCTTTTGTTGTGAGTCAGGCTGTACAGGCGGTACAGAACATCGTTCATCCCACCAAACTCGACGTCCAGAACCTGTGCAGTGGGGTGGGCAGGTGTCACAGAATGCGTGAACTCAGGCTATGCAGCTCTTCGTCGCAATTGCACGGAACTAAAGCTCAGTTCGGACTGAGCGTGAAGATGCCACCCATTCTTTTCCAAACAGTGCCCCTGCCCTGCCCTGCCCTGCCCCTATGATTGTCCCTCCCTGCCCACCCGTGCCCCTTCTGGCCCTGCCATGCCCCGAACTGCCCTGCACCTGCCCTGCCCTGCCACGCGATGCAAGGCTGCACAGGCCACACCAGCTGCAGACCGCCCTGCACCGCCCAGACGGCTTGCAACCAGCCTTAAACTGCCCCGCCCTGCCCTGCTGTGGTGTGCTCCGCCCCGCCCACCTGGTGCCAGTGGTCTGTGCCGTTCACCTCCAGCACTCGCTTCACCCTGCCAGGCAGAAGGGCGAAGGAGGTCACGGCAGGCATGGTGCGGCATGCAAGGCAGAGTGGGGCACCCCAAGGCAAGGTAAGGCACCCCAAGGCAGGATGTGGCACCCCAGAGCTGCGGGCTGGCTCTACAGCATGATTCAGGCAGGGCGGCGCTGCCCCCCTCACCAGCAGCACGCCATGATGTGTTTTACTGTGCTTTATCGACTTGCTGCTAGGCAAGCCGGTAAACTTGCACTGATGTAAGGGGACACGAAATGGGCACAGCACCGCACAGCACTCACAGCAAGTTTCACCTGCCGCAGAAGTAGGCGGCCATGCCCTCTGCCACTGCCAGCGCTCCCTCTGTGCCCGCCAGCTCGTGCTGGTCCAGCAGGCCCGCCATCAGCTTGTGGGTCTGTGGTTGGGATCAAGTCAAGTCGACATAAGAAAGAGATGAGGGTGATCTGGGTGGGTGGGGAGCTTGCGCGCCGGACAGCAGCTTGAGCATCTGTGGCGAATGGTGTACACCGGTGTACACAGGTCAGCAGGAAGCCTGTTGGCATTTTGTGGTTGGGATGACCAGCCAGCAGGCCAGACAGCGCCTTGTGGATCCACATGTGAAAAACAGCATACCGCCTCGACCGCACGCATGTGCAAGCTGACCCCTGATACAGCAGCATCCCGTCCCAAGCAGCCCGCCCCACCCACCACATAGTAGGGCACCCACTACCAAACGCAACCAAAACCCTCCCTGCCCTGCACTGCCACACAAAAGCACACCGCCCCATTCACCCGCCCACCCACCACATAGTAGGGCGCCCACACAGGCTCCAGAGCCTCCAGCCGGTCGAAGTGGCTTTCAGGGAAGGCGGCTGCAAGGTGGGATGGTGAATGGAGACAACAAGTACCGGGTCGTGCAGCGTGCCACCCTCACCCGCACAAGCTTGAGCTGCAGCTGCCATTCCCATTCACCCCCCTGCCACCCGCTCCCTCCCACCCACTCACGCCCACCCACTCACACAGGTAACCGTTGCCGAATGCATCCTGCACCTTTGCTAGCTCCGACACCATCAGGCGGCCACGGTCGAAAAACTCGGGGCGGCCTGCAGGGAGGGGAGGGGGCACAGGAGCGCGGCGCAGTCGTGGGAACGCTGCGTGAATCTGCTAGTCTAGTCTTAGTGTATTCGTTGCTGCTTTTCAAATCCCCAGAAAGAGGGTTCAACTTCAGGACGAACTAAATCCTGAGAGGGTGACGAGGCATGCACCACAAGGCGTGATCTGCGCAAAACATCGCCGCCGCCTCCTAGCGGAGGCGAGGAGGCGGCGGCTGACAGGTGTGTGTGGTGAGCTCCCCCAGCCCATGCTTTCCTGCACACCCTGACTGCACACCCTGCCAGCAAGCTTCACCCTGCACGCTGTGGTGCACACCCTGCCCGCAGCAAGCTGACTCGTGCGCATGGCTCGGTGGGAGTTGCTGAGCGCCGCTGGCAGTGCGTGGGCCCCGCATCCCCAAAGCCGAGCCAGCCCCCAACCCTTCTGGCACCACGCCAGCAGCACACTGTGACAAATGTACCATGTGCATCACTCACCCGTGCTCAGGCCTGCAAAAGCGATTGCAGACAGATAGTGTCCAATAAACTGGCCCCGCACCTCCACATCGCTCCCCTCCCACCCGCCGTACGACTCGCCCGGCGCAGGCAGCCCAGCCGTCGCCCTGCATGGACGGAATCGCATGCTCCAGTGATGCAAGGAGTAGATGAGCGAACACATTGGCAGCTTCGTGGAAGGCAGCACCCTGCCCTGTCTGCCGACCACGGCCCCACCCCTCCCCCCACCCTGCTATCCCCACCTGCCGCCCGTAAACGGGCACCCGAAACAAACACATTGGGCAAAAACGGGGTGAACATGCATGGACAAGCCGCGCGGGCGCCAATTGAGAGGAAAGCAACTGGGGAGAGCAGGCCACTACCGAGCAAGATGTAGTACACCTTCATGCGACCCAATAACCGACCTGAAGTTGTAGAGCAGGTTGTCTGGGTCCAATACCAGTAGGTACTTGTTGTTCAGTTCATGATTGGCTGCAAACTCGCTGCTGGCCTCCAGCTACAAGGGGTGGCAGGGTGGCGGTGGCTGGGGTGAACACAGGGCTGTGGCGACGGGACGCAGGCGACGGGAAATGGAGGGAGAAGCGCGTGGCCAAGGGGCTTCAGAAGGCGGGTTGTGGGTAAGCGCACTTTTTAATTTCCAAATCAGCACGCAGCATGGTGCAGAGGAGCACGGAAGAAATGCATGGGACGGGAAGAGAGGTGGCGGCGGCGGCGGCGGCGGCACGTGACCCACCTGCACGTCGGCCAACCCAAAGCCTTGGATGCCAGCCGGCCTGGGTTTGGCGAGGGCAGCGCTTCCCAGTAGCGCCAGGGCGGATATCATGCGCAGGCCCAGCCCCACAGGTCGCGCCATAAGGCGCGCCGGGAAGCAGGAGCGCGCGAGCAGGGTTTTGCGAGAGTGGGTGTGGCACGGCTGGCGGTCACTGCGACGAGTCACACCGCGTGTGCCTACTGGCGATCGCCGCCGCCTGTGAGCTGCCGAGAGCCTTTGCGCAGAGGGCCTTGCTGAGTGTCGGAGGCTGGCGCCCTCCCACACAGCGGGAACTTGGCGGCCTTTCCGTGGGTTATCGGCGATGCGAAGTAGGGTGTGAACTACGTCGAAAGACGAGAGGTTGAGACTAGACCCACACAGCATGCAGGGCACCCGCTGTGCCAGGCCCGCCTGCCGCCGCCGCCTGGTCGTCATCGCATGTCCTCCTGCGTGGCTGCCGATGAGACAAGCGCCATGCATCAGTATGCATGCAATCCTTGCAATGCTGAAATCCAGCTGGCTTGCATGCACACGTTGCCTCGAGTTGTTACTGGTGCCTCCCTGCCTCTTTACACCCACCCAGAGCCGCTCCATCCCACTAGCCGCCACAGCGCGCCTGCCTCTCCATAAATTTAACAAGTTCCCAGTCGTCAACTTCCTCCTGCAAACCACACTCCAGCGCCGGCAAGTTTGTGCCAATTCAAAATTTGACTGTGAAGTGTAGGGACGGGGCTGTGATTTCTCAGATTTTCAAGCAGAGTGAGAGGAGGGTCCAGCAGGAATCGGATTTAGCAAGGGCGTAAAAGGAGGTGAAGAATGCTGCATCCGTAGAGCAATCAACGGGAGGGAGGGGAGCATCATACGGATGTACACAACAAGTTTGCGAAACTGTTAAGCCCGTCACGCCACACCCCGTTGTCGCTGGCAGGCAGCTGCTGTGGCAAGCACAGCTGCCCGGGCAGGCCAGCACATGCCAGCGCCAGGCTGGCAGGGCAGGCAGTCAAATGACACAAGTGTGTGCCAAATGACGCATGTGTGTACCGCACATGCATGCGATACCAAAACCGCCAGAACCCCCAGCTGCTCCCCCACCTTTCCCCTGAGCCCCAGGGGAGGAAGTTGAAGTAGGCGGTGTAGGGCTCGTCCGGAGGTGAGCGGGCGGGCGGGGATAAGAGGCAGGGAGCTCCTTGAGGACATGTGCAGTGGGCCCCCGAGGGGAGGCATCGGACAGAACGCCTTGCGCACGGCGGGAGTTCGGGGCCAGGGGTGAAGCCGCGGGGCTGGATCTCTGCCAGGCAGGAAGCTCAGGTGGCCCCAAACGTCCACCCAGGGCCACCACACCACACGTGTAGTCACTGTAGGATGCCTCCAGGTGACAGCACCCCACCTGGCCCAGCACGGCAGCTGCACGGCCGTGCAGCATGCGCGACCCGGGGGGTAGGTGACGGGGGAGGTGCCAGCAGGAAGGCAGTGGGGACGGCACCCGGAGCATCTGCCAGCGGGTGGCCACCATGGGTCAGGCAGGAGGGTGCGCGTATCGGCAAGCAAGCGCGGCAAACTCAGTCATGCCTGTATTTGGCAGCGTGCAGAATTCAACCCCGGCTTTTGCAGGCAAACAATGTCTTGAAAGCACCCAGTGCCGCTCTGGTCGCAACACAGGCCCCTGCGTGCATGCCACCCACCAACCTGGGACGCTCAGGCCCTGTCCGTAGCCCGCCGCCCGCACCGCGCTGCCGGGCCGGCTGAGAGGATCCAGAGCTATTGTCAGCTGTCGTTCAGGGCTTTTACCCTGCTGCTGGAGCGGGGAGATTCTTTAAACACGTGTATGTGCCATGAGACAAACAGTCCCCAAGCAGCCGACTGGCAGCACATCCAGCAGCCGACCGGCACATGCCTTGCCTGTGCCTACTCACCTCCCCAGTGACCTGAGTAAGTGTCGTGCACGATGATTAGAGCGAACTCACTGGCCAACATTACTGGCCACTTTACATGACCTTCTAACAACTGCTGCCTGCTCTGCTGCACTAGGACCGAGGCCACCCTCCTGGGCTCCTTCCCCTCCCAGTCCGCTCCGGAGCGGGGGATCCCCCGCCACCGCCGCCCGCCTTGCCGCCCGCTCACCTTCACCGCCGGCGCTCATCACCACCCTCACCTCGCTCGGTCGTGGGTCGACCTCACTTCCCGGCAATGGAGAAGACGAAGAATAGGAAGAAGAAGAGGCTGACGGAGGTGGTTACAGACGGCGCTGGCGGCGACAGGAGGTACCTTCGGCGCCACCTCAAGGCGGGTACCTTCGTCAGCTGGCTGGCCGCCTTAAGGTGCGCCGGTATGCCTTACGGCATTCAGATCCATCTCTTCACCTGACGAGTAATAAAGGACCTTCCTTCAGATCTTCACAGCCCTGCGCCCGACATGACGAAACTGCGCTCAGCCCTCCTGGCAAGCGTGTCTCTTCTGGCGCTTGCCGGCTGCTGCCGGGCGAAACTGCCGAGCCTGGGTGAGCTTCCGAGCGCTGTGCAGTCCCGGTGGGCCCGGTGTAAAGGGCAGCCAGGGCTGTCCCGCCGCTTGTTACACACGGCGCAGGGAACGTTCGCTGCCAGCAAACAGGCCTAGGCTAACCAGTCATGCTCAGAAGCCCCCTGTGTGCCCCCCTCCTGTGTTGTTGAGCAGACGATTACATGAGCCTACCCGGATGCGAGGGGGCTGACTGGTTCACCGTTTTGCAAAGGGGCCAACAGCTGGAGTGCCGGATCTTCATCGAAAGTAAGTGCTGCACACCATCTGGGAGAGTGGCCCCGCCCCGGTGGCGACACCTTGTTGACCTGCATAGTTGGCCTGCGCCTGCCGCCTTCACCTACGCTCAACGCTGGGTGAAGATGAGCGACACACTTCAGTGGCCTGCTGGGAGGCACATAAACGTCGAGAGTCAGCGCTCGGCCGACTCATCCTGTGTGTGTGTGGTGACGGACCTCGGTGGACAGACAATGGCAGGTGGCTGACCCGAGTTTTCCCGACATTCCCCGCCCGGCCTACCACCCTGCCGCCCTGCCTGCCTGCAGACCCGACGAGCGTGGCCTGCCCGAAGGCGTGCGGCGAGAAGTTCCAAGTGGTGAGGAAGGGGAGCAGGCACCCCTGACCTATTCCGTGACTGCCTGCTGGCTGCAACCACAAATGATCCGGTTGTGCATTGCTCGGTGCAGCTCCGCCCTGTCGCAGCGTCCCGGGTGCCTGTAGTGTAGGCATGTGCCTGCCGCCGGTTGAGCCCCTTTGCCCTCTTTGCAGCCTGCACCCTATGGCACAACCCCACCAACGATGACTGATCACTGACATGCCCTCTTGCTTGCCCCCGAATCTGCAGCTGGGCAGCCCTGAATGCCTGCTGACAGTCACTCGTTACGATTTGCAGAGTACAGGCGTCGCCGTCCCCGATGAAGAAATGTGGCCCTACGTGTGAGTGCCCGGTGCCCTTGTCCCGTGCCTGCACGTCTTTCTGCTCGTCCCCTGCCGCCTGTCCTGTCGCCTGCCCACCCTCGCCCCTGCCCCATTCCCACTTTCCTTAGCTGTTGGAGTGGCAGTGCTGCTGGGCTAGGCCACTCCATGCATGCAGCAGTTCAAATACCCATCCCCTGCCAGCAAGCCAGCAAAAAGCTTACAATCTACCAATCCCCAGCAGGCGCAGCCCTCCCACTAAAACCACTGCCTCCCCCTCCCCCTCTCCTTGCAGCAACGCCACCCTGAAGGCTTGCCAGGATGGCAAGCCTGTGGAGAAAGAGCCACTGTTCAGGCTGTACCAAGTAATCCTCCAAACCTACCCCTCCTGTGCTGCCGTCGACTGGGAGGCAGCCGAGGCCTCGGAGTGTGATCTGCTGGCAACACTGCAGAGCTTGACGCACGCACAGGTGTGTGGTGGGAGGCGTGCACGCTGCCTATCTCTGGCGTAGCCCGGTTGTAGCAAAATGTGGGACATGGAAGCGGCAAGGCAGGGAGGCAGCAGCCTGAGGCTGGGATCTTGCCGTGGTTTGCAAGCACGCTAAACCGCCAAGTTAAAGAGCCCTGGCACATACTCCTGGCCTCTCTCCCACGCGGTGTGCCTCACGGATGTGACATGAACACGGTTCTGGGGCCCATGTCAATAGGGGAGGCTTGCGTTGACTGCACCTCATTGCACTAGTGCTCTGGCGCCATCGCTGGCCCTCGCTCTGGCAGGCCCACCTGCTGGCACGCTCGCCCAGTTCCAGGTTTACTCTAGTTTAAGCCCTGGTTCTTACATCCACATTCCGCTGGCTGCCTCGTCCCTCCCCTGGCACACATGCAGGTGCTCCCGGTCACTGGCCCAAGTTCAGGTGCCGAGACTACCTGAAGTGCAGGGACGATGGTGCCGAGACTTGCCCCAAGGACTGCCTGTCCTTCATGCGAGGTGGGCAAGCTGGGAGTGCGCGGTTGGGATGGTGGCATAGTAAGCTTTTTTATGGCAGGGTTGCGCGGAGGGGCGCACCAGAGTGTGCTGGTGAGTCAGCGGGACAGTGGGTGTCATGGTAGCAACTTATACTTCAATTCACCCGATTCCGCCTAGTGTCATTTGGCTGTTCTCACTCCCCGCATCCCCTGTCCGTGCCTTTCTGTCCTTGGGACTCGTGTGCAGCTCTGGGACACGAGTGCCTGGCCGACTACATGATTGGGACGTTCAAGGCACTTCTCCCGGGCTTGCTGAGCGACGCCAAGGAGACAGACTTTCGTTCTAGCCTGTGAGTACTCACTAGTGGGAGCCAGCTTGGGGCAAGCATCGGCAGGCATGGGGCAGGCGTCGGGAAAGCATCCGGCAGGCATCCCTCTCAATGAAGCATGGGGCTCCTGGGCAGTGCATCCAGCAGTGCAGGTCATGAGCAGCTGCCGCCTGACTCCTGCTGCCGCTTGCCAGCTGCCTGCCGCCAGCCAGAGCTGCAGCCTGTCATAAATATGCACACACCAGGCACTTCAGCTGCTCCCCACAGCTGCTTGACATTTCTTCCTGCATGTGCGCCACATGTTGTGCCCTGCAGCCGCGGCATGTTCGAACAATGTGTGGACAGCATGCGCCGATCTCGCAAGCTGAAGGCGCTTCCTACTGGAACAGTGCCGAGCCAGGCCCACATCGTAAGCTGACTGACTCTGCAGCCATGAACCATATGGTGCCCTGCTGCTTGCAAACCGCCACACGCTGCCTGCTGCGTGCTGAAGAGAAGCACCATTGATGCGACAGCTGTGCCTGCTCCCTTTGCCTACAACTGATGCACACGTTGTTGGGGCCTTGTTTACTGTTATAGGCCACGTTCACTCTCTTGTTACTCACCGCACGTGTTCCCCTGGCGGCTGACTGCAGCGCGAGCTGGCAGGGGCGGCTGTGGGAGCTCCCCGCATGTTAGGCCATCTCAAGGCTTGATGACAGCCCAGTGCACATAGCTGCCGAACACAAGGGCTCCCAGGAACATGCACATTGACCAACAATCAGCCTCGGGAGCACAACATAGCAATCCTCCAAGCACCATATGTTGCACCAGAACGAACCATGCACATGACGGCTACCACAGTCGTATCCCAGACGCCAGACGTGCCACTGCATTGTTGATGTACAGTACTTGCTTGCTTGCTTTGCTTTTGTAGTAGGGATGGCTGTAAACAAACAGAGTGCCAAGGTCAGTGGGACAAAGTCGAAGCGTGAAGCGGAAGGCAAGCACGGGTTGCAAACAGATGGCAAGCAGTAGGTGTGTGGAGCAAGTGAAGGGAGCGGCAGGGTCAATTCAAAAAACCGCATGCAACTGCCGGTAGCACAAGGTCGAACCCGTCACCCCGGCTTTGTTGGTGGCAGCCAGCTGCTGGGACATGCACCGCTGCCAGCAAGTGCCCACACCCAGACACACACACGCGTGCCAAATGACACATGCACCGCTACATGACCGCCAGCTCAATCTCCTTCCTCTCCTCTTGTGGCCCCAGGGGCAGGAAGTTGAAGTAGGCGGTGTAGGGCTCGTCCATCAGCTGCGGGGGTGAGCGGGCGGGCAGGTGAAATTACAAACATCGTACATTGTGAGGGGCATGGCATGACTGAGGCAGCCAGCAGGGTGCTGACGGAGCAGTTCGAGGCAGAGGGCAAGCCACGGAGGCATTGGGAGCAAGACAGGTGCCAGAGGCCAGCAGGGGCCGGAGATGTACCAAGCTGGCAGCAAACGTGCCCGTTGGGGATGGGGCAACCAACACAATGTGCAGATTGGTAGATACGGCTGCCAGGCTGTGAGCAAACCAAGCAGCACCTCACCTGGCCCAGGGGAGCCACGATGTAGTCGCGGTTGCTGCCGTGCAGCACGCGCGTGCCAGGGGGGTAGGTGGCGGCAGGAGGCGCAAGAAGGAAGGCGGTGGGGGCGGTGCCTTGATCATCGACCTGCCGGCACGGGGGCGCTCATGCAGGCAAGCACTTGTGTCAGGCAGGCAAGCATGCGTGCCAAGATCATGCGTGGGTGGGTAGTGGCTGTAGGCAACCTCAGGTTTAAACCTCAGCAAACAAGCAGCCACTGACCCTGCTATCCAGCCTCTCAATTTAGGCCCGTGCATGCATGCCGGCCCAACCCACCTGCTGCACGCTCAGGCCCCGGCCGTCACCAGCCGCCTGCACCGCGCTGCCCGGCTGGCCGAGAGGCTCCAGCACGAATGTCTGCTGCCCTGCAGTGCTCTCTCCTTGTTGCTGCCTGGTCTGCTGGTGCACAGGGCGCAGGCGGAAGGTCTGGGCGGTGGGAGACGAAGAGGCAACCCCACGGCCGCCAGCGTGGCGCAGCAGCAGCCTGCCTGTGGCAACATCGACTGCCAGGAACTGGCCGGGGAGAGAGGCCGCCTCAAAACTGACCAGCTGGGGCGCCGAAGCATCACCCTCGGTGTGCAAAGCAGCGCCCTCGCTGGCACTGCCCTCGTGAGACTGCTGCATCAGCAGCTGGCGGGTGCGTGCGGGCGAGCAGCCCGGGTCGCTTGGCTGGCACCCTGCCAAAGGTGACACCAGGCGGAACGTGGCATCCAGAGCGGATGCGCTGCCAGACGCCCCACACGTGCCACCCAGCTGCACGCCGCCCTTGCAGTGGCGCAGCAGCAACACTGGTGCCTGCTCGCCTTCCGAGACTGCATCCCCTGCGGCCCCCGCCGCTGCTGCCAGCGACACCAGGTCAGATGCATCGGGCAGGGAGAGGGCGTCCTCAAGGTGTTCAGGGTCGGCAGCCAGGTCGCGCTCGCCATGGGTCAGGCCTGCAAGGGCTGTGGAGGTAGAAAGGCGACAGGTGAAGATCACAACAACAGCATTGGCAGCAGTGCTCGCATGCAAGCTCCCTAGCCCTACAGGCGGAGCAGCAGTGGCATCCAGTGTCGTCTGCTCCGCAGACCAGGACTGAAGTGCATTGTGATGGTAGGGTACCAGGCTCCGCATCCCTGTCCCCCATCCCCACCCCCACCCCCCATGTTTGTGCGTAACACTACGACTGTCGGCCTTGAGCGGACTGCACCGCAGAGCCTCCCTCCATACGCTGCCCTGCCCTCTACACGGCTCACCGGCCATTTCAAGAGGATTTCATCGTACGAGAGTGGCCCACTGCTACCCCGAAACCTGGCATCCCCTTCTCCGCCTTCAATTGTTCGGTGGCTGTTTGTAGCACACAACTGTGATCGCTCACCTGCCATGAGGAAAGGGCCCATCATGACCGCCTTCAACGCCTGCATCTCCTGCCGCACATCCCGCAAGTCCTCGGCCACCACACGCATGGGCATCACAACATCCACTGTGGGCAGGGAAGGAGGGGTGATATGTTTTAGGCATGGAAGGGGCAAGACAGAGAGGTACAGGTGTCGGGTTCCCTCGCTGTGCAGACATGGCACAGAAAAGCGGCTGCGAGGCCCGTCGGCACGGGCATGACAATGGCAATTGGGGCAGAGGACATACGGGGGCAGCACGGGAGGCAAGCGCGGAAAGGACACGCAACCCCCAACCCACTCCCCAACACCCTCCCGTATGTCCAACAACGTTAACCGCGTATGTGCCAACCCCATTTCTGCGGTGCCTCAAGTGTTAAGCCCCCCCATTCCCCTGACCCCCACTCACCCACATCCCCATTGGTCCATAAGTAGCCCAAGGAGCAGAAGCGGGTGCCGCTCTCAAACTGTGGAGGCGCGCCGGCTGCAGACACGCGAGCAAATGGGTGCGCATATGTGTGTCAGGTCCGGCTGGGAAGCAGACAGGCAGGCAGGTGACCCAAACTGGCATGACGGAATCGGAACTGCCATGCAGAGACGGTCATGCAACCTGCACACACTACGCTCCCTGCCACCTGCCGCCGCCACTCAAATATCTGCTTGATGTCGGCCCACAAACTGACTGCCCTGCCCCGCCCCACCTTGCGCCTCACCGTTGGTGGCAGCCTCGCCAGCGACAGCAGCAGCCCCCTCGGCACACGCACCCGTGTGGTTCTTGCCGTTCACCCGGATTCGCACAGCCGAGGCATGGGCCCACCTGCGTCCACGGGGGAAAGGCAGGCGCAGGGAGCAGCTGAGAGCTTGTGTGACTGTGCGCTGCCACCTATTGCAGACACCACTGCAACCAGAAGGGGAAGTTGACAACTCCCGACAGCATGCTTCCACTTCAGCACTGCTCCTCCTCTTTCACTTTATCCCCCGTGCTCTCACACCTTGCAATTGCCGGGCCCCTCTCTTTGCTGCCCCCCTTACCCGGGGATGCGCCACTTGAGCACGAAGCGACGCCGCTCTGCGCCCGTCACGCCGGGGCGCGGGCCCTCTGCAGAAGCTGCAGCTGCCTCTGAGCCGGCTTAGCCTCCAAAATGCAGGTCGACGTCGGGTGGGTAAATGTCGAACGTGAGGCGGGAGACGGCGGCGTTGTCCGGTCCATACAGCTCTGCATTTGGGTGCACACCCGGAAAAAGCAACTCGGTATAAGCAGCTGGTAGTGCAGCGAGTGCCGGCAAGGGAGGAGGGGCAAGGAGAGACGGTCGGGCTAGGTAGTGTTGCAGGGGGTACACTCATGCTCACCCGTCTTGTATGACGCAGCTGCAGTGGCCTTCTTCCACTTGCCCGCCCACCCACCTACCCACCTACCCACCCAGCCAGCTAAGTTAAGAGCCCGCCCTTGCAAACACCTGTGCCCGACCAGAGGCCCTCACCCGACTGCTGGTGCAGCACCACGCGCAGGTCCCGCCAGCGCAGGCTGCTGCTGACCAGCTGGTTGATGTACAGCACAGGCAGCCCGCCCTCGCCGTCAGAACCACTGTCTGAAGCACTGCCTGCAGCGCTGCCCTCTCCCTGGCTGCCAGCACCGGAACTGCTGCTGCCTGTGGTGGTGATGGCGGCGCCGGAGGCGGCGCCGGCAGCGTAGACAGGGTCAGAGGCGGACGGCCCGCGTGGCAAGGTGTAAAAGTAGATGCTGTCTGCCAGCTTGGCGAAGCTCTCGATGGCTGCAGGAAGCAGAGGAGGAGTGGGCACCAGGGAGAAGTGGAGGAGGCGCTTGCTGTGCAAGAGTGGAAGCAGTGCGTGTAGATGCTGGGAGGAGCTCCCGGTGAGTGCTTCAATTGAGGAGGTTCGGTGGGAGGGACGGGCAGCACAGGTAGCAGGGGTGGGGGCAGGAGCAGCTGGCAGGTGGGAAGGGGGAGAATCGGGCTGGGCTGGGCAGGTGGGAGGGGGGAGCATCGGGCTGAGCTGAGCACTGTTGGGAGGGAGGGCAGTGGGCATGCTGGAGCCTGCCATGCCCACACGCAGCCATGTATCTCGAACCATCAAGCCCCTCACCCGTGCCGTAGCAGCACCAGAATGAGTCGAAGGCGGTGCCCCAGTGCGTCCATGCCAGCTCTGTGCCCTTGTCCTGACCAGCGCCTACAAGCACGTCGAGAATGGGAGAGGAGATCAAGGGGCGAGAGATGCCAGTGGGGGCTGACAAACGTGGGTGTGGGGTTCGTTTCGTTGAAGGGTCTAGGGCACCCTGCCCTACTGCCGCGTTGAGGACGCCGCTTCAGTCTTCCATTCCCTAAGCAGTGAAATCAACTACCTGGCGCAGCGCGGCCAGCAGGCGGCAATGCACACCCATTGCAGCGTCCTGTATACATCTTAAAACACGGGCAGTGCAAATTGACAAAGTCCAGCTCACGCAAACTCACCCAAGGGGAGGTAGTAGATGTACACCCCGGGATCGCCAGCTGGCGCCTCGTTGGTGACAGCCTCGCCGCCGGCTGCCGACCTGGTGGCCGCCTGCGCACCCAAGGCAAAGGCGGGGACACAGTTTGCGGTAGCTGTTTCTAATTTGGTAGGGAGGTGCCTCCGGCTGCCGGCTGTGCTGATGTAAGTCAACCGCGCAACTTTAGCACTGACCGGCAGCGGGAGCCCGTACAGCAGAGCTGCCCATCCTCTCGCACACCTGCTCACGCACCTCCTGCCCTCAAGACCCATCTCACACACGCGCTCACGCACCTCTTGCTCCCGGCGCACCTCCTCCACTGCCTCCAGCGCCACCTCAGGGCTCCATTTGTGAGCCAGAGAGCGCTGCAGGCGCCTGGCACCCTTCCCGCCTGCATCTTCACCAGCCAAGCCCGCCGCCCCGTTGCCCACGCCCAGGCTGCCGCTCTTGCCGGCCTCGTCGCTGTGCACGTGGATACGGATTTGAACGCTGCAGCGAGATTACGAGGGGTGGGGGGCGGGGGGGTGGAGGGCGACGTTTAGAGATCCGGCAGTGGCTGTGTTCCTGGGTGCGACATCTGAGCATTAGGGCAACGGGAAGTCATAATGGGGACGGCGTGTGAGTTCAGGGAGTGGGTGACTTCATGGGGGCGGCATGTGAGTTTGAGGATGTGGGTGACTTCACAGGGGGAAGAAGAAGAAGAAGAAGCCCTTAGGCGTGGGTTGAGGAAACCAGCGGAGGTGTGGGTCCCCTTGCGGGCCCCCCCTTTCGCGGGCTACCGGGATTTCACAAGGGGCATTGCCTCACCTGCAGTTGCCGTGCATGTGCGGCGTGTGGATGTGCACATGCGTCTTGCGACCACCTCCGGCCCATGCACGTGCTTGTGGCTGCCGCTGCCGCCGCCATGCCCACTGCCGCTCCCACTGGCAAGGGCAGCGCTGGCAGCAGCACCTTTGGCATCTGAACCGCCGCCACTGCCAGAAAATGCGGCGTCGCTGCCGGTGCTTGCGCCCTCAGAGGGCGGGTGCAGGGGGGTGTGGGGGTGGCTGTGAGCATGTGCGTGAGGGTGAGAGTGGGTGTGTTCGCCGCCGTGGGGCAGGTGGGCGTGTGAGTGCGGCGGGTGGCGCGGCATCTTCTGGATGCCAATCACTCCGTTGAGCATGGCCCGCTCATAGTAGTCGGCCAGGGCTGCAAGGAGAGTAMAGGATGGGAGACAGGGGGCACAAGGCAGGCAGCGGTGGCCACGTGGCGCTGCATTCCTTGCATTTCACAGCAGAGCATGACTGCCCCGTCTGGCGCACTACCTCCTTGAGCACACACACACCTCCGGTGGCGCCCTGCCCATCCACACTGCGTGACCTCCCCAGCTGGTGGAGCAGCAAGTGCATGGCCTGCCTTCTCACCCGCGTCCCCGGTGTACCGGAACAGGGTGCGCGCAATCTTCAGCATGTTGTATATGGTGCATGATTCTTGCGTGTTGGCGGCAGCACCGGGCTGCGAGCACAGGAAAGGAGTGGCAAAGGTCAAAGTGGCGTCCACGGGTGAGGGGACAGGTTGTGTGCTCCGCCGCAGCACGCAGTGGACGTGCAAGTGCATGATTGCCGGCAGTGGGAAGAATGGGGATGGTGGGGGACAAGTGAACAAGGGGTGGTTGAAGGGGCGATTCGAGTGATTCAAGAACCCATGCGGCGGCACGGGTCTGTTGCCAATTGAAGGAACATAATTTATGGACTGTGCACTGCAAGCGGTGCATTGAGCTGACCACACTAGAACACCCGCATGCTGTCGCGTGCACGTCGTTCTGGGCCCCACAAGGGCACCCTCCAGCGAGCAGAGTGCACATGACTTTACACACAACCGCGGCTGTCCAACTGGCATGCTGCGACCACTACTCACGTCGCCGAGTGCGTCTCCCAGCCTGTCCTCATCCCCCCAGTGCTCGTACCAGTTGCTGCCTCCAGTGCTGAAGCTGTGGTGCTGCACACAACAGTTTGCAAATGCAGGTGGGGAAACGAGATGCTAAGAGGGCAGGTAGGGCACAGGCAGACGGGGTTAGCGCACCACTATAAAGGCCACTCTACATGCCGATCCTCAGTGCAGCCCCTGCCATCCGTATGCTGTCTATCACCAAACCAGCCCCGCTTGCACCTTGAAAACTGACTGTGAGCTCGCGTTCACTGCCGCCCGGAGCCCATCGGCCTGCCGCTCCCAAAAATCCCACCCCAAGCACCACCTGTGAAATGAGCGGTGGAGGGGAGCCCACCCAGCCCTGAGGGCCAGCCAGGCACTAAGCCCGCCCCGTCAACTACGGTGTCACTAACTGAGCAGTGGCACTAACTGAGCTGTGGCATCCGACCTCACAGAGACCCCACATCACCCCACATGAAAGCTGCATTCCGTGTTCCCCAAAAATTGACCGCCCAACCGGGAGAGTCAGGCCAAAGAAGTGGGCGGTGGCATCCATGCCCTGCGGGTCCCCCACATGCTCGTAACGCGCAGCAAAGCCCAGCACCTGCACCGGCAAGGGGGAGCACGGTGAATCGTGAGCTCCGGCAGTAGGGTGTGCAGAGCAGCATAGCCGTCCACCTGCAGGAGCCGGGGTATGCGGCAGCAGGGAAAGCAGGGGCATGGCGGCAGGGGTGCAGTGTGTTGACAGCCTCTCCATGAGGCATGAACGGTTGCAGCCTCCGTCCCATGCGGTCGCCCGCTGCCACGATGCTGGGCGCCAGGAACAGCTGTGGATCCCCCCTCCAACCTGCCATGCACGCCGCTCAGGGCGCGCTGTGCTGCCGCACCATGCTGTGCATGCTGTGCGAGGCACGCTGTGCTGTGCTGTGCTGCACCCTACTGCCCTGACCAGGCTGCCTGCAGCCTGGTCTGCAGGCGCTTCTGGGGAAGCGAGCACGACAGAAAGCACCTGGGCGAGGTGTGTGTTGGCGTGCAGGCTGGGCAGCGGGTCCCGCCCTTCCAACAGAGGCTGAAGGAAGGCCGGCTTGTCAAAGTGGTGCGCGCACCCTGCAGGCATTGACACGTGTCGGCAGGCGGGCGTGGAGGTTTGACCGTCAGGCACAGGTGATGCGCTCAAGCTGTGGGCAGGTGGCATGACACGACGAGTGGGGAGGCAGCACTAGCGCGAGGAAGAAAGGGTATGACACGCCGGCAGGGTGGTGGAATGGACGATGCGAGCCCTACTGTTGCACCCGCCTCTTGCGCGTCAGCATTACAGCTCACGCTGGCACCCACCCGGGGATGACACCACAACTTGTGGTCAAACCCACACGCATGGCCGCCATTGCACGGCGTCCTTGTGTGAATGTACAGGTGGCGCAGCAGTTCAACAAGCCACACACACACACAGCCAGGCCCCTGCCAAGCGTGCAAACCTGCGTGGCTTTTGTTGTGTGTGAGGCTGTACAGGCGGTACAGCACATCGTTCATCCCGCCAAACTCGTTCTCCAGAATCTGGGGGCAGAGGGTAGGTGTGGCAACACGAATGCAACTTCAGCCCAGTGTTGAACGGCCGGCTACCGTGCCATGCCACAACCAGAGCTCAGTTGGGACTGCCTGCCAAAGTGCCCGCCATTGCGTCCTGCTTCTCCCGCGCTTAAATGCGCTCGCCCAAGCCCGCCCACCTGGTGCCAGTGGTCTGTGCCGTTCACCTCCAGCACTCGCTTCACCCTGCCAGGTGGAAGGGTGAGGGAGGTCACGGCAGGCATGGTGTGGCACGACAGGCTGGGTGGGAAACTCAAGGGCAGACCGAGTGCTGCTAGCTCTGGCGCATGGTGCGGGCAGTGCTGCATTGCCAACGTCACCAGCTGGTCCGTGCACATGCACCCCCGACGTTCCACAACCTCTCATGCTGTGCAACAGCCCGAACACCCACCAAGCCGCAGAAGCGGGAAGCTCCCCCAGTCACGCCGCCAGGCACCAGAAGCAGGGGGCACACGAAGCCAACCCTCCGCTCCGCACCACCCCACCCCACCCCAGAATAACAGTTCGCCGGCCGCAGAAGCAGGCAGCCCAGTCACCCCGCCGTGTAACATGGTAGGGGTTCCCACCCTCCACACCCTGCCACACCACATGGCATGCCACACCACATCTGAACCTTGGCAGGCCATATGAGATACGGGCAGTTCACCTGCCGCAGAAGTAGTCGGCCATGCCCTTGGTCATCTCCAGTGCCCCCTCTGTGCCCGCCAGCTCATGCTGGTCCAGCAGGCCCGCAATCAGCTTGTGGATCTGTGGTTGGGCTCGGAAAGGTAAGTTTTTGTGACCAGACACAGATGGGTGAGATTCCGGGGCAGTTGTGGAGCTTACAGGCCCGCCAGCAGCTTGTGCACCTGTGGATGGGTTCAGCAAGCAGTCGTGACAAGAAAGAGATGGGTGTGATCCCGGGCGGCTGTGGAGATTACAGGCCCGCCGATGGCAGCAGCTTCTGCAGCTTTGGTTGGAGGCACAGGCAGCAGACGTGGTGAGGAATGCACCCGGGCGGTGCGATGCATGTGTGCGTATGCAGCAGCTGGAAAGAGGTTGCCACTCGCAAGGGCAGCACTAGGGTGCAGCGGCAGCGGGCCTGCAAGAGCAAATGGAGTTGATTGCAGGTGGGAGCAAGTGAGCATGTGACTGTAGTCACGGCTGTGCACAATACGGCACACCGCCCTACCCGCCCAACCACCCACCCACCACATAGTATGGCACCCACACGGGCTCCAAAGCCTCCAGCCGGTCAAAGTGGCTTTCAGGGAAGGCGGCTGCAAGGGGGGATGGAAGCAAGTTTGGCACGCTTTGCAAGTGTGAGGCAAGCCTCTGGGGAGGGGGCTGCTCGTCCCAACACATGAAAACGAGTGTGCCATGCATGGCACACTTGTCTGTTGCAAACCGTGCACTCACACAAGTAACCGTTGCTGAGTGCATCCTGCACCTTTGCTAGCTCCGACACCATCAGCCCGCACCGGTCAAAGAACTCGGGACGGCCTACCAGGATGGGAGGGGGCACAGGAGCGCGGCGCAGTCGTGGTATGCTCACATGCTTACTGCGCAATGCAAGCAGCGGCTGAAAGTAGGCGGCAGAGAGGGGGTGCCCGCTGAGCTCCCGCACCCCACGCTGTGCTGCCCACCCAGCCCGCAGCACGCTGCAGACGCTGTGCTGCACCAACCGCACGCAGCCCTGTTTTTTCTGGACCGGGCTGCATAACGCGATGGCTGAGTGGGGATGCACCTCGCCCACGCACCCGTGCTTAGGGCAGCAAAAGAAAGGGCCGAGAGGTAGTGCCCAACGAAGTGGCCCCGAATCTCGTAATCGGTCCGCTCCCACCCGCCGTACGACTCGCCCGGCGCAGGCAGCCCGGCCGTCAACCTGCGCAGCAGCAATGGCAGCATTATATGCTTACAACGTTCAACTTGTGAAGCCGCTGACGTGTACCCCCTTTGTGGGAGGCAGCGCCTTGCCCTGCCCGACACGCCAGGCCCCAGCCTTGCCCCTGCCCCTGCCCCTCGCACAGAAACGTCCGTGCCATGCTGCTGGCACCAGCAACCAAAGCAACCCAATTGGAAAGGGAAGCCGGTGACCATGACCGGACGCGCCCCTGCAACACAAAACTGTTTCACAGTATGTCTTGGTCAAGCAATCAAGCATTCAAATACATTTTGAGTCCACGGACTGCCGGCAGCGGGATTGGTGCGGCACGCGGGGGGCACCAATGCAAGGGCATCAACTTGGCCCTCCAAGAACCGACCTGAAGTTGTAGAGCAGGTTGTCAGGGTCCAATACCAGCAGGTACTTGTTGTTAAGTTCATGATTGGCTGCAAACTCGCTGCTGGCCTCCAGCTTCAAGGGGCGGCAGGGTGGCGGTGGCCGGGATGAACAGAGGGCTTGTGGCGGCGGGACGCAGGCGGCGGGACATGGGGCAGGCGCGGCGCGTGGCAAAGAGGCCTCGGAAGTCGGTTGATGGATGCAGGGCCCGCACACCAGACTGCAATGTTTCCTTGTATACTAGGCAGCAGGATGGTGCAGACGTGCACGTTGCAGGGGGAGGGGAGAGGCGGCGGTAGCGGCGGCGCCTGCCCGCCTACCTGCACGTCCGCTGAAGCCTTGGATGCCCGCGTGCGTGGGCTTGGCGAGGGCCGCGGTGCCCAAGAGCGCCATGGCCGCCACCATGCGCAGGCCCAGCGGCAAAGGACGCGCCGTGGCGCGGGGGAACATGTGAACGGGGTTTTGCGAGAGCCAGTGCGACACGACTGGCGGTCACAGCACCCGCATGTAACCGAGGGCCGATCGCCGCCTGTGCGATGCCGAGAGCGTGTGCACTGTGGGCAGTGAGCAGTGTCGAGGTTCGGCTCCTCCCACACAGCGGGAACTCGTCGGTCTTTCCGCTGGGTAACGGAGATGGACCGTGAAGCAGGCACCTGTGCAAAAGACGGAAAGGTGACCAGACCCGACACAGCATGCAGGGCACCAGGCTGAGCCACCGCCGCGCGCCGTTAACGGGCAACGTTGCCCTCAACATACCGGCACAGTTATTTCTTCTTCAGCAAGTCATACCTTTATTAACGTCGTATTGACGTTTGAAATGCCCTCGAAGGCATGGTGAGGTCGTTTCTTTCGCCGAAGGGGCGAGCCTGCCTGGCAACCGTCCGGCGGCGACCGTCACCGCCCCGCCATGCAAAGCATGCCTTGACGGGAGCTCGGAGTCACCTGCATGCATTGTCTTTGGTCTGCGAACAACATCCAAACACGTATCCGCCGGACCACCCATAGCCATAGCCTACATGCAGTAGCGAAACCATGCAAGCGGCCGATTTCCTGCAGTTGCTGGACGCTCTGCGGGCAACTCGCGATGCGGACAGCTGCCTGCGAGGACTTAATTCATTCAGAAAGGGCCTTCGGGGCGAGGAGGGCCCCGCCTTCCTTGCGCGCTTCCTGCGTCAATCGCCGGACTGGCAGGAGCTGCAGGCGGTGTGGGACACGCAGCTGACGGTGAGTGAGCCACCACGCACTACGAACGGCCCGCGCGCACCTCCCCTGCCGCCGCCAGCCTGCCGCCGCTCTCCCTGCCGCCAGCCTGCTGCTGCGCACCACCCCTCCGCCAGCATGCACCCATCGTATCACGCGAACACTCCTGCTGCTCCCTGCAGGTGCAACATTACCATGTGACAGTTACGCTGCTCCTGGCGCTCACCGACGCTCTGCGCGTGGCCTGCACCGGTGCTGCCGACGCGGCGGCGCCGCCGGAGCAGCGCGCAGCGCTGGCGGCAGGCGCAGCCAGCCTGGCAGGCGCGGTGCTGCACCGCCGCCTCAAGGCCCTCTACTTCAACCTCTCCTCCGACATGCGGGGCAAGGCCAACGCGGCCCTGGCCCTTCTGGCCGCTGTCGCCACTGCGGCGGCCGCCGGGGAGGCCACCGCCAGCGGCGCCGCCAACTCAGCAGCGGCCGCACTTGCTGGCAATGCAGCTGGCGGCGGCACAGGAGGCAGTGCCCCTGGCGGCAATGCAGGCTGCAGCTTAAGGGATCTGGTGCGGGCCTTTGACTGGAGTTTGTCAGCGCTGCCTGGCCTGGCCAAGCCGCCCAGGTGTGTGCTGCCCTCGGGCTGCTGCCTGCCTGCCTGCCTGCTCTGTGCGGGTTCTAGGCAGGGCCTGGGGTGCCATTCCTCTCTGCTGTGATGCCCTATTTTATTCAGGATGCAGCTATGGTTCAGCTGCCGGACGCTTCTTGCCCAACATTGCTCTGTCTCCGCCCCTCGTCCCTTCCCCCACTGCCTCCCCCCACCTCGCCAACCCCGCCCCTCCCTCTCCTTGCCTCCACTCCTTGCCTCCACCCCACCCCTCAGGGAGAAGAAAGGCGAGTCGCCGTCAGAGCTGGAGCAGCGCTACTGGCAGCAGTGGGCCCTGGGTGACACGCTCAAGCGCCCCACCCGTGCGCTCTTCTGCACCCTGGCCCTGCGCCTGCTGCGCCACGCCGCCGGCGACGCGCTGCTGTCCCAGCAGCTGCTGCAGCTTCGCCCCCTCATGGGAGGCCTACTGAACCACATGGCAGCTGACCCGCCGCGGCAGCAGATGGAGGTGTGTGGGCCTGTATGCTGTGCTGCCATGTTTGTAGCCGTGTTGTTGGTGGTTTGACTGTGGTGCACTGACTGGGGTCTGTGCTGCTGTTGCGGCTCAATGGCGGGAGGCCTGCTGAGTGTTACAGGTAGCAGGGGATTCAAAGTTGTGATGTTCTGCCTGTGATGCCGCACTGCCTGTCGAGCGCCGTCTCCCCAGTTTTGGTGCTGGCTCCCCAGTCTTGGCAACTGGGTGCCGCCTGGAAAAGTGGGCGGCTGCCCAGTGCCGCAGCTGACTCATGTGGTGTGCTGCTGTCTTTCTCCCCCCCATTGCAGGTCCTGAAAGCGCTGCAGCGGTGCGTGCTGTCAGCCAAGGCTGGCGTGCCTGCCGCGGTGCAGGCCGACGTTTTCTCCGACACAGCCCTGCAGCAGCTGGCCAGCATTGCTGCCGCTGCCCCCGTAGAGGGGCAGGAGGAGGAGGAGGAGGAGGAGGAGGGAGATGAGGAGGCACAGGAGGGCGCGGCGGCGGCGGCGCCGGGCACAGCGGCCGCACAGAAGCGGCGTCGGGAGCAGCGGGAGGCCGAAGCCACGGCCCTCGAGATGCTGGAATCTCTGTCCACCCTGCCAGCCCACGGCCTGGCGGCTTCCCGCCAGCAGCAGCAGCTGTTTGTGCTGGCAGACGCAGGCAGACACCAGCTGGCGCCAGGTCAGCGCCGCCTGCTGCGCATGCTGCTCCGCCTGCGCCCGGCCGACTCCCCGGCGCACCTGCAGCTGCTGCTGGCGGGCACCGGCGGGGACGCACCGCTGGCGGCAGCCCTTCTGCTGGCGCTGCCATATAGCCTTGAGCCAGCAGCAGCGACAAGCGCCGCTGCGGCAGGCAGCGCGGCAGCCGGCCGCTGGTTTGCGCACTCTGCAGTGGCGGCTCGACTGCTGCAGCTGCTGCCGGCGGCTGCGCCCGCGGGCCTGTTGCGCCTGGCAGCCAGCGGCGGTGGGCCTCCGCCGCCGGGCGGGCGTCGCGCACAGTGCCTGCTGCGCTGCTGCTTCCCGCCCTGCCTGCAGCGGGCAGCGCTCAGCCGGGGGCTGCAGCACTCAAACTCGCTGGTGAGTGTAGTGTGTGCTTCGTGGCGGACTTGTGGCATGATTTTGAGCCTTACAGGATAGCCTTACGGGTTTGTTTGTACAAAGGTGTGTCACTCGGTGGATCCCAAGGCAATTAGACAAGGAGCACCGTGCTGTGTAGCTTGCAACAGTGAGGAGAGCCTCCACGCTCGTGCTTTCCAAAGCCATGCACAACCCTGGACGTCCTGGCACCGTGCTCACCCCTGTGCAACCCCTTGCCTCGCCGCAGGTGCGCTACGGCACGCTGGGCCTGCTGGTCAGCGCCATGTCAGCACTGGAGGCGGTACTGCTCGAGTGTACTGCCGCAGCGGATGCTGCAGCAGCCAGCGTTGCAGGACCGCCTGGCAGCACCCCAGCGCAGCAGGAGGAGGCGCGGCAGGGGTGGATGGCGCTGCGGAGCTGGCTGCAGCAGGCGGCTCGGCAGCAGCTTCCTGACCCAACCCTACTGCTGGCGCTGCTGGCGGCGGCTGAGAAGGAGGGATGGGAGGCCGGTGAGCTTTGTGTTTGAGTGCTTGTGTGCAAGGCTTGCGGTTTGGGTGGGTGGTGTGCCGTCAGGGAGGCTCTGACGAGGAGGATCCTATCGGCCAGGCCGTGCGACATGGCGGCCTTGGCGGGAGACAGTCAGCTACCACAGGTGTGCTTTTGTCTGACCCTGCTCATCTGTACTACCTTTGCCTGCGCCTCGTGTGCAATTTTTGTGCCCCCTCTGCCCTCTGCCCTCCACTTCTGCTGCAGCCAACGAGGTGCAGCTGACCGCTGTGCTGCGCCTGCTGCTGCTGTGGCAGCGCCTGCTGCCCGCCGCCCTGGCGGAGGCAAATGTGGATTCAGAGCGCCTGCTGCCGCAGCAGCCCCTGCTGCTGCGCCCCCAGCACCAGCTGCTGCTTCTGGAGCTGCTGCTTGCAGCTTCAGAGCCTGCCGCTGGGGCGGCCGAACAGGGCAGCCAAGACGGCAGCGGCGCATCCGCCGCTGGGGCTGCCGGCGCGGCCGTGCTGCTGCCCGTGCTGCGGCTGCTGGCGGGGGCAACGCAGGCGGCGGTGCGAGGCGCTGCGCGCCGCTGGCTGCTGCAGCGGCTGCTGGCCACGGCTGCCTTTGCTGGGAATGAGGAGGAGGCGGTGCTCTGGCTCGACCTGCTGCCCAGGTACCTGCCTGCTTGCATGTGTCCTCACGTGTTTGTCAGCTTGAGTTCTTTGGCTTGGCGTGCTGCCCAGGACCTTGCCTGCTTGCTCGTCTCCTCACTTGTGTTCTGGTCAGCATGCTGTGGTTTGCTGTGCTTGCTTGTGTCCTCACTAGTGTCCTCACAGCGTGCCGTTGCTCGCACAGTGACACTGTTCCGCCCCTTGTACCGTACCCCTGTACCGCCCCTTGTACTGCACAGTGACACTGTTCCGCCCCTTGTACTGTGCATTGCACTGACCCCAGCACGGCCTCCCCTCCCTCCCCTGCCTGCTTGCAGGGGCAGCGGCAGCGAGGCGGTGTGCAACTTCCTTGCAGAGGCGGTCCAGCTCTTGCTGCGCCGCCCTCACGAGCTGTTTGAGCAGCAGCAGCTGCTGCTGGCTGGGGCGGCAGCCACGGCAGGGCAGGGCACCGGCCAGCCCAATGGCACACCTCAGCCCGGAGTTGACACACTTCAGCAGCAGCAGCAGCAGCAGCAGCAGTTCAGCCTGCTAGCCCCCTGTGCGCTGCGTCAGCTGCTGAGGGTGCTGGGCTCAGCCAAGATGGCGAGTGCTGACAAGGCGGCGGCAGCCGCCTACGTGGCAGCTGTGCTGCGCCAGCTGGCACAGCAGCAGCTGGGCGCCGGCACCGGCACTGCCCTGGCGGTGGTGCTTCTGGGGATTGTGAGGCAGGAGGCGGCGCGGCAGCAGACGCCGGCGGGTGAGCAGTCTGCTAAGAAGGAGAAGAAGAGGAAGGCAGGTGGCAGCGAGGGCGGCGATGCTGATGCGTCGGTGGCAGCTGCGCCGCTGCTGTTGCCGGCAGAGGGCCAGCCCCTGCTGCGCCTGCTGAGCCAGCTGGAGCACCAGCAGCTGCAGCAGCAGGGAGATGAGCTGGCAACAGAGCAGCCAAAGAAGAAAGCCAAGAAGAGCAGCAGGCACTCGGCTGTGACCGCGTCAGATGCAGCGCCAGCAGCCTGCACCGTGGCCACGCTGGGCAGCAGCCTGTCGGCACAGCCGCCAGCAGAAGCAGCAGAGGCGTGCTGCGTGCTTATCAGCCAGCTTGTGGGCACACAGCAGGCGGGCGGAGATGCCACCAGCGCTGAGCAGCTGGCAGGCATTCAGCAGGCATTGGCAGCCGGCGGCGAGGCCGGCGCCGCCACCAGCGGGGGCAGCGGCGGAGTGAGCACGTGCAGCGCAGCGGTGCGCCAGTGCCTGCATTGGCTGGACCAGCCTTCTGCCGCAGCAGCCGGCCCGGCCTTGCTGCAGGTGCTGCAGGCAGCGGTGCTGTCGGCAGGTTGCACGGCGGACCAGCGGCGCTGCCTGCAGCTGCTCGCAGGCAGCTGCTCGGTGGCTGCCGCCCTGGCCGGCACCGGTGCGCAAAGCGTGGCACAGCGGGAGCTTGCCCACGTGGTCACCCAGCTGCTTCGGCAGGTGCTGCCAGCCGGCAGCCAGGTCAGCAGCGTTTACGGTGACGGCACGCCCTTGCTGGCGCACACAGCTGTGGCATTCCTACAGCTGGTGTCTGCCACTGGGGCCCAGGGCAGCGGCGGCAACAGCGGCGGCGGCGGCGGCGGGGACGTGCCAGCCGCAGCACGCAGCTTCCTGCTGCTCCTGCCCCACATGCCGGCAGCTGCCGTGGAGGCGGCGGCAGATGCGCTGCTGGCTCTCCTCAGTGGTTCAGGGACCGAGCAGCAGCAGGGCAGCGGGGGCAGCAGCAAGGCGCAGAAGAAGCAGAGGAGGGAGTCGGCGGTGGCAGAGTCTGCCGAGGGGGACGGGCCTGGGGCCACTTGGCTGGCAGCTGCAGCAGCGGCGGCGCTCGAGCACCTCGTGACAGCTGGCGGCCTGGGCCAGCAGCGGCTGGAGCAGGCATGCAGCGTGCTGTCCCGCTGCGCTGCATCCTCCGTGCCTTCAGCACTTGGCTGCCTTGCGCGGCTGCTCGGCAGCGAGCAGCGTGCCGCTGCGCTGGCGGCGCTGGGCAGCGCCGGCCAGCAGCAGCTGCTGAGGGCATGCCTGGAGCAGGCAGCAGAGGACAGCAGCAGCGGCAGCCCGACGGCACGTAGCCAGCTGGCGGCGTTGCTGGTGCAGCACAGCGGCGCCGAGTGCTGGCGGCTGGCGTCTGATCTCCTGGCCCCACTGCTGAACAGCGGCAGCGGAGCGGCACTGGCTCTGGCCCTGCCTGCGTCTGCCGCTGTGCTGGAGCACCGCCACGCCATCCTGCTGCCGGAGCAGGCGGCAGCGGCGTCCGCGGTGGCAGCAGCCATGGGTCAGGCGCTTGCAGCCTACTTCTGTGGCAGCGGTGTGCCCGGCCAGCCAGGGCTGGGTCCCGCCGAGGCAGCCCATCTGCTGGGGCAGCATGCGCTGCCCTGCCTGCGTCTCGCGCTGCAGCGGCAGCCTCTGGGGGAGCAGCAGCGGGCAGCCGTGCTGCAGGCGCTGCTGCCGCAGCAGGGTTGGCCGGCTGCAGAGGCGGCCTCCCATCTGCCTGCTGCGGGCAGTGGCCCTCTATCAAGCAAGCTGGGAGCTGGAGAGATGGCAGAAGCAGCGGTGGCGGTGCTGACAGCCTCGGCTGGGGTGGGCGGCGGCGGCAGCCCTGGTGTGGAGGAGCTCCTGGGCTGTGTGCGCTGCTTTGCGGCCACGCTGTCCGCACTGCTCAAGTGAGTGCACTTCAATGCCCTGCAATTCCCTGCCTTGCCCTGCCTTGCGCAAGCGCGTGCACTTCACTTCCATGCACTTCACTGCCTGTAGAGACCTGCCCTGCACTTCATTGCACTGCAAATGCACTCCCTGCACTGCCTTGCGCCAGTGCGTGATTGTCGGGTGTGCCAAGGAGTCGTGCCGGCGCCGACCCGGCACTGGTTTTCCGGCCGGCAGAAGTGGGCGTGCTGCAGCACATCCTGTGGCAGGTATTGCATTGCTTCGTCTTCATGCAGCTGTCCTGTGCCAGGCTCTCCATTGCATGCCGTTGGCTCCCATTCCTGCAGTGCATGGCCCTGCACACCCCCCATTCGATGCCACTGACCTGCCCGCCGCACCCCCCATTGCTGCATCCCACTGGTCAGGCTGCCTGCTGGCTCGTCCGGCCTGGAGCACCGCCTGCTATGCCTGCTGGACGGACCCGTGGGAGATGCAGTGGCAGCCCTGCCCCGCGCCCAGCGCAGCACCCCCGCCTTTGCTGAGCTGGCAAGCGCGGCCGCCAACACACTTGGCACCGCCGTGCTCCGGCACCGCCTGGCGGCGGCACCTGGCAAGGGCGACGACG
>JTEE01000065.1:455673-472853 GCA_002896455.3 Chlorella sp. ArM0029B | reverse complement strand
GTGTCAACGGCCGAGGCAGCGGCGCGCCCGCTGGCCTCCCTGCTGCCCCTTGTGGCGGCTGACGTCGCCAGCACCGGAGCGGCGCCAGCGGACGGCAGCATGGTGGGCATGTCGGCTGTTGCTGCCACGTCAGCAGCGGCCACGTCAGCAGGCGCAGCAGCAGAGATGAAGAAGGAGCTGTGTGAGCTGATTGAGACGCTGCTGGACCTGCACCAGCAGTACAGCGGTACAGGTGGCAGTACAGGCGGCGGTACAGGCGCCGGTGCTCGGCAGCAGCAGCAGCAGGTGGAAGCGGCGGAGGCGGCGCTGCTGCCGCTGCTCATGGCGGGGTATGGTGCCTCCTGCTCTCTCACCGACGCCGCGGTGTGGAGCCTGGCCGCTGCCATCAACCAGCGGCAGTGGCAGCGTGAGCAGCATGGCATGGGGCAAGGCGATGGCGCGGAGGCAGCTGCGGCAGCACTGGCGCAGGAGGGGAACAGTGACACGGTTGCCCTGGCGGCGCTGCTCCATGGTCCTCTAACGCGCACCAGGTATGTGTGCAAGCCTGGCGCATCATTGTCAATCTCGTGTGTCCTGTACAATGTGCTTTGGCCTGGGAATCCTGACGCAGGGACCGAGGCCAGAGGCCAGTATACTATTACCCTGCCAACGCACCTCGTCCCTTCGTGCTGTGCCGCACCATCTCCTTCTCAACCCTGTGCTCCCCCCGCCCCTCTCTGCAGCTTTGCGTGGGGCCCCGCCGCGGCTGCCGTCTACCAGCTGCCGCCCGTGCCCGCCGGCGCCGCCCCTGACGCCAGTGAGGCGGCGCAGCGGCAGCGCCACCAGCTGCTCCAAAAGCGGCTTCCTTTGGATCCGGTCAGGGCCGCCCTCACTGTCTGCCACTGGCCAGACGCCTGCAGCCTGGCAGATCCTGGGAGCACCAGCAAGCAGAGCACCGACAGCACCAGCACTGGCAGCAAGGCTGGCAGCAGTGAGGTTGGCGGCGGTGGAGAGCTTGCGCAGCTGCCGGGCGTGGCGGCCGCCTACGACCCGGGCTTCCTCCTGCCCTTCTGCTGCTGCTGCCTGCGGCAGAAGCTGCTGGCGCCCCGCGCCTTTGCTGAGGCAGGGCTGCTCTCAGGTGCGGGTGGGCTGCGGGAGGGCTGCGGGGTGAGAGAGAGCCTCACTGGGGCAGTGGGAGTGGGTTCTAACCTCAGCATCTGATGGGAGTGGGTTATAACCCAGGACGGGAGTGGGTTCTTACCTCTGGATCAGTGCGTTTTAACGCCCAGCATCTGTTGCACCCCAGATTGCGCCGCAGCTGGCGCCGGCACCCTCTGCCAATGCGCCCGCGAGGTGCAACACGTGCCTTGGGTGCCAGCCGGCCCTCTGCTCACCCTGCTCTCCACTGGGTGCCCTTGCTTTGCTTTTTTGGGCCTACAGTCTGTTTATCTGCAAAGACACTTGCGACACAGACACAAGCACTCCTCCTCCTCCTCTCGCCCTGCCCCACCGCCACGCCCCCACGTTCCCCACACAGTGTGCCTGCGTGGCCTGGCCTCTCCGGACGCCGGGTGCCGGGGGGCCGCCTACCAGGCGCTGGCTCTGTTTGAGGCGCAGCTGGGCTCGGCGGCGGCGCCTGATTTCAGGGAGAAGCAGCAGCTGAGGTGCGTTCGGGTGGTGGGGTGGGGGTGTTGGCTGGGCTCTGGTGTGCAGGGTGGGCTGTGGGATGGAGTGGGGTGGGGTGGCTGCGCATCGACTGAACTCTGCATAACGATTCCAGACCAGACTTGCGGGAGAAGCAGCAGCTGAGGTGTGTTCGGGTGTGGTGAAGCAGCGGGCGGCTGCAGTGGAGGCACTGCAGCGCACGCTCTGCCACTGTGTCACCAACAGTTGATGCACCTTGGCTCCCTGCTCCTCCTGCGCCTTCCCTCCCGTCCCCCTCGCCCCCCTCGTGCTCACCCCTGCCCTTCTGCCCCTGCCTGCAGCGTCCTGCTGGGCACGCTGCGTGCCGCCGTCACCCGCCCCTTCCAGCGCCTGCCCACCGTGCACGCCACCCTGCTGGCAGAGGCCGGTAAGCGCTGTCCTGCCGCGCTTTGTCCCAGCCCTGTCTGCCTCGCTGTTCTTGCACGCAATGCGCGTGCTGCAAACCGCTGCCCTCATGGTGCCCCTCAAGCCCGCTGCACGTGTCCTGCGTGCTGTCACCCCTCACCTGTCCTCCGCCGCAACCACGTGCATCCCGCTGGCCCGGCTTCATGCCTAGTCTAGTCTGGTCACAGCTTGTCACATCCCCTGAAAGAGGATTCAACTTGAGGAGTCACCAAATCCTGGCAGGTTGACGAGGCATGCGCCACAAGCCGACCCACCACACCACCAGCCTCTTGGCCCCTCCCACCCAAGTTTTCTCTTTTTGTTTTGTTTTGGAAGGCACTCGTTTTGGAAGGCGCCCCGCCCACCCAATCCTCACCTGCGCCACTGCGTGCCTCCCCGCCTCCCTGCAGCCCTGCTGGCGCTGCACCCAGGCGCCGACATGTACCCAGTGGTGAACAAGCACCTCACACGCTGGGCCGTGCTGAGCACAACGGTGAGATGGCACCCGCCCCTGGCATGGGTTATGTCTGTTTGTCAGTGTTGGGGAGGCATAGCGCTAAGACTCAGAGGGCCTACCTTACCCGAGAGTGCACACTTTTGCAAGTATCGGCGGCCAGCAAGCACGCTCCGTGGCGGACAGTGCTGAGCAGCAGCAAGCAGCGTGAGCGTGCAACCTGACAGGCCTGCCAGCAACATGCAGGCGGCGTGTTGCCTTGCAAAGGAGCATGGAAGCTACATGGGCATCCCAAGCAGCAAGCAGGGAGGGGGGGGATCCAGCATCCAGCATCCAGCATCCGTGCATGCATGCTGCATGCTCTTTCTGACCCTGAATTGTGACCGTGTGCTGCGCTCACCATTCTGTCGGTGCAGGACGTCCCGCTGCTGGGCCAGCTGCTGATGTCTGGAGGTCAGCAGCACGCTGCGGAGCGGCAGTGGATGATGCAGGCACGTGTGTTGTTGTGCTTGTGTCCCTGGACAGCGGAAATTTGTCTTGTCCCTCTACAGCAATTCCACGCGTGTTGCCGTGCTTTCGTCCCTCGACGTTTCGTCCCCCGAGGGGAGAAGGCTATTAACACCAGCAAGTGTGTGGTGCTGCTTGCGGCTGCCTTGAAAACCGGCTGCCCGCGCTGGCTGTGCCTGCCTCCCCAATCCACACATGCATGAGCGCTTCCCAGCGCGCCTTTTCCACAACTCCCCTGCTCCACACGCCCACCCAACACCCACCCACGCATTCACCACGACCTCCTCAATCCTGCAGCTGCTGCTGGCGGGGCTGCGCGGCCCCGACGACGCCGCCCTGTACCGTGGCAAGCATGCTTTGGAGCAGGCCATGGCGGTGCACGACTCGCCGGGTGAGCAAGGGGCCGGCATGTCAGCGGGGGTGCAACACTACGGATTCACGTTGCCGTGGTGAAGCTGCGCTTGTGTGGGATATGGGCTGTGCTGGGGCAGGCAGAGTGAGCTCAGCCGTGGTGTCCTTTTGCAAGGTACACAAGAGGCAAAAGGTGAACTGCATGTACACTTCCTATTAAGTGCAAGTGTTTAAGTGTGAAGCTCCGCTGCACAAGCCACACATCAACTGTGTGCACTGTGCCCCCTGCGCTGCACGCCGCTCTCTTCTTTTCCAAGCCCCAGTCCCTGTGCCCGAAGGCCTCCCCTCGTCGGTCTCCTCCCTACCTCCACCATCCCCTGCTTCCCCTGCCTGCAGTGGTCGACCCAGCGGTGGTGTCCCTGGCGCTGCGCCTGCTGTGCGCCGCCACCTACATCCCGCGGGCCGCACGCCAGCTGACGCAAGAGTCCGGCCTCATCCCCTGGCTGGCGGCAGCTGCACAGGGCGCGATCCAGCAGCAGGCACAGCAGCGCCAGCGGGGCAGCCAGGCAGACGCAGACGCCGGCGAGGCCTTGGCGGCCCCGCTGGCTGCGCTCCGCCGCCTGCTACAGCTGCGGGCTGTCATGCGGGGCGTGGGCGGCGTCGGTGCAGCACAGCAGATGGCTGCAGCGGCGCAGCAGCTTGCGGCCGCCGCTCTGGCTGCCCCTGGCGGCAACGCCGGCAGCTCCGAGAGCGTGGGGGCGGGTGCGGCAGGGGCGGTGTGCCGCCACGTGCTGCCCTTCCTCGCAGAAGTTGAGCAGGCACTTCAGGCGCAGCACGACCACAGCCAGGGCGCAATGGCCGGCAAGCGGCCGCCAGGTGGCGCCAGCTGGCTGCAGCAGGAGGTGGCCGCCTCTGCCCGGGCAGTGGCAGCGGCCGCTGGGCAGGCATGAGACGGCTGGGCTGCCCTGGGTCCAGGGCAGAACCAGAAACAACGTGTGTCGTTGTTTCTTTGTCGAGAACAACCGACTCACTTTCGGTTGGAGAGGACAACCTGTTCTCTTGTCGGTTTGTTGCCTTTGCTTGTTCAGGCCTCAATCTGGCACTGCCCATCGGGAGGATGCACCCACCCAACCACCAACACCCCTGTTGTTCACAGCTTTGGCTTGTAAGCAGAAGACACACACACCCATGCTGGCCTGGAGCACCTGTACTGCCCACGACCAAAGCCACACTACCCTCCATGCAACTAGCTGCACGGACTCAGCCTGCTGCCGGACTGCACTGATTCGTTTACACAGTTGAGAAGACAGGCTGCTTAAGTAAGGGGTGCGGCTAGGAGGTGTGCGTGTGTGTGGCGGCGTGATATCAAACAAAGCCGCCCAATGGGGGCAGGAGGGAAGGGGGAGCACAAGCAGGGAGGTGAGCGGGAGCACGGTGCCGCCAGTGCCTATGCGGCAATTCGGGTCGCCCTGAAGGGGGAGCCCACAGGGAGGGCGGCACAAGGAAGCAAGCGGGAGGAAAGGGAGGCCACATTCAATGAAGATGGCCCCAGACGAGCTAGCTGTTGAGTGGGGTGACGGCTATGCGGGGTGGGCCGAGCAGGGTGAGAGGGTGGCAGCACAGATGGCACCTGCCTAATGCGGTCGAACTAGTAAACGGCCTAGCAACTTGGCTGAAGAAAGACAGGAAGAAAGTGTGTGGGGGGTGAGCGGGCAGCCCCGCCAATCCATCACGGACTGTAGACACAGGCGCAGAAGCAAAGGAAGGGCTGGCTCTCGCGTGTGCCAGCCGGCTGGCTGCCGCTCTTATTGCTGGCACCGCCGCTGCTGCGGGCGGCGCTCGTCAGTGTTGCTGCAGGCCTGCACGTGCTGTGCATTGCCTACCACGCATCGCCTAATGCTGCTGGCTGCGCGCGCTGCGTGCCGTGTGCAGCTCGTCCTCATAGGCCCCCTGAGGGGGCATCATGGGGCCGGCATAAGGCCCGCGTCCCTGACCGGGCAGCGACGGAACACGCTGCGGCATGACGTAGCTGCCGGCGCGGGCAGACTGCAGGGGAGGGGGGGACGGGAAGGAGGACACCACATGAGCGGGGGCGGGCAGCGTGTGGGGGGGCCTGCAGGCCACTCTGCTGCGCCAGCAAGCTATGCCCTATGTCATGCAGCGCACCCCTCTGCCACACGCTGCACACCTGTACCTCCCACCCTGTGCAGGCATGCCCAGGCCTTCCCCACCCTTCCCTTTCCCCCTCTCTCCTTCTCGGCTGCAGCTCACCGGCAGGGCGGAGCCCATGGAGGTGACGGAGGCGGCGCGGGAGACGGAGCCGTTGTACTGCTGGCCGTAGCGCTCAGGGGAGCCGCTCCAGGACTGCAGGCGCCCGTTGTTGTGGAAGCCCGCCAGGCCGCCCATGCTGCCAGACATAACCTGCGGGGGGAGGAGGGAGGCGGAGAGGGAAGGAGGAGGGTGTCAGGAGGGGTGTCAGGAGGGTGGGTGGAGAGCAACCAAGGTGTAGTGCTGCCCTCCCCACTGCAGCACGGGCGCAAGCCTTCCTGCGGGCAACTCCCCAGTCTGCCGGGGCGAAGTCCCGACCCCTCCCCAGCAACATCCTGTCGCACCCCTCCACGACCCCACCCCTGCACCCACCATGATGTCGGCACTCGACCCGCCCGGCTTGAGCGAGAAGCTCTTGCTGCCGGGGCGCACGACGCGCGACTGCATGCGCTGGCGGGCCGCCTCTGTCTCTGCCGCCTGCACCAGCGACTCCTCCTTGTTGCGCCGCTTGCGCCAGCGGATGAGGAAGAAGGCGGGCACGGGCACGAGGAGCAGGATGCCACCCACTATGACGGCAATCAGCCAGGCCTTGAAGCCTCCCTCCCCGCTGCCCTCCTCGGTGCCGGGGCCAATCAGGTCCTCCACTTGGGGCGCAAGACTGAGGGTGAGGTTGTCGGTCAAGATGCCTGCAGGGGGGAGAAGCGGGGGGAGGAGAACAGGGGGGAGGGGGCCAGAGGACAGTTGAGACCACACGTTGTTTGCGCTGGGGACGCTGTGCTGTCGCTCTGCATTACCCACCACCCACACGCTCATCCTGCCCTCAGGATGGCACTTGGCGTTTCACCCACACACCCACTGCACACCCTAACAACCTTATCACACGCCCCGCCCCACCCACCCGCGATTGTGAAGTCGTCTGCCATGAGGCCCGAGGCCACCCCCTCCTCAATGCTGGCAATCTCGCTGGCCACGCGCACGCTGCTGGTGGCCACAACAATGCGCAGCTCGGCGCCGCTCTTCTCCATCTGCAGGAGGTCCCGCGACGCAAACAGGCGGCGGGTGCCCACGGGCACCGGGTCGGCGTCCTGCGGGGCGTCGTACGCCAGGTACTGCAGGGGCAGGGCGGGGGACAGAGGCAAACGGGAGGATGAGGCAGGGCGGGGTACGAGTGCTGGGGGAGAGGGGAACGCCAGGCGGGTGACAAGATGGGGGAGGGAGAGCCGCGCCTGCCAGTCACATGGTGGCCCTGACGGCGGGCTGCACACAGTACAGTGGTGGCCACCTGCTGCGCCCCTGACCCCTCCCTTCCTGTTACACCGTGTACGTCTCAACAGAGGCGAAAGTTCCCGGTGCGGCACAACCCGCTCCCCTGCTGCACCTGCCTGCAGACGCTCCCAACTTGCCCACTGAGGAGTTGTGCATTGGCTCACCGTGCGAGGTGCTGATGGCCCCCTTTGTGCCATCTGCATGCAGAGGCTGCCATCACCCCTGCCCTGCACAGCCCCAACTTAATACAACAGCTAGGCCACCTCGCCTGCTCACCGTGAAGGTGCTGATGGCCCCCACCGCAATGTCGGGCATTTGCGCCGAGCGCAGGTAGCGGTCGCGCAGCACGCGGGCGATGACCTTGCCCTTGGGGCTGGTGAAGGGCACGATGAAGGGCCCCCGAATCTCAATGTTGATCACAATCTGGACGTCCTGCAGCATGGAAAGGCAGACAGCGCAGCACAGCGAGTGGGTGTGCGCGCAGTCAACGCGGGAGGAGACAATGCAACGCGGTCTGCTGACGAGGGCGATGCGCATGCACAAAGCTCCATCAGTGCAGGCCGAAGATGTGGGGTTGGCAAGGCATGCAGTGATGAAGCATTGACGCACAGCCGCAGAACGAGCAGCGTGTGCCCGTGCCGTGCCCTCTTCATGTGCTTGGAAGCCCCCCGCACCTTCTGCAGCGCCTGCCAGCCCTCCGGCGGCGCGGGAGGCAGCTTGTCGACGGGCGGGGAGGGGACGGTGCTGCCCACAGTGCCGCCCACAGTGACTGCAGGCCAAAAGGGGGCGGCAGGCAGCGCAGGAGCGGAAACAGTCAGGCAAGCCAACGCCGCTGCACACCCAGACGTGCCACATCCCACACAGCCCTCAAATGTGCTGGCCAGTGCACCACCCCGTGATTGTGCAGGTGGTGGGCATCGGGACAAGGGTGCCGCAGCACATTGGTGCGCATTGCACCCACAGCGGCAGGCAGTGCAGGCGGCGGCATGAGAAGCAGCCACGTCAATGCATGGCCCAGTGGACGTGCAGAGCGCCCTGCTGGCCTGCGCACCTGGCGTGGCGTCGCCGCCAACAGTCATGTTCACTGGCGGAGTGCCGGCAGTGACATTGGTGGTTGGGACCGTGGTACTGCCAGCGGGGCCAGGGGTGGCACCGGGCAGGGTGCCAAAGCTAGGGGCCTCAGCGCTGGGTGTTCCCACAGCAGCAGTTGGGGCCGCTGCGACTGGGGCCGGTGTGGGGGTGGTTGGCGCCACTACCGGCGCTGGGGCGACGACAGCGGGGGGTGGAGGGGCGGCAACTACCGGGGTCACCACTGCCGGGGTTGTGGGTTCGGTGAGCAGGTCGAAGACTGCACACAGGCGGCGGCATGCGAGAGGAAATGACAATTAGGCATTCGAGCACAATCACGGGCAGCATGCTGAACCTATTGCTGAACCCGGTGCCAAGCTATCGGCATACGGCGGCCGGGCAGGGTACGGCACCCGCACAGGCGGCGGCACGCTGCACCTGTCTATGACTTCAAGCGGTGCTGCACTTACGCTGCGCATTCGCCCCCTGTGATAGCGCCAGCAGGCAGGCCACCGCTAGCGCCAAGCGCGCGCAGCTGCCGCCTATGCTGCCGCCGCGCCGCTGCCGCTGCTGTTGGAGTTGCCGCGCCGCCAGCATGCCGGCACCTGCACCACCAGCAGCGCGTCAACAGGGCCGGGTCGTTGTTGCCGAGCGCGCGGGGGCGGCAAAGCGGCAGAGAGTGCGGGCCGCCCTTCCTTCCCCTCTGTCTGGTAGGGGATCTACAGGTCCAGGGCACGCCGGGGCCTCACGCCAGCGCCACTCACCTTTGCGGCGAGTGCGTTCCGAGGTTCTACGCTCAGCGGGGCGGTTGGCACTGTGCTACTGGCTCTGGAGGGTTGCCAACTAACTGCGTTGGACCCGGCGCATACCCCGGTGGCTGAAATACGTTGCCTAGTGCTGATGCTACGCGAAACTGGAGGACATGTGGGCCTCCCTGACTGTGACACGCTTGGGACGTGCTGTGCCACGGGGCAACACAGCAGCGTTTACTGAAGTATTCGCTTTCTGAACGTGGCAACATCCGGAACGGAAACTCGAGGTCGATGATGCGAGTTCAGCCTGCTGCTGCCGGTTTGTTGGTCGAAACCACGCATGTCGTTGCACGCTGTTTGTTGGGAGCGGTAGGGGTTCCAACGGCTGGAGCCAGTGGGCCTACCTGTCAATGTGATCACTCTGACAGCGCAATTGCAAGCGGCAAGTAAGGTGCCAGCAGGGCAAGCTAGCGTGGGCAAGCGGTTTATGGGCAAGATACCAGACTTGGAAATGGAACACTAGCCCTCCGGGCCTGATACTGACCAATCTGGCCAACAGGACGAATGGAGCGGGCGCACAATTCGCTGCAATGCCCGTCTTGGCGAGCCAGTGCATCACAGCTGCTGGTGCCAGCGCTCTGCTATCGCCACCCCCACTGTCACGCCTCACTTCTTACACTCAAGGTTGTGATATAATGCGCACAGCCAAGCATAGGAGGCAAAGGCCGCAAATCACGGAATACATTTCAGGAAACTTGGGCGGTGGACAATTGGGGTGGAGCAGTGAGAAGAAGCAAACAGGCAGTGACTGATCATGGTGCACGCAGGCTGAGAGGGGACACACAGTTCGGATGCGATATGTCAACGTGCTGTGTCCCCCGTGCGCCAACAGGCCTCACTCCAGTGCTTGCCTTGCAATGCACAGGCTCAGCAGCTGGCTGCTGCCGTCCCGACACAGCTCGGCAACCAACCCGGGGTGGGCGGCTGCCTGGTAGTGCCCGGGTGGCAGCGCCTCGGCTGCTAGCAGAGAGCCAGCGCCGGGGAGCTGAAGTGCCTGCTGCGCACGCGGATGCAAGTGGCTAGCCCATAGCTCTGCAGGGGCGCCAGTGGGGCCAGCTGTCAGCCATGCACGGGCCGCCCGAAGCTCAAAGCTGCGCAAGGGAGTGGACGCAAAGAGGGGCGCCAGGGCGGCTAGCCAGGGCTGCAAGTCTGGTGCCACCGCCTGGCCTGCAGCTGCCTCTGCCCTGTGAGCAGCGGTCGTGCTGTGGCCCGCCCCGGCTGCCAGGCGCAGGCTGGTGCAGCTGCGCAGGGCGCGGCAGGCGTGCAGGCACATGCTGACGCTGCCTGCCTCCACATCCAGTGCCCGGCAGGTGGCCCAGAACCCGGCGACCCAGCAGGCGGCGCAGCTGCACGGCTGCACCCTGCACAGGCTGCTTGCCATGCTGGGCATGCCGCCAGCAGCCAGCACCGAGCAGCGGTGCAGGCCCTGCGGCCAGCGCAGCTGGCACAGCGTGCCGCCAGCTGGCAGCGCCACGTGCAGGTGCTGCAAAGAGGGCGGGCAGCCGGGCAGGCGGCTGCCGTGCAGCGCTGTGGGCGAGCCGATGGAGAGCCCCTGTGCCAGGGAAAGCCGGTGCAGTGCGGTGAACCCAGCCAGACCTCCCGCTTCGGCCACCGCCAGAGGGCAGCCGAGCAGCTCACGCAGACGTGTCCGGCTGCACGCTGCAAACGCTGAGCCGCCCTGCAGCAGCTGCGCCACAGCTTCATGCAGCCGTGCCTGCGCTTGCCAGGCGCTCATGTGGCAGCACCAGTGGGCTGCCGCCGGCGGCGGCAGTTGCACCGCGCAGCAGGGTATTGCCGCTGCCGAGAGCTGCAACACCTCTGCTGCATCATCGAGGCGTACGCGGCAGCAGACCTGCAGCGAACCGCAGACGGAAAGGTGGACAACAGTGTGAAGGAGGGGGGCCCGGGGGGTCGGTCAAATGTGCTCACGGTCAGAAAGGGCGAGGGGGTGGAGCCTGTGCTGCGCATATTCAAGCGAGGCTGCCTGCCTGCCTGCCTGCCTGCCTGCCTGCCCGCCCTGGGAGGAAGGGCGAGGTTGTGGTGTTTGCCAGCGTGCATGTGGCGAGAAGCTGGCCCATCAGGCAAGACGCGGGACCCATGTCACGGGGTCACCCACCTCGGACAGACCCACCGCTCTCCAGCTGCTGTTGGCGCTGCAAGCAGCCAGCAGCTGCGCCGCCTGCTGCACAGTCAGCCAGCCGCCCCGCTCGGCATGCACCTCCGCTGTCAGGCAGCGCAGGCACAGGGCAATGAGCTCTGGTGGCAGCGAGCCCCAGCCCTCCTCGTTTGAGTGGTGGAGCATGCCGCTTGCCATCTTGGGCCGAGAAAAGCGGAGCAGAAGCAAGGGGAGGGAGACACGGGGCGTACGAGGCAGGACAAGGGGAAGGGAGCTGAGTGGGCAACGGCGCACAGGCATCTGCCCCTGCTTGCTTGGCAGCTGCACGAGGACGGCCTCGCAGGTTGCGTGAGTCAGACAAGAGCGACCGCTTACCCTTTCCACGCACAGAACCCCAGCACGGAGCCCCAGCACCGCAGCGGGCAGCAGCGGGCGGCAGCGGCGGCAGCATGGTTCACATCAGAGGTAAGCTGGTGTGCTTGTGGACCTCCCTGGTTTATCACAGTCGTGCTGGATTGCTTCTGTATCCCAAGCGGTCTAAGAGGTCCAGCGGCAAGCTTTTAAGCCTCCGTTCTTCCGCCACCTTCGCCGAACGATGCAGGGCGCCCCAGCCGCGGTGGTGGAGCTTGTAATATGGTAGGGAGCATACGAAGCACGGAGCTGCTCTTCAGCTTGGCCCAATCCGATGGGGCACACCTCGGCTCTCGCTCGCCTCGCTGCCCACGTCGCTTGAATCCGCGGTTTGTTGCAGGGCGCTGATCGGCACGCTCAGCTGGTATCAGTGCCGTCGCTGGCAGGAGCGGCCGACAACCGCCGCCACTGCTCCCGCTGCGGGCGATGGGGCAGACGCTGCTGTGGATGCTGAGCCCGTGTCTGTCGATGCCGTCACGGAGGCGCCGCCATCTGATGCAGAACAGGGCAGGTAGGGTGATGAAGGGAGCCATGCCTCTCCGTGCCCTGGCTGCCTGCCCCGGGGCGCCTTCATGGTCCCGCCCGCCCGGCCTGCAATGTGACTCGGTATTTCCCTCTTGCCTGAATTGCTGCTCGCCCCTTGTGTCGCCTGTTGCTTGGTAGCGCAGTGGCCCAGGCGAGGGTGGCGAGGGCTCCGCCGGATGGATTGACAGGGCAGGCCACGCGATTGTGGATGCCGCGGAGGAGGAGGCGCAGCGCCGGTGAGTGTTGATTGACACCCACAACACGAGTGCAGCACATGCAAGACCCGCAGGCCGCGTCCTCTGGCTGCGCAGCTTGTCAAGGGGGGCTTGGGTGGCGGTATTGCAAGCGCCTGGCAACGCGTACTTGGCATGGCAGGAAGGCGTGCCTGACGTGGCGGGTGCACGTCCCATGGCCGCCCAGTCCGCAACGTTACCGTCTCGTTGCGCTGCCAACGTCCTCCGTTGTGCAGTGCACGCGCCCCCGCGCTGCGCTGCTGCGCCGTTAGCAGCTCGCGCTACCCTTCTGCCTGCCTTCCTTCCCTCATCCTCAGCAACCTAACCAGATTCAAAGCCTTGTGCCGGCAGGGCCTGGCTGGCCAGCCCGTCTTGGGTGTGCCCCGCCCTGGCTGAAGCATGCGCCATACTCTGAACAACAACAACAACAACAACAAGAACAGTACAACAGTCAGACCAGGGCGCGCCGGCGTGCTACACTGGCCGCCCACAAACACACGTCCACCAGCTGCACAGTGCCCGCCCTCGACCTGTATCGTGCAGAGTCGCTGCTGCCACCACGCCCCATCGAATGAGCCTGCTGTTTCTGTCTTTGCCGTCCCTGCAGGGTGCATGTGGTGGGCAGCAGCGTGAATCTTCCAGACATGAGCGCAAATTTGAAGACCAAGGTTACAGGTGCGTGCGGGGGGTGGAAGCCCGCACGGATCGGACTGACCCTCATAGATGCGTGTGTACAAAGATGTGTAGGTTGGCCTCAATGGCATGGCGTGCAGTGCATGTGCATGTTGGAGTGTGGCGCCAGACCGCCTTTGCCACGGCAAAGAGCTGACAGGGGAGGGGGAGTTGAAGCGGGTTGAACCCTGGTGTGGACGAAAAGGGGTGTGCATGCGTGTAGTGTGGCAACACCTGGCTGTGGCCAATACCAAGCAGGTTGCTGCGCAGCCGCCCCAATGCTGCACCTCTGCACATAGCTTAGTCTAGTCTAGTCGTTACAGCTGCTCACATCCCCTGAAAGAGGATTCAGCTTCAGGACGAACCAAATCCTGAGAGGTTGACGAGGCATGCACCACAAGGAACCTAGCTTGTGGTGCCCACCTCACCTCCACACACCCATTGCACTAGCATGTACGTCCCATCTGTAGTGTCCCAAGGCGCAGCAAAGCACCTTACGCCCGCCCCTCATCACCTCACCACATACAACCCTTTGTACCGCCTATCTCCTCTGTGCAGTGTTTGAAGCGCCAGGGCAGCAAAGCACCCCAGGCCCGCCCCTCACCTCCACATCCTACCGCCCATCCCCTCTGTGCAGTATCCGAGGAGCAGCAGAGCAACCCCACCCTGCTGGCGGCCGTGTATGATGACATGGCTGAGAAGTTTGTGCAGCACGGGCTCAACCTGCCGGCGGTGCAGGCGATGCGGCAGTACTATGGCAACCTGGAGGGGCCTGGTGAGCTGCCTGCTTGTCATTGCACCCTTGCTTGGTTGCGTGCGCACGGTGTGCCGGCTGGGTTGGAGGGTAGATGGGATGGGTTGCTGGGGGGTGCATCGCAGGGGTGCCAGGTGCGGGACACTGTCAAGCTTGTGAGCTTGTGTGCCTTGGTCGCCCTGTCGGCTTGCAAACCCTTTGTGCTGCATGCGAGCACGACCCTCCTCGCATGTGCGCTCAGCCATGCCCAATATGCGCGTAAGCAGCCCTGCCACTGCATTCCATACACAGGGCTAGCATGCCCGTTCATGCAGTGGCAGGGCTACATGTAATTGAGCAGCACCCGTTCATGCAGTGGCAGGGCTACTTGTGATTGAGTAGCACGCGTTCATGCAGTGGCGGGGCTACTTCTAATTGAGTAGCACACACTCATTTGCTACCTTTTTGCTGCAGGCGAGCCGGAGCCGCTTGAGTACTCTGCCTTCCCCACGCCGCTGCCTCCCTGGGCGGCCCGCCTGGGGGTCATCTTCTTCCAGGTGAGCAAGCGGGGAGCTGGAGGGAAGCTGGGGGGGAGGTGGGTCATGCTGCTGGTGCCGATGGGGGCTTGTCTTCTTCCAGGTGAGCAAGGGGCTGTGGGAAGGTGGAGGGAAGCTGGGGGAAGTTGGGTCATGCTGCTGGTGCTGATAGGGGCTCGTCTTCTTCCAGGTGAGGACGGGGGCTGTGGGAAGGTGGAAGCTGGGTGGAAGCTGGGAGGAAGCTGGGAGGGGGCGTCCTCTTTTACGTGAAAACGGGGCTGGCGTGCTGCGGAAGCTGGTGGAAGCTGGGAAGCTAGCATCTTCTTCGCTGTGAGCAGGAGCTGGGGCACGAGGGGACGGGTCCTATAAGCGGTTGTAGGGCCTGTCACTTCTTTTAGGTGACAGGAAGGCGGGAAGTTGGTGCCAGCCTCCAGTCATGCTGCCCTGCCCTGCCCTGCTTCTGACCCTGCAGGAATGCAACAGCGCGCTCAGTGAGATGGTGCAGCAGGCTGCACAAGAGGTGCTGGCGGCGCTGCCCGAAGGTAGGTGCACGCTGGAGGGCAGGCAGTGCAGGCGGGCGGGCAGGCGGGCAGCTGGATGGGCAGATGGGTGGGCTCGCATAGGCTGACTGACTGACTGAGGGTGGGTTACACGTCGTGTTCAGCACAAACCTGTGCTGCTCGCAAAGGGGATCAAGGTGCAGCCAGTTAAAGTGGGTGTGTGCAATCGGACAGGCTTGCCACTCCATAGGCAGCGGGCATCCCATCGGGCCACTTCCAGCGGTGCGCTACTGGAAAGCAGCAGCCCATGCCTATGGGCGCTCAGGCGCGCTCTTGCTCAGCCGCCCAACTCAGCGCTGCGCTATGCACACCCACTTCCTCAATGTCAGAAGGCCGAAGCTTCTTCGGTACTGTTATATGGCGAAAGCATCTGCATAACACCCCGTTTCCATGCACAATTACTTTTCCGCTGCCTGCCTGGCAGTTTATGATTCCTCCTTTCCCCCCTCGTTCCCGCAGGTGTGCGTGCACACGCCAACAAGCCCTCCCACTACCATGTCACCGTCTACATGGCCAGCCAGCCCTTCACAATGCGGTGCGCGCTGCACAGCCTACACCTACATGTACATGCTGCTGCTACACCTGCCGCTACACCTGCTACATGCTGCTGCTACACCTACATGGGCATGCTGCTGCTGCAGTTTCCTGACCAAACTGCATAGCTGTTTTTGCCTGGTCGCTGCTTGCCTATTGTTAACGTTCACATGCACCGCCCCGCACAGCAAGTGTGTGACATGTCCAACCGAAGCAAGCAGGCCCCTCCCACCTGTCCCCTGTCGCCTCTTCCCAGGCTGCACGCTCAGCGGGTCGCCTGAACACGCGCCCCTCCTCTGCTGCAGGCCCGACCCACCCCCCCGACTTATAACACATGTTACTGTATGGTAGCTGACTGGTGCTTTTGGCTTACTTTCCTGTTGGTTTCCTCAACCCCACGCCCTCGGGCTGTAATCGTCTTCTTCTTCCTCTGCTGCAGGCCCGACGCTTTCGACGCCTCCAACACCGGCCTCCTACCGGACGGCACGCTGCAGCTTGAGGTGGGCTCTTGGGTCAGGGTCTGATGAGACGCACACGGTGTAACAGGAAGGGCAGGAAGGAAGGACAGGGTGGGAGAGGGAGGGCTGTTTGGGGCGGTTGGTGCGCAGGGAGGACCTCATTGCACCCGCTGGCGGGACGCTCAGGTCTGAGGTCAGCAAAAAGGGGATGGCGGTCGCGGCGATCTGCCTGCTGTGATGCTAAACATGCCCTGACGAATTGCACGACTCTGCCCTGCTTCGTCGTGTGGTTGGGGCACCCCACCGCCGCCTGCCTGCCTGTTGCGTGTGTGCCTGTGTCTTGCGTATGTGCATGCTGCCCCACCCCTTGCGCCGCCCTGCCGGGTGCTAACCCTCGCTCCTCCCTCCCTACCAACGCCTTCTCCCGCGCTGCTCGCCCCTGCAGCAAGGGCCCGGCTGCCTGCGGCGGGAGATGGATGTATTCCGAGCGGCCACAGCAACCACAGGTGAGGGCAGCTTGTTGCATGTCAATCAATCAATTACATATAGCGTCCACGGAGCCAGCAGGACTTGTGGGACGGAGAAGGGAAAGCTTATCTTTGTGGGCTTTGCACATGCGAGCATGCTTTCGGGGGCGACAGCTGGCAGGTGGCGTGGTGGTGTTGTGGCAGGCAAGAGCTGTGCTCCTCACGCATTATGTCGTAGCGGCGACGACAGGGCAGCTAGGGTGCCTGCCGTTGCCTGGCAGCATGTTCTTTGCACAGACACCACACCATGCCTGCCCTGCACAACCACCCTGCGCCCTGCGTCACACCTGCAGCCGCGGCTCGCTTCGCATGCTCGCCCATCCTTCCCCTTGCACCCCACCTGACGCCCGCTTGGCTGTTCAGCACCCCTGCTTTAAGGCGCACCGCCTGGCCAGCTCTTCTGCCCACCATCTTCCCCGTTCCTTTAGCTCCCCCCCGTGCCCCGCACCCACACACCAGCTCCAACCACCATTACACACACACGTCCCCCCCGCATGCAGAGCCGCCCCGCTTCGAGGTGCACCGCCTGCTGCTGGCCGACAGCGGCACGCTGCTGCTGTGCAGCGTGGATCACACGGGAGGGCTGGCAAAGGTGAGGGCGGCTGTGCCGGTGTATGGTGTGCTGCGCTGTGCTGCGGTGTGCTGTGCTGTGCTGCGGTGTGCTGTGATGTGTTGCACTGGCATGCATGCTGCTGTGCAGCGTGGACTTCACGGGAAAGCCTGGCAAAGGTGGGGGTGGCAGAGTGGGGGCGGGGGCACCGCTGTCTGGTGGGTTGTCCTGTCATGTGCTGCTTCATGCTTTGCTGTGTTGGTGCCAGCGCTGGGCGCTGCCATGCATCATAGTAGCTCACCCGGGTTGGCCGTAGTCCTATGGTTGGCCGCCAGCCAAGTGGTGACCTTGAGAACCCCTGGCACTTCCCCCCTGCAGCTGCGCAAGAAGCTGCGTGACTCGTTCCCGGGCGGCCCGCCCAAGCAGTCCACCATCGTGCACTCCTCCATCGCACGCGTGCTCACCCCGCAGCAGCTGACACCCGAGCAGATCGCGAAAGTGCAGGTGGGTGGGGGGGAGGGCTGCGATCAAC
>JTEE01000065.1:424518-436377 GCA_002896455.3 Chlorella sp. ArM0029B | reverse complement strand
CATGGGCGAGCAGTCACATATAGGCGCAGGCAGGCAGGCAGGCTGGCAGGCAGGCATGCACAGGCAGGCAGCGAGCCGGCAGAGGCGGGCACGGACGGGCATGCTGGGATGTTTCTGTGCCCCGCTGTTGAGCTCGGCACAGGCCTGTAAAGGTTGGCATGTCCAGTTGGCCAGGACATTGGGCCAGTGGGGATCGCGTGCCAAACAGGGCAGGCTGCACTGCAATACCAACCGAGCGCGCAAGGCATGCACAAGGCCCGGCCCTGCCTACCTGGCAGACACCCCAGAGTCCAGGCTGGCATCCCAGCTGGTGGGGAGCTGGCTGCCCACCAGAGTCAGTCGTGAGTCGGCCACTGGCCCGGCCGTTGCGGCAGCAGTGCTGGCAACCTCGGGGGAGATAGACGTGCGGTTGCTATCCTGCTTGGAGTTCATGCCAGCAACGGCGGCTGGCGCCACAGCAGGCGCGGCGGGCGCGCCGCGCAGCTGAGCCTTGCGTGCGCGAAGCAGCAAGAATACCGTCGCCGCGCTTAGCACGGCTGCAACAGCAGCACAGAAGGGGTTGAGGACGGGCCAGTGAGGCAGGAAGCACATGCAGCTGGTGGTGTAGGGACGCGGGGAAGCTTCCCTGACTTTGACTTAAATGAAAGCCCATTCACCTCCTCACAGGTGTGGCCCCCAGGACTCACCAGCCGCGCCCACCACGCCCCCAACAATGGCGCCAATGGGTGTAGGGGAGCTCGCAGAGGGCGGCTGGGCACCCGCTGCTGCCTCGGGCGCGCCGAAGGTGCCGGATACCGCCCAAGGCGCAGTCGTAGCGGTGTACCCCTCCCCAAGCAGACGGCACAGGTTGGCATTGGCATCAAGCGTCACGGCGCGGCAGTCAGGCTGCCGGCTGGTGCAAAGTGAGCAGCAATCGGCAAAGGTGGATACATTGGCGATGGAGCCGCCCGTCAGGTTGCCACCACTGAAAGTTACTTCCACTTGGGGCACGCCGCACTGCGCGCTCCCTGCAACAGTAACAGCACGGGTTGTGGGGGTTCACGGCTGCGCTCTACCCACGGATGCTCCACCACGCCGGCCATGCGCAGTCCACCTATAAACCTTGTGAGAATCACCGGCACTGCTCCCCTGCACCGTGCTGCAAAAGCCAGCGTGACGTGCACACTCTGCAGCTCAGATGCTCGGCTGGCAGGCAGCACAACGCTGCAGATGCGGGAACACACCGGTAGCCAAGGTTTTGGGCGCCGACAGGGTGCCAGACATAAACGCAGCACCGGTGGGTTGTGCAGTGTAGGCAGCGGCGAGCTTGAGGCTGCACGTGCCGGCATCGCGGTCGAGTGTAAAGGCCTCACAAAACGGAGAAGTGGAGCACCTGCAGCCGCATGTATGCAGTGCCTCAACACATCGCCTCATTGCAACACCCCACTATGGGGGCGGGCAGGTGGGACAAAGGCAGGCAAGCAGGCAGGAGTGCAGGCTGTTCATACAATGCATGTGAGCGCAGCAACGCTCAATGGTGTGCTGCAGACCCGACGGCTGCACACCGGATGAGGGTGTTGGTTACGCTGCTCTCAGCATTCAGGGTAAGCTGACAAACACACAGCGGCATGCCCTCAAGCCGCCATCCACGCTCCTTCACCCTTCCTCATCCTCACTTTTCGCAGCACACCGCGTAGTCGACAATGCCTTGTAACACTCCGTAGCTCACGTCCCCGCCCACCAGGTTGGTGCCCTCCTGACGCGAGCTGCACGTGCCTGCACGCAGGCCGGGGCGGGGGCATCCGCCCAGCATCAGCACGGCCAGCGAGGGCCCAACAGTCGCCCCATGCAGTCGCCCCTTGATGATGACTTGCTCTCTGGCCCGGCTCGCACCCCGGGCTCAGCCCACTCCCGAATCCTGCCTCGCCATGTCATGAGTGGCTGACACCCTACGCCTGCACGGTAGGCATCAAGCCGCGCACCTGCCGGCAGCCGAGAGGTGATCAGCTGCCCCGAGAGGAAGGGGATGTCTTCTTGGAAGCGAAAGGAGCCCGAGGGAAGCTTCAGGTGACACTGTTGATAAGTGCTGTTATCAAAATAGTGGAAAGCGCCACAAAGGGGTTCGCGCCAGCACAGATCGCAGCAGGCGGCGTAGCTGCTGACGCCACTCACGTTGCCCCCCGGCAGATCATCACCGACCAAGTTGATGCCCCACTCCGGCTTGCTGCAGTAAGGCGCTAATGGATCTAGGGCTGCGCAGGAGAGTGGGATGTATGCCACAAAGGGGGAGGGTGGTGCTACAGTTGCGAAAGGCACAAGCTGTGTGGCTGCTGCATGGCTGCACAGCACGGATGCAGCATGGCTGGACAGGCAAGCGACACAGTAGCCGCACCTTCGGCCTGCCGCACTGCCGTCGACGGCACGGCGGACACATAGCAGGAAGTCACCAGCGCGGCCGCCAGCCAGTAAGCGCGCGCCCGACGAGCGCTGACTCGCATGCCGTTGTCCTGTCCTGAAAAGGCCTACGGGTTCGGGCAGGACACCCCAGGACGACCATATGTTTTGCTAACTGGCAGTGGGGGCACCGGGACGTGCGCAAAGATGCCATGCACCTCGTTCTCGGCAGAGGGGTCGATTAAACAGCACAAAGCTCTTTGCTTTCGGCACGTACTGCGGCAGTACGTGTTTTACGCGGCAAGCGCCTTGCTTTCTTTGATCCACCGTGCCGTCTATGGACGCCGCGCAGTGTTCGGTCACACAATGACAAGCAGAGCCCCTGCAAGCCCTGGCACGGGACGCCACGGGTGGGCGGCGCGGGCGCTGCTGGCTCTTCTGCTCATTGCCGGAACGGCGCAAAGTTATGCGGCAGGAAACGGTACGTGCGGAGGGAGCGGGTGGGCGTCCCAAGCACTTAGGTGATGGAGTGACCATCACCAGTGCGGCCGCGCTCCCGCCCCGCAAGCTCCGCGTGGGGTGGCCCTCTATCCCCACCGACTGCATGCAGCCCTGACACCCTCGGTTCATACCGACCGATCTGGACCCTTGCGGTGCAGTCACATCGTGTGATGTGGACGGATTCTCAGGGCCCTTCTGTGCTCTGTGCGACAGTGACGCGGCCTGCACCGCCTCCACCGGTGCGCCGGCCATTTGCGACACCGCCCTGAACTTCTACCCCGGCACCTCCCTCAAATCATTTAGCTGCGGACTCAGCGAGGGCATCGTTGCCAATCTCCTCGTCCCCGGCAGCCTGCTGGTGCAGTGCGGCGCCCAACTGCCCCTGGCGCCCACCCCAGAACAGCGCGGACCTGGGTGCGTGATACAATTTGGCGTGCTCAATAATTGGAATGTGGATCCCGACGTGCTGGCGCGGGTGTTCTTCACAGAGTGCAACGGCATTGGAGCGCCGGGGCCGGCCAACATCACATGCGCAAAAGCTGCGGCTAGCTGCATAGATGCGGGGCCGAATTGTAATTCCATCCGTAAGCTTCTAGGCGTGGTAGCGCCCCTACAAGGGCAGCACGCCGGCCGGCCAGTTGTGGGGGGGTGCACCACGGGGCGGCAGTCCTGCAGCCCTGAGGTTGGCGTTCATCTTTGGTAGTGCTTGTCAGCCAGTGCGTCCGCGCCATGGCACCTCACTCAATCACTTCTGCGCCCACACCCATGCCGCAGCCACACTCACGGACCTGATTGCCAGCGTGTCTGGTCCAGCATCCATGCAGTGCGACGATGCCGCCACATGCACTTTTGACTTTAGGCCCGCCACGGACTTGCTTGAAGGCGGAATGAAGAGCACCTGCCGCGCTGCGGAGTGCTTGCCTGCAACGGCAGCGCCGGCGGCAGCGCCGGCCGCAGGTTAGGACGATGTGCATGCCTCTGCGTGCACCTGACTGGCGCCAGCCTTTGTTACCGCGCATTCACTGTGCACTCTAAGCGGGCCCTGACCAGCAAGGGGCAAGGGTTTGCCGACACAGCTTGCTCAGGTTGGAGGCGCTCGAGTCACCCTGATCGCTTACCCTGTTGCATGCAGGTCCGGCGCAGCCGGCTGTCGACTCTGCTTCCTCTGTCCCTATTGGCGCCGTCGTCGGCGGCGTGCTGGGAGGCGTGGGTGAGCGGCGGGCACAATGGCAGCTGTGGCCACTACAATAAGAATGGTGGTGTGTGTGAATTGATGCTAGCAAATTTGTCCCATTGCCAGTTAACACGTGGCCCTGGCCCGCCTGTCGCGGAAGACTTACACCCCCCGCTTGTGGGCCCACAACCCCCAGTTACCAGCTGACTGGGCTGCCGGGCATCTGCATTTGGACACCTGCAGTGTTGCCGAAGGCTGTACACAGTCCACAAGTGGTTTACCTTCAGTAAGGCCTTGCTGAAGCCCATATCTGGGCCCATATCTGGGCCGTCAGGCCTGTGTGTCCACTCCTCATCTGGTCCGCATGCATGCCCCCTGCAGCTGCCCTGGCAGTGCTGGCGTTCCTGGCGCTGCGCGTCTGGAAGGGATGGCCGCGCCGGCACAACGACAAGCAGACTGGCCCGGAGAAGTGGAGTGCTACGGCGCCGCCGCTGCTGCCCACCACTGCCCCCTTGCCACACACGGAGGAGGACATTGGGGTGGCGCAGAAGCAGCCACACACCACCCTCGCGGCCAGCTACGTAACCAGTGTGGCGGCAGGCGTAGGCGGTGCCTCACATATCCAGGCCCTGGGCGCACYGCATCAYACATCCAGCGCCTCTGCCAGGCAAGCAAGACCGCTGCGTTGGTGGGAACGCGGCTGCCCTGTGCTTGGGCATGCACCTGCAGCCGACATGCCCAGCAACGCCATTCTCACCTCTGCCTTGCCCCTGCTGTTTCACCTCACCTGCAGCCGCTCTCTCGTGGAGGAAGATGCCGTGCTGTCCTTCATCAAAGCCCACCTGACAGCGCGTGCTGGCAGGCAGGCGCCTGCTGCGGCGTCTGCGGCGTCTGGCCGCATCAGCGCCGCAGCAGCACTGCTGGACGACGTGCGGCAGTGGGCCTTGAATTGGCAGGATCTGCAGCTAGAGCACGTGTTGGGCAGGGGAAGCTACGGCCAGGTGAGACAGGGAAGGGCAGGCGGAGAGGGGAGGGAGAGAGGGAGGGAGCCTTGTGCGTGTGCTTAATCAGCAACATCTGCAGCCTTGCGGATCTGGTACAAGTCCATCACATACAAGTGGTGCTCAGTGATTCGATCAAGCAACCTGCGCCATGCAGACATACCGCGGCTCTTGGCGCTTGATTCCCGTGGCGGTCAAGGTGCTTCTGAATAACAACACCGGTGAGGCTGGCCGGGGGCTTGTGCTGTAGGGTTTACATGTGCTGCGGTAACTACACACACCACGGGGTACATTCAACCATGCATGCATATGGGCGGGGATGGCCCTCTCAAGCGAGGCGTGCGGTGCCTGCCCAGGCTTGGCGAGCTCGTTGGCACAGACTGGCTGGCACAGCATGCATGTGGACGAGGGCCCTGTTTTCCTGTAGCTCAGTTTGAGAGCGGTTTCCTTCATTCTCAAAATCTACACAGCAATCGGTTTCTGGCCACTCGGAGGCCAGCTTGGCATCAGAGGTGAGGGAGCCTTTCTCCCCCCACCCTCCTGCAGGCCAGCTGGCTGCGGACGACATGGAGCTGCCGGAGAGCGCCACCCAGCAGCTGCAGGAGGAGGCGGGGCTGATGGCGCGCATGCGCCACCCCAACATCGCCAACTTCCTCGGCCTCAGCACCATGCCGCCCTGCATCGTCACGGGTAGGGTGGAGGGCGATGGTGTAGGGGTGCGGTGCTGCCAGGCGGGCGCGGCCAGGTGTTCCTCCCACTGCCAATCATGATTTGCTGTGTTTTGTCAGCGGTGGTCAGTCACAACCTGCTTGCCCTGCATCCCATCCACTCCCCTTTCATTTGCAAGATGTCTGACCATGCTTGAACCTCGCCCCTCCCCCAACAGAGTACTGCCCCAAGGGGTCGCTGAGTGACGTGCTCAAGGCGGCCAGGCAGGATGCTACGCGGCCCACGCAGCTGAGCTGGCACCGCAGGTTGAGCATGGTAGGCGTGCAAACAGGCCTTCTTGCAGATGGCACTGGGGGACAACAGCCATCTTTTGTGCTTTGGAGCCCCCTCATACAATGACGGCGGCAGCTTGCCTGTTGGGGGAAGCGGATGCTGTGTTTTAGGCCAGGTGCTGCAACTGGCTGAACACCACCCTTGTATTGCACCCAGTCTTGCATTTGGGCTTGGGCTGAAAGCAATGGTGCCGTGCGGCGCCTGCCTGGGATCGCCGCCACGGCATGCCTCACCGGGGGCGCCCCTACTGCTGCAGGCGACTGATGCTGCCACGGGCATGTTGTACTTGCACTCGCTGAGCCCTGCCGTGGTCCACCGCAATCTGAAGCCAACCAACCTGCTGGTGGGCTCTGATTGGAGCGTGGTCGTTGCCGACTTTGCTCTGACCCACGTCCTGGAGGCAACGGCGCATGCATCGGCAGGCCGTCACCACGTCTGGCAGGTGTGCAAGCTGCAATCCGTGTCGCTGCAATGCTCGCTCAGAGGAGAGGTACTTAAACAGGCTGCTGCAGGGGGCCTGCCGTGGCGCGTTCTGCCCGCTGCGTCAACCAGACGCCTCATACTGCCGTTACTTGCGCACATGCTACCCTTTTCCCGTTCCCACTGAGCACTTCGATGCGTGCCTGCCTGCCCATGCCCCCCCCGCACACACACACACACACACACACACACACAGGCACCCGAGGTGCTGAGCGGCGGCAAGGCGACGCCCGCCTCCGATGTCTACGCGTTTGCTCTCGTGCTGCACGCGCTGCTGACCTGGCAGGAGCCTTGGGCAGGTGCCGACTTGCCGTCGGTGCAGGCCGCCGTGCTGGGTGGCAGGCTGCCAGAGGTGCCGCCCCGTAAGGCTCTGCCAGGCTCTGACACTGCTGGCTTTGAGGGGCTGGGCGCCTACTGCCAGCTCATGAGGTGAGGGTGGCCCGACAGTGGTTGGAGGGGTGGCCATGAGTCAATTAACTACATGCAGGGTCCACGGAGCCGTCGGGACCCGTGAGATGGAGAAGGGACAGCTTATCTTTGTGGGCTTTGGAAAACAAAGACAGCATGACGCATGCAGCAGTTGACACGCACTGGGTCCTGTGCCCTGTGGGATGGTGGTGCCGCTCACAGCCTCCCCCCTGCACCCCACCCACCGTGCGCTGCTGCTCCGTCCCCTTGGCACTTGCCCGATGCGAGCAGGCAGTGCTGGGACGAGAACCCCACGAAGCGGCCGCCCTTCACTGTCATTGTCCCGTCGCTCAGGCAGCTGCTCATTGGCATGGAAACGGCCCAACCTTAAAGGTCCGGCATCTGAAAGGCTGTTCAGCACGGCTGCTGTCTGTTGAAAATTTCATGTGATCCGACTGAGGCACGGAGAACCCCATGCACATGTGCAGTCGCGTTCCTTTCCTCCATGACTGCTCTGCTGCAACAGCGTGAATGATTCGTCCCCTTGCACTCGCCTCCTCAGCATGTGTTTTTGCTTCCATCGCGTTGTCTGCCTCGACTCGTCATCACACAAAGCCCCGATTTGTCACCACACCCACCCCATGTCTCCACCCCAAAACTGGCACAGCCCTCCTCATCACACAAAGCTCCGGTTCGTCATCACACCCACCCCATGTCATCACCCCAACACTGGCACAACCCTGCTCATCACACACAGCTCCGATTCGTCATCACACCCACCCCATGTCATCACCCCAACACTGGCACAGCCCGGCTGTCTCCTTGTTCTAGTCTCCCTGGCCACTAGAGGTTTCAGGGTGTAAGCATAACTCCACACGACCACAAAGCAGTGTAAGCATAACTCCACACGACCACAAACAACCATGCATGCACTGTGCCGTCCCCACCTGGCCTGCCCACAACCCCCTCTTACTCTGCGACTCTTGCGACAAGGCATGGCACTGCCAATGCCTTGACCCTCCCCTCCCAGAGCCGCCACCCGGTGATTGGTTCTGCCCCACGTGCATTTCACACGATCAGTGCCGCCCCCTCGCCCGAGAGGCAGCCTCTGCCCGACGCGCACACGCCCTGCACCTGCCCCCACTGCTCTGCTCCCACAGAAGACGTGCCACACTTTCTGCTTCACTGCCCCCTCTACACCACCCTTCGTACACAGTTCACAGACCTCTTCCCACCCTCCATCTCCACGCCCACGGCCTGGCTGGCACAGCCCGCCAGTGCCCGCATCGCACATTTCCTTTTTCTTTGCTACAAACTACATTCTGATACACTCACCCCCACCCTGTCCCATGAGACCTTGCTGGCTGCCCATGGACTTGAAATGTAATTGATTGATTGATAACTGCTTGGCACGCGTGTGAGCAAGCGGTTGCAAGGAACCGCTGGACACAGGTGTATGCATGCGAGCAAAGTTGCTGTCCCCTCCACGTGTGCAGCTTTTGAGTCTGCCTGAGCCAGGGCGTGGAAGTGTACTGAGCTGTGCCGAGCATGCTTATTGCCTGCCCCCCCACCTGGTGTTGTACTGATATGCAAAGCAGTTGTTGCTGGGTGAATCAGCTGGAGTCACATTACACACACAGGGCAACAGCAATAATGAATGTAGGGTCAATAAGAGCACTGCCTGCTGAAGCTTATGCGGCCAGTCGTGTGCGCCGCCGGCGAGCCGGTGCCTCTTCCTCTCCCTCTGCCTCCTCGTCTTCCTCCTGCCGTGCCCTCTCCTCCTCCACCCCAGCAGCCGCCCTACCTGCCGTCCGCACCTGCACGCCTTGGGGCGCCTTGCTGCCTCCCTCGCTGCCCGCGGCTGGGCAGCTGCCCGTGTAATTGATGGTTGCCGCCATCGCCAGGGCGTGCATGACCAGCAGCAGTGCTGAGGCCCAGGGGCGGGGCGGGTAGACATTGTAGACCACCTGGGGAGGAGAAGGGGTGGAGTTGCAGGGTCGAGGTGGCGGTGGGGGGGTGACGGTGCCTGACACGGCAGGGTAGGGTTGAGGCGCAAGGCAAGCCAGGGCGCTACAGGCTACAAACCCTAAAACCCCTATCAGGGCGCGGGGCACTGGCGACGCTCTGCAATGCCAGCCCCTGCTCGGGCTACTCCGCCACCACACCTGGCTGGGATGTGTGCGAAACACAGGCATTTAATGGACCGTGGTCAAACTGCAATCCCTGGCACTGGGCAATCCTTAGCAAATGTGACCCGCCTGCCCACCAGGCCTCACTCCAGACTAAAGGCACCAGCAGGGCGTATGTATGTGTGTGTGTGTGCGTGTGTGTTCCCCTCCCTCGCCCCACAAATCTAGGGGCCGCGCTCACCTCGATGCCCGCCCATACAGCCAGTGCCATCCAACGGGGCAGGGAGGAGCGGAGCAGCAGGAAAGGCACGGTGTGGAAGTACCTGCAGCATCGGATGGGCAGGCCATCAGGCAGGGTGCAGAATGGGGGCTGTCTGCTAGGATGCAGCTTGCAGTGTGGCAGAGGCAGGTGCAAATCATTGTGTCATTGTGTTCAGCAAGGAAAGGGCGCTGTTCTGGCGGTGCCCCTTTGACTTCCCACGCACATACCAGTTGCTACTGCTTGTGTGGCGGATGCCCTGCCTAAGCAGCCAAAGATGCACGCACCGCCCACACACATAGACCCTGCCTGACGCCCCCACACCCTGCCTGACGCCCCCAATCCAGCCACCCTCAGCCCATCTCTCTACCACCCCAGGTGCCCCACACTGAGCGGGAAGAGGAGCGGGCACCCCACTCACCAGCAGTAGAACTGGTAGTGGATGGTGCGGGCAAACATGATGCCAACAAAGTTGGCAGAGAAGACCAGGAACAGCACACAGTCCTGAAACTCATCATCTTCACTGCCGCTGCCGCTGCCGCCGCGCCTGGCGCCGGCGCTGCCGGCGCCGCTCTTGCGTCCGCCCTTCCGCTGGGCAGCGGGGGCGCTGGCACTGGTGAAGAGGCGGCGCAGCGCGGGCAGCACGCCGCCCTCGGCGAGCAGCCTGCAGGAGGAAGCAGGGGCAGGAGGGGGAAGTGATCCTGGCTCAGCAAGGGATGCAGGCAACCGAGGGAGCGCCGCCTTCATTTGAGTTCACTGCCCTGTTTCAGGGCCGCGCTGTGGCAGTTCGAGCGGTTGCAACTGCAGGCAGCTAATTCAGTGCATTATATAATACAATATACACTCACCACTTGTGCTGCGCCAGCGACCACAGCATGCGCAGGTGCAGCGCCAGCAGGGCGAGCGCCAGCTGGCGCGACAGGAAGGCCGGCTCCGGGAGGAAGGCCCAGTTCACGCTCCACTTGTAGGTGAAAACCTGCGATTAAGATGCATTTGGTTTGCGCTGCTGTTGGTGCACTTGCTAGCTAAGTTTCCTGGGCTCAAGATCCGCTTGAATGCTGCATCCGCACCCCTGTGGGTTGGCTGAAGCGGTGGCGTCACCAGTATACATGGCCCGCGTCTGACAGCGGAAGACCCTCTCATCCCTGTCTCAGCTTTCTGGCCCACCCCAGGCCACAATCCCCGTGAGCCTTCAGATCTGACTTACCCGTGAGAACTCGAATGCACGGGTGACGTAGGAGTGGGGGTAGGCTGCCAGGAAGGGCGCTCCCAGGGCCAGCTGGAGTGCCACACCCAGCGCTGCCCCCGCCACGATCTGGGACAGCCGCGCGTGCTGCAGGCGTGTGTGGGGAGGCAAGCGTACGCAGGGTGGGGCGGCAGTGAGTGGGAACCACAGGGTGCGTGGAACGACCCTGCCAGGGTCTGGGGGGAGCCGTGCGTGCTGCAGGCGTGTGTAGAGGCGGACACGGAAGGGTGGGCCAAGTCACAAATATGCAAATATGCAAATAAGCAGGGAGGTCCGGCAGTGAGTGGGAACCACAGGGTGCATGTAACGACCCTGCCAATGGCTGGGACAGCCATGCATGCTGCATGCGGGTGTGTGGTGTTCGGAATTGAGGTGCCGGCGGAGGGCGGCAGATCGCCCTTTGTGGCGGGGCCAGCCTCGTGGCACCACAGCCGCACCCCACACATGTGGCTGGCTCAACACAGGCGGCCACAGACAGCACGGGATCCCACCCCGACGTGTCACCCTGAATGAAGGCTCTAACCAAGCCGACCTTGCTCTGCTATACAAGCACACATCTGCTCTCCACGCATGCCAAAAGACCTTGCCCCTTCCGCACCTTGACCATCACGGGCAGTATGCACGGCGCCATGAGCAGTACATCTGAAAGTAACCCCTCACTCTGCTCTTCAAACAAGCAAATGGACTCTGGCCCCCTCCGCACCTTGACCAGCACTGCCAGTACGCCGGGCGCCATGAGCAGTACATTCATTTTGACCGACACAGCCAGGCTGTACAGCACCACGGAGGCAACCCAGCGGCGGCTCTGCGGGCGAGCGAAAGGGGGGCAGAGGGGCCTGACATGTGAGCGTGGGTATGGGTGGGTCAGGGCAGTTGGAAAGCATGTTGGATGGTGTGGGGCTGGCAAGGGGCCGCGCACACAGAGTGGTGCCTCCATCCGCCTGCAACGCCCAGCATGGCATCCACAACACATACCGCCTATCCCCGAGACACCACCCTGCACATGGGCTGGGAAATGCCATTCGTGATTCTGAGCACGCGAGTGGAGTCCAGCTGTCCCCAAATTCAAACGTATTGCTGCCCTCTGATCCGTTTGTGACCACCCATCCCAGCACCACCACCCGCAGCGCCCGGGTGCCAACGTGCACCACCCGCAGCCGGCCTGCCAGCCCCCAGCAGCCCAGCCACCCAAATCAAGGTACTACATACAAGGAAGCTGCCCACCTGCAGCGCCAGGGTGGCAACGTTTGCACCCAGCCAGCCTGCCAGCCCCCAGCACCCCAGCC
>JTEE01000065.1:403935-424254 GCA_002896455.3 Chlorella sp. ArM0029B | reverse complement strand
CCCAGCCAGCCTGCCAGCCCCCAGCACCCCAGCCACCCCAATCAAGGTACTACATACAAGGAAGCTGCCCACCTGCAGCGCCAGGGTGGCATACATACACCAAGGAGCTCCGCGACTCCCACCCCAGTCCTTGACACGCACCGCACATCTTCCAAACACCTCCCAACCCACCTGCAGCAACAGGCCATCCTGATACACACCCCACCCTTTCCCCTCACCTTCTTTCCCCGGTGTTGAGTGGGGCGCCGCTTCTTGCCACCCCGCAAATCTGCCACCCCACAGCTCGACTCTACCACCCCTTCTCCTCCTGGCCACCAGCACGGCCTGCCAGACCCCGGCACCCCCAGCCACCACAGGCATAGCGCACAGCAGCTGCCCAGCCCACCTGCAGTGCCAGGGTGGCAAGGTAGGCCACCAGCATGGCCCAGCAGTCGTTGAACAGGCGGAGCACGTAGATGGAGTGCAGGCGGCGGGAGGCGGCCAGCAGGGCCAGGCTCCAGGGGGGGAGGCGGGCGGAGCGGATGTACAGCGCCATGACCGCTGCCTGGGTGGCGACGTACAGGGCCGCAAAGACGTACTGCAGGAAAGGAGGGGCATGGAGGGAGTGTGGGGGGGAGGATGGTAACACACGCTATCGGCGCCCTGGCAAAACTTGTAACTGCTGGCACTAATTTGGCGTGTGAAGTCTGGTTCTTCCTGACCACCCTCTGCCATGTCCCGGGGGCCTCCCTGCCCGGCAGCCACAAATTTGCACTGCTCCCCCGCACGTCATTTATTTACATTCATTCATTTACAGCGCCGCAGCAACACAAAAGTGTGCCGCAGATGCGTCATCCCAGCATTATGGAAAAGCACAACTCAGGGTGTTCTTATTATAAGAAGAGAGAGGCACAGGGGGGGGTGAATTGAAAAAGAGAAAGGGTGTGTGCGGGCGCTACCAGGGCTAGCTTTGCAGGCTGCAGGGGTTGATATTCCCCCGCACGTCAGGGCCCCCAAACCCTGCCGGCAGCTTCGCACTGCCACTGCTTGTCATCAGGCCCGCCTGCTTACTGCCCATCCGCGCTGCCTCAATGCTGCCTCAGTCAGCCGTTGGAAGCTGCCAGTCAAAGAGGAACACACAGCACAGCCCTTCCTGCAGTGCACACACCCCTGCGCTGCCTCCATGCTGCCCCGGTCCACAACCAAATGCACAACCACTTGCGCTGCCTCGGTGCTGCCTTAGTCAGCTGTCAGGCAACGATCCCAGACACAGCACAGCCTGCCCCGGTGCCCACCCACCTGCGCTGCCTCAATGCTGCCCCCGTGCCCACCCACCTGCGCTGCCTCAATCCTGCCCCGGTGCCCTACCAGCGCTGCTTCAGTGCTGCCTCAGTCAGCTGCCAGGCAACGAGGCAGACACAGCGCAGGCTGCAGCTTCCACACCCACCTGCGCTGCCTCAATGCTGCCCCCGGTGAGCTGCTTGAGCCAGGCAAAGAGGTAGACAAAGCCGGCTGGGTAGACCAGCGGGCCGGTGTCCCCTCGCATCTGGGCATAGTCACGCTCGCCCTGCCAGGAGGGGCATGGCGCAGGCGGTCAGCACAGGGTGAAGATATGTTTGTACAAAGGAGGAGTGGGGTTGCTTGCACTAGCAGTGGGGGGCACACGGCGGGGCACGGCGGCGCAGGGTGAGGGATGGTGAGGGTGTGGGAGGAAGGCTTCGATAGGATGGGAGGGAGGCAAATCAACGTGTGCTGGGATGGAGGGTCGTGAGTCCCCATTGCAGGCAGGAATCAGAGAGCTTGCCAGGCAGGCAGGCGGGCAGGGATGCGGCAGGCAGGCAGGTGGGCAGGCTGAGTGGCGCTGACCGCCGTCCCCAGTGCCCCAGATTCCCTCCCTGCCCAGATTCCCTCCCTGCCCCCACACAGCTTGGCAGACGGCAGCAGCCCCGGCTCACCTCCAAGTATCCTCCCACCTCCTGCATGTATGCAATCCAGTCGATCTCAGTGTCTGCGCAATGGACAGGGCAGTCAGGACGTGGAGCCAGGGGGGAGGGAGGGAGCGAGTGAGCGAGGGAAGCAGTCGAAGAGTTCAGAGCCAGGGCAAGGTGTTGGCACGGGCAGCGTAAGAGCGCAGAGATGTTGAAGAGCTGGGGAGCTCGCTGGTAAAGCCACATTATTTGTACCCAGAATCAGTGTGTCATGGCTGTTGCTGGACGTGCAGACAGGGAAAACATGCAAGACAACAGCCGGCACATGAGCAGGCGGGCTGGCAGGCCAGCAGGAGAGGAGAGGGGACGCACACGGCACGCGGCGGATGATGAGCAGGCAGAGCGCGGTCTCTACCACCAGCAGAAGCGCCGCCACAGACAGCTGGGCAACCAGGTTGGCCGGGTCGTTCAACGCCGATAGCACGCTGGCTAGAAGAGTGACGAAACGGTCGAGAACAGTTTTGCCGCTGCCGCCCGCTCGCCCGCCCGAGCGGCGGCGGGGCGTGGTGCGCGCCATCGGCTTGCGCCTTGGTGGCGAATCGAGAGGATCCAGATAAAGTGGCGGGGAGGCTCCGAGGGCAGCTGGGAGAAGCAGGGCGGAAAGTGGAGTAGCACAAAGAAGTGGCCCGAGACGCAACGCTCCGGTGCCAGGCTGCAACGTTGTGCAGGCGCGATCGCTCTTATTAGGCACCCGCCTGCACCCGATGGGTGCCTCAAATTGTGCGCACAGCATGTGGCAGCACGGCCAGCTCACCGCGGATAACCGCGCCCACAGGCCCATGCATTGCATCCCAAACCTCGGCCGAGCAGTGCATACGCGATTGCATAGTCCCGCCGGCAATGCAGCACGCAGCCATGCGCCTCACTCTTGCACAGCCTGCGGGCTGCCGCTGCGTTGCACCCCGGCGCACGGCACGCGCGCACCACGCACCTCTGGCTGTGCGCGCGCAGCAGGGCGACGGGCAGGGCCCGGCGGCAGCGGCGGCGGCGGCGGAGCAAGTGGCAGCGGCGGCACAGTATGTGGCAGACACGGCCTCAAACCAGACAAAGGAGGTGTATGATGAGGTGGTTGTGGCAGTGGCAAACGCGACTGATGCCGCAACAGGGGTGAGCGCGGGGCAGCAGGTGTATCAGGCGGCGCCGCAGCCGGCGGCGCCAGGGCCACGCGGCACTGGTGGCATGCCCTTTGGCCTAAGCCTGGAGCACCCGGCCGTCAAGGTGGCAGGTGCGCTGGGCTGGGGAAGACCCTGACAGTCACGGGCATGCACGTGTGCATGCAGTAAGGTTGCTCCAGCGGGCGGGGCAGCAGCTGGCGCTGCCGGGCAGCATGCGGAAGCCGCCCGTGTGTGCTCCTGATGCTGCCAATTGGCTGGCGCTCGGCAGCCGGGCGAGGACTTCTGTGCTAACTAAGGCCTACCGCTGCTCAGGTGCCCTGCCTGAACCCCCATCCCACACGTACCACTGCAGTGCCCACCTGGTGCACGTGCGCAGGCATCAGCGCTGCCATGTGTCCGGGGGGCGCCTGCATTTTGCCAAGCCCATGCCGACTCCTTGTCATGCGTGTGCTCCTGCCTCCCCGCAGGCATCAGCGCCGCCATCTTCCTGGGCGGCACGCTGCTGCTCACGCTGTTCCGCATGTCCAAGGACCCCACCAAGAAGCGCAGCAAGACGATCAACAAGAACAAGGTGGGCAGCCCCTCTGTGTCTCTCTTTTCGTATATTACAACACCCTGAATTTTGCTTTTCCATAATGCTGGGATGGCGCATCTGCGGCACACTTTTTTGTGTTGCTGCGGCGCTGTTAATGAATGAAGGTGGGGGGGCGTGCGTGCATGCCAGTGTCATTGCTCTGTCCTATGACTGGTGTGTGTGGGGGCGCATGTGTCGACATGGCGCAGCAAGAGGGTCAGCAAGAATAAGGTGGGGTGGATGGATGGCGGTTTGTGCTGTTGATGTGGTGGTGGGTTGGGGTGCGTGCTGTGGTGGGTTGGGGTGCATGTGGAACAAAGGCAGCAACGGCGATCAAACAATGAGCTTGGGCGGTAGTGACCCGAGGCTAGTTGAAGAGTAGGAAGAACATGGCAAGCTGCAACTCCTAGATGTCCTGAGCTTCCTGATCTTACTCAAGTCATTTGTGAGCGCAGCCAGCTTCCGGCGTGCAGCACAATCCTTCACCGCCTGTCTCACCCCCCACCCCCCAAGTCTCCCCCTGCGCAGGCGGTCATTGACACGATTGCCAAGTACCTGCCCGGCAACCGCGCCGGCCTGAGCAGCGGCTCCTTTGCGCTGCTCAAGCTGCAGACGGGTGCGTGGTTAGCAACCCGTTGTTGGCTGGTCAAAGAACAGGGTAGAAGGGGATTTTGCGTGGTGTTTGGGCTGCTCGTGTTGCAGACGGGGTTTGTGCACAGCAGAGCAGTGTTGAGCGGGTTGATTGCTGGGTTGACAGGGGTTTGTCCTGTTGTGTGTGCTGCTCGGGTTGCAGACAAGTGCGTGCACAGCATTGGGTAGCCTGCTGATTTCGAGAGGATGCAGATGGGTGGCGGATTTTTCCTGCCGCTCAAGATACAGAAGGGTGGGCGACAATGCACACCATGTTTTGTGTGCTAGCGCCAGTTCTGTTGCGGTGCTAAGATTGCGCTGGTATTGATCGCCGCAGTTTTTTTTTTTACAAAGCAAGTTGTGCCAGGGCAGCCATGGCGCCTCCCTTGCCTCCATCCTCGTTCACGTGCCTGTCCTATTCTTTCATCCAGACCATTCCACTCCACCCCACCGGTCCCGACACGGGCCTCTCCACCGCCGAATTATCACGTGCCTGTCTTCCTCCTTCCTCCATCCCACCCCACCCCACCCCACCCCCCGCAGGCTTCTCCAACGTCGAGGTGTTCCGCAAGTACCTCTGGTTCCTCCTGCGGGAGCGGCAGTTTGACGAGGAGGCGCTGGGAGACCTGGTGGCCCTCAAGGCAGCCCTGGGCCTCACTGACGAGGAGGTGCGGGGAGGGGGTACGGTTTGTGTGCATTGTGTAGTGCCTGGGAAGTGCCTGGGAAGTGTTTGTGCTGTTCTGTGCCGCATGCTGGCCCCTTGAAAGCTGGTGGCCCTAAGGCAGACCTGAAGGACGAGGAGGTAGGCAAGCAGGCAGTGCACGTCCTGGGCCAGGGGCAGTTGGATGACGTGGTGGGCCAGTGTTCTGCGGTTTGGATGGCTACCAGTCTCATGAAGTTGTGTGGACACCGTTCACCTACATGCCGTTGGCTGATTGATTGAGCGAAGCCTGGGAAGCCCTGTGGGGCAGCGTGGCGAGGGCATGGTTTGGTGGCGGATAGGGGATGGCAGATTGGCGGACATGCATACATGGCAGAGTGTGTGCAGCGTGTGCTTGTCAAGTTGTGCTGCTCACAGTTGTGCTGCTCACACTATACCCCCGCTGCTCTCTGCAACCCCTGTATTTTCGCCCGCAGGTGGCAGAGGCGCTGGCAGAGCGTGCGCAGCGTGTGTATGAGAAGTACGGCACGGTCATGGTCAACCTGGAGGGGTTCAGCAAGGTGGGTTGAATGGGCCCATGTGCTTGTGATATGCCTGGAGCTGTGTGGAGCATGGCATGCAGGGGTGGGGGTAGAGGGCTTGGGGCCAGACAGACGACACCTGCGCTGGTGGTGTCGCATGGTTACCCGGTGCGCGCTGGTAGCTGGGTGCTCCTGCGACCGTACCTAAGGTCAGACGTGCCGCCCCCGCAAGTGGGACTGCTGGTGCATGTCGCCCTCCCTACTGCTTTCCCCAGCCATGGGCCAGCATTGAGCGACATGCATCCAGCCACTACGTCCCCACCAACCTTCCCTACCCACTTCTGCCTGCCCGTGTGCAGGGCGGCATTGAGCGCCAGGCCTCCGCCCGCAACCTGTTCATCAAGCTGCTGTCCCTGAGCGAGAGCCGGCCGCTCATGTCGGCAGAGGCTGGAGCCAAGGTGGACCTGTGCAAAACCTTTGGGCTGACTCAGAGAGACATGCTCACTCTGCGCAGCGGGTACAGCGCTGAAGCGGAGAGCGGCAAGCGGGAGGGCGACGAGGACGAGGAGTGAGATGCCGGGAGCTGTGCGCTTTTGTGAATGTAACTGTGACATTTGTGACCAACCCCGGTTTGCAGTAGTGGTGCCAGCAGCAGGCTGAAGCAGCGTGCACAGGAACGGGCAGGCGGGAGGAGGGCGGGTCGTCCGGGGTGGAGGAGATGTCATTGTGTTGAGCAGATGGTAGCATGCGCTCGCTGTGATGGAGACTGTGTGGCAATACAGTACTGAAGCTGGATGGCCTGCTCCCTGCCCACCACCGCACGCCGCCTAATTGAATGAACGGCCGCCAGGTAGGCGGCGGCACCCTTGGCTCAGCGCCTGATCCGCGAAGCGGCCATTCAATCCGTAGCATCGAGCATCCTCTGCCTGTCGCTGGGGTGAGGGCCGCTATTCAAAAGGCAGCTTGGGCGTTCGCACCAGCTGAGCCCGGCTGTTGTGTCTTTCCGGCCCATTGGTCGGCAATCGACGAGTCACACATTTGCCACAAGTACGCCCGCCCAGCGCCCACCTCGCCTGCAGCGGCAGCCATGAACGCAAAGGCGTCGCCGGAGCAGGTGGCTCACCTGCTACAGTTGCTGCAGGCGTCTTTGAGCGCAGGTGAGGGATCGCCGCAATGCCCGGCGCAGGATGGCGTTGGGGAGATGGCGGCGGCGGCTGGCGGCTGGCGGCACGGTGAACGGCTGCGGCAGCTACCGAATCATTTGTCAGCAGTTGCCTGCCTCCCTCCCTGTTTGGTGCCTCCCTTATCAGGCACCGCCCTCACTCCATGCCCCTCGTGCAGACGCCGGCGTGCGGCAGCACGCCGAAGCGGCGCTGCAGGCGGCCGCCGTCTCCCCCGGCTTTGGCGCCGCTCTGGTGGCGGTGCTGCTGGCGGCGGGCGGGGAGGTGCCCCTGGGCCTGCGCCAGCTGGCAGCCACCGTGCTGAAGAAGCTGGTGCGGGAGCACTGGACCACCGAATCCCCTCAGTACATTGGTCCCTCTGTGGGTGCTGAGGAGAAGGAGGCGATCAGGGAGCAGCTGCCCACTGGGCTAGGAGATGAGTCCTCTCTGGTGCGCACCGCTGTGGCGATGGCAGTGGCGGCAATCGCGCGCTGGGACTGCCCGCAGCAGTGGGCGGGCCTGATCCCGGGGCTGGTGCAGGCCATCACTGCCAAGAAGAACGCACACATGGGTGGGTCACCAACAAGTATGGGCGGGTGTGGGAGAGGGGGGGGAGGTGATGGGGAGCATTAGGGGAGAAGCGTTGGGGTGGGGAGCACGGATGAAGAGCGATGATGGGGCTGTGCGCATTGTCTGTTGGAGCGTGGTTGACGTGCCAGTCGGGCTGCCAGTTGTTGCACACAAGGGAGCAGAGCACGCAGTGCCTGCTCTGCCCCGCCCCTCCATGCTTCTTCTTTCCCTCGACACCACCTCACTCAAGGAAATCTCGCGGATAGTTTCACTCCGGGGGCCCTCCTTTCTATGCTTCTTCTTTGTGCGGCTTATTCAGGTCTGCCTCCATCCAATACTCACGATTTTCAATGCGCCCACCTGCCCCTGCAGTCAACGGCTCCGTGCGCTGCCTGGCGATGTTTGTGGATGAGCAGGGGGATGAGCAGGTGGGCAGGTTGGGTCTGGAAGACAGGCAGGTCAAGAGCAGTCTACACTGGCGCTGGTGACACTCACCACATCAGCAGGCACAGTCCCTGTACACGCTCGTTGTACACACTTGTTTACACCACAGTCCTTCGTGCCATGCTCCGTTTTGCACACCGCTACCCCCTCCCACCCATGCCCCCAGATCATGGCCATCGCCCCCGCCCTGCTGCCCGAGCTGCTGGGCATCCTGCGCAGCGACGAGTACGGGGCGCCGCTGCAGCGCAAGGCGCTCACCATCCTGCACACGATACTGGAGGTGCTGCAGGTGCGGTTCTGTGTTGCTGAGCAAGCATTGATGAACAATTGCATGGGTTGGGGCCGAGGCAGTGTGGGGCAGTGTGGGGCAGTGTGGGGCAGTGTGAGCAGGATACTGAGGACAGCAGGGGTTGGGGCAAAGGCAGGTGGGCCAATCTGATCTAAGGAAGCAGCAGTTGGGGCGCAGGCAGGTGGGCCACGCGTACTGAGGAAGTCGAGGTTTGGGGCGGAGCGCAGGTGGGGCATGACAAGGAGGAGCCTCCCTCTGTTTGGCAGGGCTGTAAACCGCAGAGCAGTGAATATCTGAATCGTTGAACTCTCTGCCCCCCTCTCTGCCCCGCTTCTCCGCCCCCGCAACAGGAGCTGGCGAGCGGCGCCACCCTGGCGGCTGTCAAGCAGCTGCTCAACTCCATCCTGCCCGGCTGGCTGGCCGAGTTTGCCCGCCTGCTCAGCAAGCCGCTGAGCGCCGACGTGAGGCGGGGGCAGCAGCAGGGAGGAGGGGGGCGGTCAGGGTGGCAGCAACACAGGTGGCGACAGCGATGTGGGGAGGCAACAGAATGGCCAGGGTAACCGCAATGCAGCGGGCCGTAGTGGCCCAGGGGAAGCAGCCGGATTGCCAGGGTAGCAGTGCGGGAGGAGGCAGCAGGAGCAGCAGCAAGCATCAGCACATGGTGTAGGGTTAGTACGCAGAGTGTGGTTGGGGCAGTGGCGGATTTCAGCATCAGCAGCAGCCAGAGGGGATGCAATATCACTGGCGGGCCAGTGTGGGTGTGCCTGGCAGGCGTCCTGTGGGGCCTGCCTGCCAGGCCATGCAGGTGAATGCCGCGTGGCAGCAATGTACAGCAGCTGGCTTCTGTGGTGCACAACCCTGTGCGCTGCCGCCATGCTGTGGTAGCGTGCTGGCGCCTCTTCCCCCACAACTTAGCACACTCTTTCCGCCACACTCTCCCGGGCCTATCATTCCCCGCCTGCAGGACGCCGATTCGTGGGGCGTGCACATGGAGTGCCTGCGCTGCATGCTGCTGCTGGTCTCCAGCTTCAGCCGTCTGGCGGCGCCACACATCGGCCCCGCCCTCTCCGCTGCCTGGCAGGTGGGCGGGCAGGCACAGTGTCATATGCTTTGTTTGCATGGTGTTTTTGCGTGTGGCTTCCCCATGGGCCAGCCTGCCTGCAGATGTACACCACGTCCCTGCCCATCTACCACTACAGCTGCCAGTAGCCAACCGCAGCTCTACAGCTCAAGTTGTGTGTGTCTGCCTCCGTCTGTGTCCTGCGCGCCTGCCTGCAGATGTACACCACATCCCTGCCCAACTACTACTACAACTGCCAGTCGGCTCAACCGCAGCTCCCAAGCTCAAGTTGTGTGTGTGTGTCTGCCTCCCTCTGTGCCCTTCCTGCCTGCAGATGTACACCACCTCCCTGCCCCTCTACTACGAGCTCGTGATTTCCAGCGAGGAGGGGGCAGAGGGCAACGTGGACNGGGTGGGTGGGCCGGGCTTTGGCCAGGACAGCGTGTCACCTGGGATTCTGAATTGATGTACATGCGCTTGCTGGGCCGCCGCTGCTGCAAGCGGAGGGCAGCATGGATGCGTGTGGGCGGGGTGGGCTTTGGCCAGGGGAGGCGGGGCGCCTGGGCCTGCGCTTGAATCTGTCCTTGCTTCAAGCATGGATGGCCTCCTGGACGGGGCCACCCGCATAGGCCTGCTGCCTTGATTGGCGCTCCCCCCGCTGCCAGGGGAGGCTCCGTTGACTTGGTTGATCTTATAGCTTGCACCAGCTACAGCAAGCTGGTGCTTGCCCTGGAGGGATGCAGCGGCATGTAAACTCACTGCCACGTCCTGTGGCTTCCTGCTCAACTTGCAGACGGCGAGTCTGTTGATTTCGACGACCTCGTCTCTCAGCTGCTGGAGCTGGTGCTTGCTCTACTAGTGGTCCTGCCCTGCACACTATATGCACTGTCCCGTCCTGTGTCCCCCGGCCTTTCCCTGCAGACGGCGAGTCTGTTGATTTCGACGACCTCATCTCGCAGCTGCTGGAGCTGGTGCTTTCCCTGGTGGGCAACCAGCGGTACCAGGGCATGCTGCGCGCCTCCATGCAGCAGCTGCTGCACCTCACGCTGGGCTACATGCAGATGACGGCCAGCCAGGTGGGTGGGCATGGTGGGGTGGGGTGGGGTGTGGTGGATTGAGGTGGTGTGGTTGGCTTTCATGCAGCAGTTGCTGCACATCATGCTGGGCTACATACAAATGGCGGCCAGCCAGGTGGGCAGGGGCATAAGATTGTGACTTGGAGGGATGAGGTGGGGTGGGGTGGGGTGGGCGCTTTAGCTAGTACTCGCTGCTGCTGCTGTATCGCACGCTGAAGTGCGTGCTGATGACGGCCAGCCAGGTGGGTGGGCATGGGTGTCTTGGAGTGCACGTCGTGTTGTGGGAAGAGGTTGGATGAGGTGGGGTGGTGGGAATGCATGCAGCGGTTCATGCTCGTACACGTAAAGCTCTGGGCTAACAAGCGGGCGCGGGCCTGCGCCGGGGCTCGTGGCGCTTGCCAACCCTGATGTCAAAGGATCGCTGACAACACGCTGCTCTGGCGCTGGCGGTGCATTGTGTTGCTGCAGGTGGAGCGCTGGGCGAGGGACCCCAACCAGTATGTTGCTGATGAGGAGGACGACTTCTCCACTGTCAGGTGAGAGGTTATCCGATAGGATTAGGGTTAGGGTTAAGTTTTTTTTTTTCAGCGGGCAGGGGGGCATCCTGCACTTGTACCTGCCATGGCTGCACGCATGGCGGCAGGAGGCGGGGTGACGCTGCTTGGGAAGGGTGAAGACAGGGCAGCTGGGCAGTGTGCGTGACGTTGCAGGTGTGGCAAGCCTAAGCTTTTACACCAAGCCCCGTGCAGGCCTGCCGGCGAAACGTTGCTAAACGAGATGGTAGAGGCGTGAGGGCATTATAATCTCAAGCTACTGATCGATTGATTCTGCAACCTATGTGTGCAGGGCTGCGGGCTAGACGTTTGTGGCACTCTGCTGTCACCTTCACTGGTGCTGTCCGTATCACAATGCATGCACACCCATCACTGCCTTCTGTGCAGGGCTGCGGGGGAGATGCTGCTGGACGAGATGTTCGAGGCGTTTGAGGGGGAGGCGGCGGCGCCCTTTGCGGCGGCTGTGCAGGCCCGGCTGCAGGTGCGGTCATGCCACCGTCTGGCTTGATTGCACAGGCGGCGCGGCACTGCCTGGTTATGGTGCAGAGTACCGTGCTGTGCCGTGCTGTGCCGTGCTGTGCCGCGGCAGCGGAAAGTGGCGACAGGGCCGTTGCGGTGCCGCCACGCGGCACGGTTTGCTTGTGCCTTGTCACATCTTTGTTTTTGTGGATGCCCCATCTTAAACCGGCCGGACAATCGCCCTGTCCTGCGCTGCGTGCAGGAGGCGGCGGCAGCGCGGGCAGCGGGGCGGGAGGACTGGTGGAAGCTGCGGGAAGCTGCCCTGTATGCTGTGGGCACCGTCAGCGACTCCCTGGTTGGGCTCTCAGGTGCGCCTTCCTCTGTGGCCTCAAACCCTGTCTCCTGCTCCAGCAGATCCCTGCTGTTTTCCCGCCCCGCCCGGAGTCGTCTGGATCTCGTTGCCGTCGTCTCCAAGCTGCTGCCAACCCTACTGCTCCTTCTATGCTGCCCTAAACCCTGTCTCCTGCCCCCGTTGTGCACGCATCCCTGCTGCCTGCCTTGACGTGGAGCCGCCGAGCTCTCGTTGCCTGCCTGCCTCCAAGCTGCCAACCGGACTGCCTGCTATCCCTCTCGCTGCCCACTTGCCTCGTCCATGCATTTCCTGGAGGTGCCCTCTGCCCCCGCAACATGCCCACCAACCGACATCCCTTCCCTCCACCCGCTCTGCCCCCCTGACCACAGCTGCCAGCGGGGGCCGCCTGCCTCTGGACGTGCCTGGGCTGATGGCCAGCATACTGCAGGAGGACCTGGTGCCTGCAGCCCCCTCCTTCCTCATCGGGCGCGCCCTCTGGGTCACCTCCAGGTACGCCTCTGGATGGGGCCCTATGAAGGGTGTGGTGGAAGGGTTTTGGGTGAAATAGTGGAAATATTCGTGATTTCCGCATCTCCTGCTGGGCTCTGGGTGACCTCCTCTGGGTGGGTGCCCTGAGAAGAGTGAGGGGGGTTCTGGTTTGTGGGGGGCTAAAGGGTGGGGACCCTGTCAGGATTGAGGCTCAGGGCTTGAAGAGGTTGTAGGGTGGACCCCACCGTTTCATCCGTGTCCTGGTGTCCTCTGGGCGACCTCCCAACGGTGCTGTGGGTGGGTGGTACGTGGGCAGGCAGGCAGGGTGGGATAGAGAGGATGTAGGGCTTTGGTGGTTTGGCCTGGCCACCGTGCGTGCACAGCTGCTGTGTGTCCCGGCTGGCGATCCCAGTTGCGGAAGCCCTCCCGTCCAGGCATGCCGAAGCACAAGCAAGTCGCCCGCCTGCCCACCTCGTCCCCCACCCATTCTGGTGCAGGCTGGCCCCCGCCATCCCGCCGCAGCACCGCGCCGCCTACATGCAGGCGGCAGCCGCTGGGCTGGCGGCGGGCAGCCCCGCGCCCGTGCAGATTGGCGCGTGCCGTGCGCTGGCGCAGCTGTGCCAGAAGGCGCGGCCGCAGGAGCTGGCGGGGGTGGCGCAGCAAATGTTTGCGGGGCTGTGCCAGCTGCTGCGCTCCTCCTCGGGTGGGCGCATGTGTGCGTGTGTGTGTGCGCTTGCGGGGTGTAGTCTGCTGGGGCGGGTGACATGTGAGTGGCGCATTCGCCAGCTGGTTGTCTGATTGCGTTACCGGTGCCCCTGCCCGCATATGGAGTTCTGCACCTTGACGCTGGCGACATTGACTCCATGCCGATGTGCACGACTTGGTTGGGAGGTGGGTTAGTTCAACGTCACCACACCCCACCTCCCAACCCCTCAACATTCACCACCCATCGACATTCCCACCCATCCCCAACCCTGCCCGCAGACGAAATCCTGCATCTGGTGCTGGAAACGCTGACTTCTGCGGTCAAGGCGGCCCCCGAGGCGGCGGCACACTGGGAGCAGCACATCTCGGGTGGGTGGGGCAGGGGCGGGACGTGCCACTGGCAGCATTTGGGGTGCATGCACAGCGCACCTTGGCTTGCACAGTTCATACAGCTCGGGATGGTCTGCCTCCCTGCCTCCCACCTCTCGTCTCATCACCTTCCCTTACCGATAGGGTTACCCAAAAACCCACAACCCTAAACCCTAGAAACCCTAAACCCTAAACCCTAAACACCAACCGCTCACACGTCACCACTTCCAAACCTGCCCTGCATGAGTGTGCACAATACGAGCGCCCCCCCTGCTTGCTGTCTCTGCACGCTGTGCCCCCTTCCCAAGTCTTCCCGCTCACCTCTCCACCCCTGCCTGTTGCCGCTGCAGAGCCCGCCCTGACTGCCTGGGTGCACAACGTGAACGACCCCCTGCTGTCGGTGGACGCCCGAGAGCTGCTGGAGGCGCTGGCAGCCAACCCAGCCTGCCTGCCCAGCCTGCAGGTGTGCCAGGGCGGTCAAGCGTCAGCCCACAGGGCTATAGGGCTCCAGCCTTTGCTAACAGTGCTAGTTCGGCAGCCTCAGCTAACAGCTGTAGGGCGGGCAGCCTGAGCTAACAGCTGTAGGGCGGGCAGCCTGAGCTAACACCGGCCCGCATGCTGCTCATGTCCCGCGCGCCAGCAGCCCCTCCCCAAGAAACAACCACATGTTATAGCGCCGCTATAACTGCCGATACCGCCCTCGCCGTGAACAGCAGCAGATAACGGCAGCAGGGTTTCTCATGCGTGACTCCCCCCCGTCTCGCCGCCTTGCTTGCATGCAGGCCCGCATGCTGCCCACGCTGTGCGGCATCATCGCCGCCCCGCAGCAGCACTCGTCCATTCTTGTGGACGGCGCCGTGGAGCTCATCACCGTGGCCCTGGCCCCCTCTCCCGTGGAGGCGGCCCAGCAAATCCACGCGGCCGCCACGCCCGCCATGCTGCAGGTGGGCCGCCAGGGTTGGGGAGTACTGCAGTAGGGGTGAGGGTGGCAGGGGGCTGGCTGGTGGGCGTGCGGGGCCGCATGGGCACGTTGGGGGAGGCGTTTGGGTAGGGAGCAGGTGGCTGAGGGGGGAAGGGCTGGGGAGTCCTTGGACGGGGTGTGGACCTACCTGGACTCGGCAACAGGTAGGAGAGTGGCACTATGATGTTGGCTTTCAGCACTTCAGACCTTGGGATAGGAGGCACTAGGTCAGGAGGTTGTAAGTGGGTGGAGGGCGGAGGTTGGGGCCTGGCTGTCATGGCAGGACGTCGACGTGTTGTGATGCGCAGCCGTGATATGTGCTCAACGCAACCCCTGCCACGCGGCTTGGCAGCTTGCATATGCTGCCTTGCAGCACCCGCCCCTCCTCCTGCATCTGACATGTCCTCACCTTCCTGCATGCCGCCTTCTTGGGGTTTGTGATTGCCCCATGCTGTGCGTGAGGTGCTCCATGTGCTGCTGTGTGGCATCAACCGACCACACCTGACCCGTCCCTGCCTGCCCGACCCCCGCAGCTGGTGATGCACCATGACGACGGGGAGGTGCTGCGCAGCGCCACCGCCTACCTGCGCACGCTGCTGCAGGCGAGCAGGGCGCCCTGTCTTTGCTGCTGCTTTGCTGCTGCGGGTTTTTATTCACCCACCGTGCAGCACGGCTGAGGGGAGCCTGCCCCCACACCACCACCGCTGCCACTGCATCTGCTGCACTGCGGGTGGGACGCCCTGTGCTGTTCAGCTGGCCGGGTGTGCCCGACCACGTGGCTTCCATGCCCACCTTCCACCTGCGTTGCCCCCACCATGCCTGCCTCTGACATGCAGGTGGGCGGCTCTGCGGCTCTCAGCTGGCCAGGCGTGCCCGACCTCCTCACAGCCCTGCTGGCGGCGGTGCAGCGGCTGCTGCAGGTAAGGCAGGGTGGGGATAGAGAGGGGAGGGTTGCGGCGGCCGGCAGGCAGGGGATGCACTGGCGGGGGGGTTGCTACGCCTCTTGCCTGTTGCCTGTTGCCTGTTGCCTGTCGCCCGTATTGGGTGCTCAACATCAACGCACTCCTGCCATGTCACGCTGTGCTGTGCTGTGCTGTGTTGCACTGCAGCCTGGGCTGGAGGACCGGGCAGCGAGCCTGGTGGGGGCTCTGATCCTGGAGCTGCTGCGCCACGCTGGGCCGCACATGGTGAGCTAGCTGTGCTGTGCTGTGCTGTGCTGTGCTGTGCTGTGCTGTGATGTGCTGTGGGGAAGTTTGTGGCTTGACTCTTGCCAGGCGGACAGTGGGTGGCACGGGTTTGGCCGGGGGATGTGCCGAGCTTGCTATACATAGTTGGGGGCGTGGCCTCGCAGCTCACGCAGCCGCCTCTGCGTGCTCGTGCACAGCATCGTTGGCCTGTGTACTCCTACCTGCCAATCACAGCCCACCTGTCCCGTCACCTCTGCAACTCACACAGGCGCCTCTGCTGACCGGCCTGCTGCCCGTTCCTTCATGCTTCCCACCCACCCCCCGCCCACCCACCCCTCTGCAGGCCCCGCTGCTGCCTGGCCTGCTGACTGTGCTGTCTGCTCCCGTTCCCCACCCTCACCCACCCACTCACACCTCTGCAGGCCCCGCTGCTGCCTGGCCTGCTGACCGTGCTGACCGTGCGTCTGGTGTCTGCCGAGGAGAGCGGCATGGTGCAGAGCCTGCTATGCGTGCTGGCCCAGCTGCTGCACGCCGACCAGCTGCAGCTGCTGGACTGCCTGGCGGGCATACAACTCAGGTGGGGTGGGTGGAGGGTGGGTGGGCAGGAGAATGGGAATGTGTCGAGCACAATCTGTTTCACTGCCTGGCGGGCATGCAGCTAAGGTGGGATGGGTCAGAGAGTGGGTGGGTGAGCATGTGCCTGGCAGGAAAATTCGGGCGCTTTGGCTGACTGGCAGCCTTGTGGTGATGGTGCAGCCTTCAGTTGAGATGGTGACGCCCCCCTATTCGGCTTCAAACCACCACTCCCTGCATTCATCCGATGGTGACGCCCCCCTATTCGGCTTAAAACCACCACTCCCTGCATTCATCCGCCCCTCGCCGCTGCGCAGCGACGGGCGCTCTGCGCTCCAGGCGGCAATGCAAAAGTGGTGCGAGCGACAGATCGAGGTGCGTGCCGGTGCTCAGCATGCTGGTGCTTTGCTTGGCTAGCTGCTGCCACGCGTGCGCCTTCCGTGCCGCTGCTGCTCCCTGACTGCCCTGCTTGCCGAGCAAACGTCCCATAATGCCACTCCCCACACCTGCCCGCTGCCTTTCCTGTTTCTTTTTGGCGCCGCTGGCTCTCAGTTGTCCATCCACCGCATCCTCCCATCCTGCTCTTCCAGCACGCATCTCGGGCCCCTCCCCAAATGCTGCTGCTGCGCCCCGCCTAAAACTTGAACCTGCCCTCAACCTGCCGACCTCCCTGCCCTTCCGCCCTCGTGCGCTGCAGGTTCGCACCCCCTATGACATTAAGCTGACCACTTCCGCCCTGGCTTCGCTGCTGGCCTCCACACACCCAGCACTGGACACCGTTCAGGTGTGCACGTCGATGGGCATGGCGGTTGGGAAGTTTGGGTGGCTTGCCACACCAGGGGGTGAGCAGGCCGGGTGCACCTTATTGCCCAGGCTGGCTGTGCACGGCCGCAGTAAATACTGTATCTAGCTCGCTTGCCTGCCCTTGGGTCACACAGCCTGGCAGTGGCGGCTGCCAGCCGTCCATCTGCCTCACCAATGGCGGCAGCCTGCCCCCCTTGACCCGACCCAGCGCATGAATGCTGCGCACACAACACCTGGAAGAAGAAGAATAAGATGAACCTTTAGGCGTGGGTTGAGGAAACCAGCAGAGGTGTGGGTCCCCTAGCGCCCCCCCCCCTCCGCAGGCTACCGGTACACAACACCTACTGCACTCACTTCTGGCTTCCCCTCCCCCTCCCCTTGCCTGCCTGCCCTCTGCCCTCCCACCCTCTCCTGCAGGTCAAGGGCAAGCGGTTGGACACAGAAGGCGGCATCCGCACGCGGGCGCGAGCACTGGCGCAGGCGGAGCAGTGGAGCGCGGTGCCGCTGCGTGTGAAGATTGTGATGCTGCTGACAGACGCGTACATTGAATCCACGTCACAGGGTGCGGGGCGAATACAGACAGAGGGTGGGCAGTCACGGTGTTGAAGAGAGGTTGGCTTTACACGTGGGATGGTGCCTGTGTGGGCAGGGGCAGCAAAGAGTGCAGTGTAGAGAAGGAGCTCTGGAGCTGGTGCAGTGGAGGGTAGAAGCGGGGATGCGGAGTTTGTGTGCTGCTGTTGTGCTTGGGACGACACTGGCACGCTTCACCCAGGGCAGAATGCACCCTCTCATTGCATGATTGCACCTCTGAACTATCGTGGCTGCTGTGCCCTACCTGTGCAGATGCGGAGAGCGAGGAGGAGTGGGAGGATGCCAGCAGCGAGGATGATGAGAGTGATGATGAGGGGAAGGGCGGGGCGGCGGGGCAGGCCCCTGGGACGATGGGTGAGATCCCGGGGCGCAGGGTGGGGCTGGCACACGCAAACGACAGCTGGCCAGGCAGGCAGGGGCAGGCAGGCGGTCTCAAATGAAATAATGACCTTCGCTGATCCATAAGGTGTGGACTTGGGCTTGGGGCCTGGCAGAACGGGGTGCAAGGCAGTCCCAGGCACGCCTCACACACTGCCACGTCCACCACGCTGCGTCGGCTGGCGTGTGTGGGGGGGTAGGGTGGTGCGCTGCCTACCAACGTGCCGTAACCTCACCTCCCCTCCCACTTGCCCCCTCCCAACCGTGCAGGTGCCATGCGCGGCACGCTGCGTCGGCTGGCGGATGTGTATGGGGAGGACGGGGCGTTGGATGGCGAGGATGCGGCCCTGTCAAATGTGGACACACAAGAGGCGGCCCGACGGGCGGGGGACCCAGTCAGCGCAATCGACATCCCTGCTACAGGCGCGGCGGGGCGGGGTGGGGTTGGGAGGGGCCTGCCTTGGGCACAGGTGGCTGTGGAATCTGAGTGATAGCCCCCGAGGGGACTCAACACATGGGCAGCAGCTAGGGCTGGGATGATTTCTGCAGCGCCGACAGAAGGGTAGGGGGCAGTGCTGGGCAGGGGCGGGAGCAGCGTTGGGTCCAGGAAGGGCTGTCTTGTCAGTGCCCCTGACACTGCTGGGCTTACCAAGCAACCGGGCTCGCCTGCCTTGGGAGTGTAGTAAAAGTAGAGGGTAAAGGGAGAGCATGGCACTCAGCAGGGCTTCCTCCTGTGAGGTGTGCTTCTCTTGCTGACTTGTCTGCTGTGCATGCTGTGCCTGCCCCTCTGCAGTGCGCGGCATTTTCAAGCAGGTTGCGGCGACGCAGCCTGCACTGATGCAGGCCGGCAGCGAGCAGCTTACGCCCACGCAGCTGGCAGCGCTTCAGCGCATCTTTGGGCAGTAGGCGGCTGGCAGGCCGGCAAATGGGTGGGCAGTGGCACGCTGGCAGCCTCCAGCAATCATGGCCCCGACTGTTGTGCATCATCAGAAGGGCACGCTTTCTGAGACAGCCAGCCACAACCTTGCCCAGCCTTAACTTTTTGCAAGCGGCAACATGTCAGGATGCCCATGCTCGTGTAGTTGGCATGCCAACGCATATTTGCTCACTAGACGGTTGTGAATGCTTGGCATTGGCACCAAACGGCCGGGCCAGTCTGGTCACCGGAGCTGTAACGGAGTTTCACAGCTCTTATTTGATGTACATGTCCAGTGAATACAGCCGCCGTACCGCCTGCTGACCCACATGGGCAAGCTGCTGCATCGATAATATCACTGCTTGCACTATCTGCTGGTGTGCAGCGGCTATCCACGTGGAAGCAATGTGCATGCACCTCGTGGAGGCTACAACTGGCTGCCTGGCATCCTTTGGGAAGCTGCATTCTTACAAGCAAGCTTCGCACACGTACGTCCCATGAACATCAAGGGACACGGTAAGCTGAAACCGAATCTGGCTAGGAATGCACGGGGCGTAGAGGTGATGAGCTGTGGCTGTGTGGGAGTGGCGTGTGCAATGTGGAATGGAAGGGGCACTGCCTGGCAGGGGCAGGGGAGCTGATGCCAGGCTGGAAGGCTTGGAGGTGGCAGAGAGCTCGGTGGATGCATCAACATATGCGGGGGGGTCAGGGGAAGGGCTAGGCTGAGGGGGTGCAATGGATTGGGGTGCAGCGAGGTGGTTGGTGCAAGTGGGGTGGAGGGTGAAGTGTGCAGCATTCCATGGGAAACAAAGCTGGAAGTAGAAATGAGAGCAAGAGAACCACAAGCTTCACCGGCCTCGCATTTTCGCTTGGGGTTTCACAGCGGGCGTGAAGGCAACCGGGTCATGCACCGCCAACTTGCAGGGCGTGATCAAGCCCTCTTGGCCTTGAACAGCTGGGCGGGCACCTTGCCAGCCAGGGCCAGGACAGGCACCGGCGAGGCTGCCAGGCAGAGCCACATCGCGAGCATGGTGGAGATGGGGCTAGCGGTGCCGGCAGCGGCAAAGTCGATGTGGTCATCCAGCCAGCGCACACGGTCGGCGCCCAGCACGCAGTACACGGCGTAATAGGCGGGCAGCAGGACGGCCTGCAGTAGTGACCACATGGGAGGGGCACGAGTCGTTGGACAGGTCAAGGCGGAAGGGGAGTGAGGCACACAAAACGTGCCTTCAAGATTTGGGGGATGGAGGAGCAAGAAGGCGAGCGGGCAGGCTGAAAAGCGGCAGCGCATCCTTGCAGCTTTAGTTCATCACTACCACCACCACCACCACGCCGGTGCTCTACCGCCCCTACTGCCCTGCAGGTGCCAGGCAGGCAAGCAGACAACACATGGCCCTTTCTCCCACCTGGTACAGGGCGGGGAGCAGGTGGGTGAGGCCCAGGTAGTCCATCAGCCCATCCATGAACCACTTGCTGTGCACGCTGGCCACCACACTGTCGACCACAATGGTGCCAGCCGGTGTGAAGGGGTTGAAGAGGCCCTGGGTGACGATGGCCTCCACAACAACAACGGTGTGCAGGCTGGCCTTGCCACCCTGCCCCGGTGCCACTGCCCACACGCGGTCGCCTGCCTTGACAGCGGCGGCGCGGGTCATGACGCGCTTGCCAGACGGGGTGTGGACAGGCAGGAAGTGGTCGGGGCTGAGGGTGAGTCGGGCAGAGGTGTTGGGGGCGGAAGAGATGGCATCCAGGGACAGCATGGAGGACCAGGAGGCGCCGTCCTTGTGGCCAAACAAGTAGACAGGCTCATAGGCCAGCTTGCCAGCAGCAGTCAGCACCTGCACGCGATCGCCGATCGCAAGCTCACGCATGACCTTGCGGCTGCCATCCTCCAGCAACACGGAGGCGTGGCCT
>JTEE01000065.1:358436-377080 GCA_002896455.3 Chlorella sp. ArM0029B | reverse complement strand
GCAGGGGTCCGCACGGGGCACGAGGGGAGGGGAGACTGCGTGGACGATGTGGCACGTCGGGTGGGTGCAGTAGGCAGGGGGAGGTGGGGTGGGGGAGGCTTGTTGAGCAGTGTGGCCTGTGGGGCGCGGCAGGCAGGGACCGCGAGCGGACCAGGGGGAGGTGGTTGTGGGGGGCTAGCAGCTGCTGGGCAGGGCAGCGTGGGCAGCGTGCCTGCCTGCCTGTGTGTTCCTGGCAGATGCTGAGGTTCTCTCATCTTATGCTCCTCCTCTTTTGCTTCTTCATCCTCTGAATCTTCCCCCCACTCCGCTGCCTGCCCGCAGTGATGGTGGAGGTGCTTCTACGTCGTCTCTTCTCGCTGCTTCTTCATTTGCCGATCACTGACTGCTTCCCTCCCACCCCGCTGCCTGCCTGCCTGCAGTGATGGTGGAGACGTTGCTGGATGTTGACCAGCGCACGCAGATGGTGCTGGACCGGATAGCCTACGAGGCCAGCCCAGACAACTTTGCGCGCACGGGTGGGTGGGTGGCGCGGCGTGTGGCTGGCTGGCTGGATGGCTGGCTGGCTGGCTGGTGTGGGGCATGGCACGGTGCGTGGTGTGCAGGCCTGCCTCGGAGAGCCGAGTGCTTGTACGGCTGGTAGGGCTGTGAGGCTGGCGTGGCGTGGTGGTGCATGCTGTGCCTGGTGTGCAGGCCTGCATGGAAGGCACGAGCGCTTGCAGTGCTGGACCGACTGGGGTAGCAGGCACAGCCCCGACGAGGGGGCCCCGCGCCAAGCATGCCCCACGCCAAGCATGCCCCCATTGGGCTGCTGCCACCCGCACGTTGTCACCGTCACTTGATCACAGCTTTTCAACAGTCTGGGTGGGAGTGTGGTTCACACTGCTGCCTGGCCAGGAGACAGTGGTTTGTGGCGGCCGCAACCGCGCTCAACTAGCCCACTCTGCAGTTGGCACCGCACCCAACTTGCCTCGTCGGTTTGCACTGCTGCCCGCCCAGGAGGCAATGTGGGTGAAGGTGCAAACGCTCTCAACAAGCCCGCCTTGCATCTACAATCAATAAAACCTCACGCACACGCCACCCACCTTCTTACGGTTGCAGTGCTGCCCGCCCAGGAGGATATGCGGGTGAAATTGGAGCTGCTCTCAACCCATGCACCTTGCAACACTGATAACAAACCTCGAACCGCACCCTGCCACGTCGTCTGTTGCAGTGCTGCCCGCCCAGGAGGAGATGCGGGTGAAGCTGGAGCCGCTCTCACGCAACCGACGCACCTTGCACCACTGCTAACAACCCTTGAACGTGAACCCTTGGGTTATGTTTGCAGTGCTGCCCGCCCAGGAGGAGATGCGGGTGAAGCTGCAGACGCTTTCAACTAGCCCACTCTGCACTGCCACCTGGCACCAACTCTCCCATCACCTGTGTTCTTATGTGTGCAGTGCTGCCCGCCCAGGAGGAGATGCGGGTGAAGCTGCAGGCGGCCCGCGACCTGCTGCCCAAGGTCAAGGTCTCACGCGAGCTCATGCTGAAGATCAGGTGAACCCTAAACCCTTCGGCTGCCTAGGGGTGGGAAGAGTAAGGATGGGGAATAGTTAGGGTGGAAAAATAGTAAGAATGGGGAATAGTAAGATTGGGGAATAGCAAGAATGGGGAATTGGAAAAATGGGGAATAGCAAGGACCTGAAAGGAGAGTGGGAGGAGGGACAGGGTGTGAGCGACCTGCAGCCACAAGGTGCACGTCTCCCGCAAGCTCAAGTTCAGGTGAAACCCTTTGGCTGGCCGACTTGGTTCTGCCTGGAGGGGTGTGGGAGGAGGGCGGTGGTGTGGGTGACCCTCACATGTGCCCTGCCATGTGTGTGACCCTCGCCCGTCCCCCCCCATGTCCCGTGCCCGACTTCCCAGCAGCGAGCTGTGCTGTGTTGTGCTGTGCCGTGCTACGCTGTGCTGTGAGGTTGCCAGCGCCCGCGCAGCGCCGGCTCGTACGCCAGCCAGTCATACTGCTCCCTGCCCCCGCAACCCTGTCTCCCTCCCTCCCCCCTCATTTTCCTCACCTGCCCCCGCAGCGAGCTGTGCTCGTACCTTGACATCGACGGTGCTTGCAGTGGCTCTTGCAGTGGCTCTTCATCTTCACCCTGTCCTCACCCTTCCCCACGTTCTCCCTCCCTCCCCTGCAGCGAGCTGTGCTCATACCTGGAGATTGGCGGTGCTTGCAGTGCCTCTTCACCCTGTCCTCACCCTTCCCCACGCTCTCCCTCCCTCCCCACAGCGAGCTGTGTTCCTACCTGGAGATTGACGGTGCTTGCAGTAGCTCTTCATTTTCAGCCTGCCCTCACCCTTCCCCACCTTCTCCCTCCCTCCCCACAGCGAGCTGTGTTCCTACCTGGAGATTGACGGCGTGCGCGGCGACATCACGATCAACAAGGCGGTGCGCGCCTTTGTGGCGTTTGAGGGGCGCAAGACGGCGGTGGTGGCAGACCTGGAGCGCATCGCGCCGCTGGTGCTCAACCACCGGTGCGCAGGGCTGCGTCAGTATTGCTTGGGTGCTCTAAAAGCCAGCAATTTGATGCTGGGTGATGCGTGCTGGGTGATGGGCTGTGTTGCTTCAGGGCGTGCCCCGCTGGCGCTCACCCGCCGGTGCACAGGGCTTTATTGCGGGTGCTCTGTATACTTCTTATTAGCCAGCGGTGTGAGGCAAGAGTGATGCGCCGGGGGTGCTTTGTGGGGTGCCCCGCTGGTGTTCAGCCCCCAGACACCATTGACGCTGCATCGTGGTGTACCACCCGGCCACCAACCTGTCGTCTTCTAATCCTTTGTGCTGTGAATGTCCCATCATTAATTTAATGATATTAATGTCCCATCATTGTTTTCGCAGGATGCGCAAGGATCCTTTGGACCCGATTGACGGCGGCACCAAGGTGCGCATCGCCCTGCGCCGCCTGCTCAACCCGGAGCTTGCAAAGAAGGAGGAGGAGCGGAAGAAGAAGGAGGCGGAGGAGTCCAAGGCAGCCAAGGCAGCAGAGAACAAGAAGTCGGGCGCGTGGGGAGGCCTGCCCGGACGCTAAGCACCCGAGGGGTGCAGACGTGGCGGCCACGTCAGCTCCGTCCGTACCGCCGAATTTTGTGTGTGTGTTTCTTTTTTTCTATGGCGCCCCGCCGCGCCCTGCTTCCCGCTCTACCCCGCTCCCTGCTAGCCTGCCTCTCTGCTCCCATTCTCTCTCTCTAGTCCATCTCCCGTGTTTGCTATCCTCTTCCCCCTCACAGCATCGCCCTGCCCCTTGGCACCCTGGGCGCCGCTGGCGTGCCATGCGCTGGCTTCCAACCGGCCTCTGACCCTGCGCATTGCAGGCAGCTGCCTGATCATGTAAAGCCTGCCCTTCAGTCAGTGGGAGGACTTGCCCATCACTGCTCTGTGCGTGGGAGCGGCTGTGCGTGGGAAACGCACGGGCGGCAGGCGGCTGCTGCGCCCGCTACGCCATCAGTAGGCCTCTGAGCGCCCTGCGCAGGCCACCATCGGCCATCATCCGCTGCTTTTGGTCGCAAATCACAATCCCGCGACCCACACCCGGCACCCGCCTCTCCCTCGCCTCCCGCCACACCCCGCTTTGCCGACCCGAGCCGGCTGCGCGCTTGCCGTCTCGGTTTCGTCTTTCAGGCACCTAGAGGCCAGCAGCAGCAACATGGATCCGAATATGGCGGCCATGGCGGCGGTGCCGCAGGAGCAGCAGCAGCAGCTCATGCAGGCAATTGAGCAGATGCAAGTGCGGGACAGGTGAGCAGGGAGGTGGTGTTGGGCGACTGCCGCCGCCCGCTGCTGCGCCCCCTTGGGACAAGTTACCGCCACTGCCGCCTAAGCCGCCGCCAGAGCCAGTCTGGCGGGGCGCTGCCAGCGCGAGCCCTCTTTTGCCTGGAAATGGGTGCCGCTGCCCGCTGCATCTGTGCTGTTCAGTAGCTATTTTCTTTGCAGCTTATAGGGGCTGCATTTCTGCCGCTGCTCTGCTGCTCTTTGTCACCCCGCCTTTCTTCTCCGCGCCCGCGTTCCCACCGAAGCAAAGCATAACCATGAGCCGCCCAGTTGCTCCCCTGTTGCCATACACACTTTTCCAATTGCTTCTCTATCACCGCACTGTCGGCAGCCTGGCGCACATTTACTTGCCTGGCTTGATCGCCAGCCGCTCGCCCTGTCCCTGCCCCCTCCTGCGCACTACTGCCTCCCTGCAGCCTGCGCATGTACAACAGCCTGGTGGAGCGCTGCTTCCGCGACTGCGTCGACTCCTTCCGCCGGAAAGACCTGGACACGACAGAGGAGAAGGTGGGCGGGCATCCTGCTGCCGATCAGCAGTCCCTTGAGCGCGCGGGTGGGGCGGGCCTCCTGACGCCGATCAGCAGTCCCCCGAGGGTGTGGGAGGCAGGGCACACCTTGTGGTGTATGCGGTGCCTTGACGGTGTGGGTGTGGGTGGTAGTACAGCAGTACATGTCTGGGTGCCCCACCTCATCCCACACCACACCCCCATCTTGGGGCCCCTTGCTTCCCCACTAAACTCCGTGCCGCCACCACTGCTTGTCCCGCCCCTGCAGTGCATCCAGTCGTGCTGCAGCAAGTTCATGAAGCACAGCGCGCGGGTGGGCCTGCGGTTTGGTGAGCTGTCCAACGAGGCGGAGACGCAGATGCAGCAGATGATGGCGCAGCAGGGCAAGTGAGGGGGCGGCGTGCACCCCTGCGCGGCGTGCACAGCGGGCGCAGCACGGCACGGCAGGCGCAGCGGGCCAGGCAGGCGCAGCAGGAGGAGAGATGGACCTTGCTCCTTGGACCTTGGACCTTGCTGCGCAGAGACGGCGCACGCAGGGGCGGCAGGGTGGCGCGTGGGACCTTTCAGCGCCCGCGCTTGTGCGGCAGGCACCGGCAGAGCGAGGCCGCACTGTGCGCATTCGGGTGCAGCAGGAGGGTGTCTCCAGTGACCGGCACCAGCACCAGCTGCACCAGCTGCCCCAGTGGCCGAAGTGAACCGCTGCCATGGAGCCCTGCATTGTGGCGTTTTTCAAGCACCCAGCTTTGGCTCCCCCGTGCTGCCACCATTGCCTCTTTTCCTCCTCGATTGCGCGCTCACGTCATCACGCGATGCACACACTGCCCTGCCATGATCTCTACTGCCAGGCATAACATCATGCAGGCCCGTTTCTGTAGGCCCGTGGTAACACAGCTTCCTGCACGAATGCAGCACCTGCCATACGCTTGTGCACAGAAATTGTGTTGGACGCAGGAGTTGGTTTTGAGGCATGTCAGCAGAGCGCCGGTGGGCAGGCATGTGGCATGCATGCCTCACGTCTTGCTTGCAGCTGGGGACGCTGGGCAAAATGCCCACTCCTTGCAAAAGGTGCAGGCTGCCTGCTCGATATGCCCCTCCCGCAGAATTGGAAGTACTTTGAGTTGAAAGTGCAAAATAAGCTGACGTACGTAACTGACGCAGGCTGGGCAGTACGGAAATGGGGTGCAAGTGAATGGCTCCCTGCTGGGGCACAGCAGACATTTGCCTGCTAGCGTAGCAGCTGCTCGGCGCCAGCTGGCCAAATTGGACCATAAAGGAGGTGTGGACTTCCCTGCTCCCCAGCAATCAACCCATACCAGTCCCTGCCTGCACTTTCAGACACAGCGACAGTACGAGCAAGCGTGAATGCCTGCAAAGCAAACGGCAATGAGGCACGCTGCCGCACATGAGCTGCCAACGTGACCGCTGCCGCCAGCCTGCTGGGCCTGCTGGCCGCTGTTAACTCTCTCAACGGCCCGCAGATACCCCGCTAATCGCGACGCTACTGTCCCTACCAACGCCTTGGCGCGGACAGCAGAAGTCGCCTCGGTTGGCAGCGCACATGGCGCAATAGTTTGGGACACCCCGCGCGTCATGGCGACACCCCGGCGGCTGAGTGCAGGCATGGCGCTGGTTGCAGGGCTCCTCGCCCTGCTGCTGGCTCAACAAACGGCGGCAGCCGCGGCACCTGCCACCTTCCCGCTGGCTTTGCGGCTGGCGGGGCGCTTTTACAGCCTTGAAGACGAGCACTGGCGTCTTGACATATCCCTGGGCTGCTCAGGAGCGGGCAGCCTGCTTGAGGTCCTGCACCGCGTGCCCGCTGGTGCCTCCGGCTGCTCGGGGGCGCTGTCGTTGCAGCCTGGCGGCCCTGACGGTTCATCGAGCAGCCCTTGGCGCAGTTCCCAGGTGTGCCGGGTCACGGGAGTGCTGGCCCCACCTCAAGTACTGCTGCACTGAGCAAGGCGGCCCGGCCTGCATGCCCTGGCACAATGGCACGGAGAGCTGGGGGTTTATAACTGGTCAAGCAAATTAACAACACGGTTAAGCCAACGGGTTAAGCCAGCGGGTTAAGGCTGTTGCAAGGGCCAGGGCCGGATAGGATTGCCGGCGCCGCTGCTTTGTTCAGCACTGCCAACTGTTGAGCCGTAGGGTTGCCACCGCAAGCCGCCTGGCATGTGACATCATATGAGCGCATGATGCTCTTTTACTAGCCCTACTTGCGGCCATCCAATCTGCCGGCCCTCGTCTGCTGTCTGCCATTGCTCTCTTGACGCAGGTCGCTGGCAGTGTGCAGCCAGCAGCAGGCGAGGCGGCCCTCGAGGCCGGCCCTTCAAACCAGCTGTGGTTTTCTTTCCTTGTGGACGCCTCTGCTTTCCAGCAGCAGCAGCAGGGAGAGGGCAGCTACACTGTGCGGCTGGACATCCAATGCAATGCGGCAGCAGGCAGCAGCGGGCCGGCTAGCGTGCAGAGCGCTCTGTTTGTGCACCGCTCTTGTGCCAGTGACGACGGCAGCAGCAGCAGCAGCAGCAGCAGCAGCAGTCAGGTATGTTTTGCTTGTTGGGCTTGTTTGAAGACGCTCCTGTGTCTCTGCTGCGCCTCTGCCTCTGCTGCTTTGCGTGCAACAGCTGCCTGCTGCTGTATGCTTGCGGCGAGCAGGATGCAGCAAGGGGCAGCGCGGCTGAGCCCGCCCGCCCCCTCCCGCCCATCCATGCTCAATGTGTCTCTACAGGTGCCAGTGGGCGTGGCGCGGCTGTGGCAGGCGCTGAGGGGCGGCCTGCAGATGCTGGCGTGGCGTGCAGGCAGCGTGGCGCAGGCGCACCTGGGCCTGGCCCTGCCCAGCGGCGACGCAGCAGCCGCCAGCAGCAGCAGCAGCAGCAGTAGCAGCGTGCTGGGCCGCGGCGTGCACAGTACACGCCACCTGTCGCAGTCGTCCCCCGGTCTGGTGCCCGTCTTCCTGTCCCCGGCTGCCGCTGATGGCTCGATTGTGGTAGATGGCTACTCTGGCCTAGCCCGGCCCCTCAACGCCTCCACTCAGCTGCCGCTGCCGTGCGGCGCCGATGGGCTGCCGCCAGCTGGCACCAGCGCCGCTGCAGCCACCTGCCTGCGTGACCCAGTGCTGCGCACGGGTGGCGGCCAGGTGGCGCTGGCGCTGAGGCTGGGCGGGGGCGCCACCTTCCCGCCCGATGTGCTGCCAGCTGATGCCTTCACGATAGCGGGGAATGCCTCGCTGATCGGGGTCACACGGGGCGCAGGTGCGATGGGCTGTGCACCGCGTGCATCCATGCACGCTGGGGTGCTGCTGGTTGGTGTGCCGCTGACAGCTGGCAGCTTGCCGGTCTGACTGGACTCAAATGCAGCGCGTTACGTTGGTTGGTAGGCTGCTTGTAGCGACAGAGTTGTTGGGCATGGCCAAGCTACCCGGTTGCATGCCTGCAGACCGGGCAGCAGAGATACAGCGGGGTGCTTGCATCAACGGGATGCCACAGCACAGGGCATTCATTCTGCCTTTGCTTTTTACGGAGCCAGGGGCCCACATCCCCGTTCCTCCCAGTCAGCTTGCTGGCGCATCACGCCTCGCGCGTATCCTTCTTCTGCTTCTTCTTTTCTTCTTCTTCTTCATTCAGCACCACCCCACATGCTGACCTGGACCGCTGGCGTGCCGGCCCAGCCCCGCATGCACCTTGTGCTGCCCGCTCCCGGCCATGCCCCGTGCCTCCCATGCCTCAACCTCGTCCCGTTGCGGACAAGGCGGAAGCTGCACAAGCATGCCAACATGCTGCCTGCCCCTCCCCTGCAGCTACCCACACTCACGCACACCACCTGCTCACACACACCACCTGCTCACCTCTCCCACTCTTGTTCCTCCCGGCCCCTCTGTGCAGACGGCCGCACCATGCTGGCCCTGCTGCGTGTGGGCGGCTCCGCCCCAATCCAGGTTGCGGTGGCCGAGGGGGCCCTGGCACGGTATGGCGTTGCCAACGCACTCTCCAACACGATCACCATTGAGAGGGACACCACGCCGCCCAAGGTGCGCTTGGCTGCACAGCTGCGATAGGATAGCTGATAGGAGAGCTAGCAGCCTACAGCTGCAGCCGATAGCTAGCAGCCTACAGCTGCAGCATGCCACCCAGCTCTACCCCTCTATTCCTCTCTTCTTTCCACTAGCACGCTCTGCATCCATCTATCTGCCTGCTCCATCCACCACCGCTCTCCCCCCATTGCTGCTGCAGCCCGTCATCACTGCCCCAGGCTCCACCGGCGTCACAAGTGCCACCCAGCTCTGCCTCTCCATTCCCTCTATCTCTGCCTCCCCGTTCCCACGTGCTCCCCCTACTTCTGCCCGCTTCTTGCAGCCGGTGATCCCCACTTCCACTACCGCCATTCAGCTCGTCCTCCCCGTTTGCTGCCTTTTCACACTCGTCCCCCACCCCACCAACCGCCCACACCACCCACACCACCCACCACCACTCTCCCTCATTGCCTGCTGCAGCCGGTGATCACGACTCCAGGCTCCTCTGGCGTCACCACCGCCACCCAGCTCTACTTCTCCATCTCTTATGGGGAGCCCGTGCTGGGAGCAGACCCCTTTGCCCTGTTTGGGCACGACAGCCGGGGCAAGCGGATTGATGCTGTGCTGGATGTGGCGGCGGGGCGGCTGGACATTGTGATTTATGTGGTGGACCCGGACCAGCAGGGGGACTACACGTGAGTGTGGTGCAGGCTCGGGCCGTGTTGTTGGGTTTGTTTGTGTGTGCAAGGGGTGTGTGCATGTGCAATTAAGGCACCAGGGGTGGCAATGTTGCAGGAGGGCGTTGAGGTGGGCCGTAAGGACCTGCGGATGGCTTGGATGTGGCGGCGGGGCGGCGGGACATTGTGATTTATGTGGTGGATCCCGCCCAGCAGGGGGACTACACGTGAGTGTGGTGCGGGCTTGGGCCGTGTTGTTGGGGTTGTTTGTGTGTGCAAGGGGTGGGTTCACCTGCGATTGGGCCACACGGGGGACACAGGGATTGAGCTTGGTGCTGTGTGTTTGGTTGTGTGTGTTTCGTGGGCATGTGTGTGCGTGCTCGAGTAGAGGTGGCGCGGCAGGAGTGTGAGACATGCGGGTGGGACGACTGGTCGCGTGGTCAGGAGAGAACACTGGCCAGGAGAGCACACTGGCTGCCAGATATTTGGCAGGCAGGATGGTCAACCTGCACAATGCCAGCCAGCCTGCTGGCTGGAAAGGCAGTCTTTGCACACCGCTGCCTGCCACCCCACCCCACCGCCCCCTTGCTTCCACCCCCCACTGGCCCCCTTCTAACGCAGGGTGTGGGTGAACCGGGGGACCATTCGCGACCTGGTGGGCAACGCCAACATGCAGGGTGCCCAGCTCACAATCAAGTACCGGCCCAAGAGCGACGGGCTGGAGGTGTGAGGGGGGGCTTGATGCCCCACACATGTCGTGTTCTCTCCCACAGCAGAGCTGGCAGTCTACTTGACCCTCTGCAATTTGGGTAACCGCCAGTTTGCTGTACGCAGGGAGCTCTCCTGGGGCACCTGCCTGCCCTTGTGCTCGTGGTTCTTTTTCCCTGCCCTTGAAACACAATTCAACGCATAAAAAACGCATCACCCATGCAGGGCGCGGGCGTTGCTGCCAACGTGTTTGCAGGAGGTGGGCACCTCCCTGGCCCTGTGCACCACCGTCTCCCTCATTACTCACACACGAACTCTTTCCTTCCTACGGCTTCCTTCCTTTCTTCCTTCAACCCTTCCTTCCTTCAACCCCGCCCATGCAGGGTGCAGGCGTTGCTGCCAACGTGTTTCTGGGCACCTCTCTGGCCCTGTGCACCGCCGCCTCCTACATCTCCTCCTCCCTCCTGCCCTACGCCCCCGGCGTCCTCGGCTGCGGCGCCCTCTCCCTCGTCGGCTACGCCCAGACCTTCTACCTCACCAGCCACCTGGCGGCCCAGTGGCTTCCCGACAACTACCGCACAGTGGCTGCCACCTTTGGGTGGACGGTGGGGGAGGTCGGCCTGCCCTGGGCAAACAGCTATCCACCGGACATGGACCCAGGCTATGCCTTCCCAGCCATCCCAGTGGTGCTCACCTCCAGGGGCCAGACGGTGCGCTGAGCTGGCAGCTGAGCTGGCTGCTGAGCTGGCAATGCGTTGGCACGGGAGCTGACAGCTGAATTGGCAGCTGTGTTTCCACGAGCTTGTGCTGAGCTGGCAGCTGAGCTGGCAGCTGAGCCTCTCTGCATGCAGCGCCAGGTTGGCGGGTTGTGGCGGCGGCGGCACGCTGTGTGTGTGTATGGTGCTCAAAGGCTGTCACTAGGCTGGGGGCGGGGGCTAGGCTGCGGGCTGCATGGCACGGCATGTCATCCCACACACGCCCTGCTGTTGGGACCTGCCCTGGCATGTCTCTCCCTGCCCTGCCCTGCCCTTCCCTTCCCTGCCCTGCCCTGCCATGATCCTGCCGCCCACTGCCCCTTCCCCCTCTCTCCCCCTCTCTCTCTGCAGGTCGACGCCGCCCTCTACCCAGCCCTCTCACCGGATGACGTCACCGGAAAGCCCATTGTCACCGTCATCGGCAGCCTGGCTCCCCTGCCTCCAGGCAGCACTCCAGGGGTGGGTGCCCCTGCCGCCTGCCCTGCTGTTACACCTGAACTGCCCTGCTGTTGCCTCTGCAGCACGTGTCTGCTACTGTCGCCTGCCCTGCTGTTTCACGTGCTGCCGCTGTCTGTCACTGCCGCCCTTGCTGCGGTTTGCCCTTTCCCCTTTCCTGCCGCTGCCTGCTTCTACCGCCTGCCCTGCGGGCCGGCCCTGCCCCGCCTCGCTCCTCTGCCCCACACTGCCTGCCCACCTCAGCGCACCGCCCCTGGCCCGTGCCGCCCCTGGCCCATGCCCCAACCGTCCTCCACACCCGCTCCCTCCTGCTGCCCACCCACCCCCGCCTGCCTGCCTGCCTGCCTGCAGGTTTCTGTGCTTGGGACCATCCCCTTCCTGACCCCCTCAGAGGTCCAGCTAGTGGGGGCGCCGCCACAGTCGATCGCAGCCCGCGGCTTGACGCCCGCACCGCCACCCTCCAGCCCCACCCCGTCCAGCACGGGCGTCACCGCTTCAGGCTTTCCTACCACCAGAGATGGCAACACGGGGGGTGCTGGGACGGCCAGCCCCTCCCTGCCCTCCCCGCCGCCCACGCCAGTTGCCCAGGCCGCTACCCCTCAGCCGAGCTTGGATGTCCAGCTGGCAGCCCTCGCAACGCCGTCCCAAGGTACGCTGTGCACGCTTTGCAACGCGCTGGCCCTGACGCGCACAGCGCCGGCTGACGCAGCCGCTTGCGTGGACTTCAGTCCTTGTAAAAGTCTTACAAGCCTGCAGTTATATAATGTTGCTGGCACTGATCCTGCTGCCCTGCGCTGTGAATGCCCATCACCTCTACTGCCGCAACTCTCTCCCCGCCCTACTCCGCACCAATGTGCTGCTTGCGCCGGCTGCCGACCCTCAACCCTGCCATGCCGCCAGCTGCCTGGACATTGCCAAGCAGGATTCCGCCCAGCAGCATCCAGTTAGTCCCGTTTGCCATACCCGCCAGCTGCCCGGGTTGTGCCTAACAACCGCATGCATACTGCCCAACCGCTCATGCACCCCTTGCCTGCGTGCAGCCGAGGTGGGCGCTATGTCCCTCACCTCAGGCCCTCCATCAGAAGGCCAGCAGGCACCCTCGGACCCTCCACCAGAAGCCCAGCAGGCACCAGTGGCCAACCTTTCGCCGTTCCAGCAGCAGCCCCCTGTCGCCGACCCAACATCGGAGCAGCAGCTGCCGGCGTTGCGCCGGCTGGCCGCCATTGCTGCGCGGCGCAGCGNTCCTCCTCCTCCTCCTCCTCCTCCTCCTCCTCCTCCCTGCAGCCAAGCAGGCAGCCAGTCGGGTGAGGGTTCAAGGCGGGGCAAGTCAGGGCAGGGCGATGGTTCCAAGAGGCCGCTCGCCTGCTACTGCCTCATCGTGCCTATCAATCCCAACCGTCACCCAGCGCTGGCACAGCCCCCCCACAGAAGTGCCCCGGCCAGACGCCACTCACCCCTCCTCCTCCTCCCCGACACTCTCGCCGTCCTCCTCTGCGTCATCGTCCTCCTCGCCAACACTTTCACCGTCCTCCCCGTCCTCCCTGCAGCCAAGTGGGCAGCCAGGCGGGTGAGGGGTCAAGGCGGGGCCCCACAGCGACCGGGCGGTGCGGCACAGAGGACTGAGCAGGCATGGATGCAGGGCAAGCGGCAGGGCAGGGCAGACGGCAGCAACGGGCGGTGTGCAGAGGGCTGAGCCGGGGTTAATGCAGGGCAGGGGGCAGGGCAGGTCAGGCGTGCCGCGAGGCAGCTCATTCGCGGATCCTACCATGCCCGTCGTTTCTAAGCTGCCTTGCAGCCGCAGCTCACCCACCCACCCACCCACCCAGGCTGCGCCCACTTACCCCTCCTCCTCCTCCTCGCCGTCCCACTCGCCCTCGCCTTCGGCCCCATCCTCTGAGCCTGCCTCTCCATCGGGCTCGCTCTTGCTGCTTCTGCTTCTGCTGCTGCTTCTGCTTCTGCTGCTGCTGCTTCTGCTGCTGCTTCTGCTTCTGCTGCTGCTGCTGCTGCTTCTGCTGCTCCTGCTGCTGCCTTTGCTCTTGCTGTCATCACCATCGTTTCCCTTCTTCCCAGTGCGCCCCCGCCCCTCATCCTTGCCACCCTTTTTGGCCTTTGCCGCGCCTGCCGCCGCTGCGCCTGCCGTCGCCGCCTTGCTCAGACTGCCCTTGCCGCCGCCGCTCTTGCTGCCAGCGCCCTTGGCCTTGCTGCCGGCAGCCTTACTGGCTGGCTTGGCGCCCCCAGCGGCGCTCTTGAGCGCAGCCTTAGCAGCTGACTTGGTGCCCCCAGTGTCGCCCTTCAGCGCTGCAGAGGAAGCTCCCTTGGCCTTGCTGCCAGCAGCCTTGCTGGCTGGCTTGCTGCCCCCAACGGCGCTCTTCAGCGCTGCAGAGGCTGCTCCCAACAGCTTCTTGCCCAAAGGCTCTTTGGCACCGCCAGCTGCCTTCGGCTGGCTGCCCGCAGCCTTCCCGGCTGGCTTGGCGCCGCCAGCGGCGCTCTTCAGCGCTCCAGAGCCGGCGGCCCCCTTGCTGGCCTTGCTGGCCTTGCTGCCGACGCCGGTTGTGCCCCCCTTGCCACCGCCGCTGGCTGCAGCCCCCTTGCTGGCCTTGCCACTGCCGCTGGCTGCAGCCCCCTTGCTGGCCTTGCTGCTGCCGCCTGCGCCGCCCCCTTTGCCACCGCCGCTGGCTGTGCGGGCTGCCGCTGGCGCTGCTGCCCCAGCCACCCCCGGCGCTGTGGCGCTGCCCGCCTGCTGCAATACTGCCATGTGCACACTTGGCTGCTGCATCAAGGCTGCCTGGCTGCCTGGCTGCCCTGCCACGCTGCGCTGCATCATGGCTGGTTCGCCCATGAATGGTGCCGGCACGGCTGCGGCGCCGGGCTGCATGGGGAGGGTGTGCTGCATGGGCATTGCCACCATGCCGTAGCCAGGCACCGCGCCAGGCATTGCGTATAGCGCCATGCCTCCCGTAGGGTACCCCATGCCGCCTGGCATGGCTGTGGGGAACTGCTGCTGCGGCGGCATCATGCCTCCCATCTGGTAGGGCATGGAGGCGGCAGCCGGCAACTGCTGCTGCGGCATCATGCCNCAGCGGGGGCGGCCGCGGGCGGCGCTCGCTGCTGCAGGCAGCCGGGGACGGCACGGCGGAGCAGCCCGCCTTTGAGGGAGCCCTCTATGTTGTGGCCTCCAGGGGACTGCAGTTGATGTCTCCCAACGGTGAGGCCAGCCTCCCTCTGCTGTACTGCATCCCAACCTGTCACTGGCCTGCGCAACTTGCTTGCCGCAAGGCACGTGCCGCCCCCGGTACTCCTGGTTGTGTGCCACGTCGGCTTGCCATCTCGCCCCCTGTGCCTTGCTGTGCCACTTGAGTTTTGTGTGCTGTGTTTGCACTGGGCTCGTCATGCCCCTTGCCCCCTCACATGCCCCTCTTCCCGCCCTTCCGTGACACATACTGCAGGCCAGCTCAACACTGAGGACGTTCTAGTGGCGGGAGGCGCTGTGCAGCGGGCATATGATGTCATCGATGCCGCCGGCAACGATGGTAAGCAGAGCTTGCTTCAAGGGAACTTCTGGTCCGGGCTAAGCCTTGGAGGCGCTACCCGTGGCAGTACCACTACAAATTGCTTCGCCCCTACCGCTTCATCGCTGTGTTACTGTATCCTCTATCGCCTGCCCATCCACCCTGTTCGTCCTGCCTCCCGCAGGCACCCTACCCCTGCCATTACCACTGCAACCACCTCGCCCAATCCTCCCACTTTCGCGCCTTTGCTGCCTCCCGTTCCTCTCACCCTACCTGCCCCCTCCGTGTCAATTCCAACCCTGCAGGCGCCTACCCCCGGCAGTACTATTACGACCGCCTCGCCCGTACCGCCTTCTGGACCTCCCTCTTTGCATTTGTGGTCATGCTGGCCCACCTGGCCCTGCTGGGCTTGATGATGTGGCGCAAAGCGCGCATCCCCAACACCCTGTGGTTCCCACGCATCGAGACGGCCGTCTGCCTCGCCATCCTGCCCGCCCTCGCCTACGGCGCCTCGGGTGAGCCCTCTGCTGATGTGGCAGGCGCTGTGTGCCGCGCGCCGCGCTGGGCGTGCTGTGGTTTGTGGGTGCTGGGCCGCGGGGCGCATGGTTTTCCTTGTTGCTCACCGCATGTTGGTCGTCTCGGAACCTCTGCCACTCGCTCTGCCAGCCTGCCTTGCAACCGACAGACCTGGCGTGCTTGCTGCACGGTCCCTCTGCGGCTGACCCCCACCCTCACTCCCTCACCCCTGTCCCTTCCCTCCGCCTCCCTCCCCCTCCCTACTGCAGGCTTGTTCAACTGCAGCGTGGGCGACATTGTGCTCGGCGCATTCCTCCTCGCCCTCCTCCCCTGCTCCTTCCTCCTCGCCGCCTTCTTCCTCATTTGGCGCTGGCTGCAGCACCCCGGACTGGGCAAGCGCCGCGCCATCTTTGTGCTGCACCGCGACCCGCTGGCAGCAGCCATCGCGACACCCACGCCCACCGCAAGCCCCCGCGGCCTGTTGCCCGCTGGCGCCGCAGCTGGCGCCAACGGTGCAGCAAACGGCGACGGGCCAGCAGCGGACCCAGCAGCAGCAGCTGCTGCTGTGCTTCCACCCGCCGACCCGGCCAGCGCAGCCGCAGCGGTGGAGACTCCGGCGGACCGTGCAGCACGGCAGCGCGGCTTGAGCTTCATCGGTCTCATGCGCAGCCTGTGCGGCGCTCGCAAGCTGCAGGGCGACTGGTGCGGCATCAACTTGGATTCACGGTTCGTCTTCAAGTACGGGCCCCTGTTTGAGGCCACGTATGGGCAGGCCATGGCCCGGCGGAGGGCCACTTACGAGTTTGACCCAGTGAGGGGCAAGCTGGACAGGGGCGCGCTGGTGCCCCTGCCCGAGCTGGCCACCATCAGCTGGAGGTGAGAGGGGCTGCAGGCGGGGGTGGGGTGCGTGGAGTGGGTGGGGTGGGGTTTGGGCAGGCGAATGCTGATGCCGATGCCACCGCGGGTGAAGTGCCACAGGCTGTGAATACAAGCTTGGGTTGGGAACGGGGGTAATGCGGGGGCAGTACCCGGGATGCCTGCCTGCCTGAATGGGCAAACCTCCTCACGTGCAGCTACTAGCGTGCTTACACTGCTGCCTCGCAGTTGCTGCCTACCTCTCTCCCTCACTCACACACACGCACGCACACCTCTCCTCTCCTCTCCCTCCTCTGCAGGCGCACAGCGCTGGTGGGCCCCCGTCACTTGCGGTCCTCCGCCCAGGGGCTGCCCTCCTTCTCTCTGTCTCTCTCTGTTCCCCTCACACAACACACCTCCCTCGCCTCTCATCCCTCTGCAGGCGCAACGCGCTGGTGGGCCCCCGTCACTTGCGGTCCTCCGCCCAGAGGCTGCCTCCTTCTCCCTCTCGCCACACTCACACAACACACCTCCCTCGCCTCACCCCCCCGCAGGCGCAAGGCCCTGGTGGAGCCCCACCACCTGCGGTCCTCCGCCCAGCTGCTGGCGGTGGCCAAGGCGGTCGTCCTTGCTGCCGCTGTTTCTGGGGTGGACGCCGTGGACTCGTACATCCAGTGCTGCCTCCTCATCCTGCTCTACGGATGTGAGTGTGCTTAGTGTTGCCTCCTCATCCTGCTCTACGGATGTGAGTGTGTTTCACACGCAAACACTCCATTTTGCTTGAAGTGTGTGGGGCACACCCCTCTGCTGCCTGATCGGCCTGCTACTCTGGATGTGACTTTGGTTTGTGCGCTCGTTGATTGTGTGGCCCAGCCTGTTGCTGCCTGCTCATTCTGCTGAATGGGTGCGAGTGTTTAGAAAGGTGCGGTCCGCACGTCCGCTGGCTTCCACATGCCACGGGGCCCAAGCGTGCACTCATCTTCTTCAACCGCTACCTGAAGTCAGAGTGTGTTGCTTCGCTGCCCTGCCCCCACCTGAGCTGAAAGTGCTTTGCTTGTGTGTCCTGCAAGTGCTTGTGTGTCCTGCATGGCGTGTCGCCCGGGGCCGCCCGGCAGCACTCATGCATTCACCCTTTTGAGCCAGCCGCCCACTTGCCTGGCTGGCCTGGACCCCGAGCTGCCTGCCCCCTCTGCCCATCTCACACCCCCCAGGTCCCCGCGCGCCCTGCCGCACCCAAAGCCTGCACGCCCCGCTCAACACACTCGCGCCTTCCCTCCCCCACCCCATGCCACAGTTTACGCAATCTACCTGCTGGCTGTGCGCCCATACAACGTGGCGCTGGTGGGCGCTTTTGAGCTGGTGACCACCCTTGCCAGCCTGGCAGTCGTGGGGCTGGCAATGGCGGTGATGGATGGGCGAGGCAGCAACGACATGACACGGTGAGGCCTCGTGGTTTCAGGATTTTACCATGGCCTGGCTGTCACGATAGTAAGCCCGGGAGGTTGTAGTTTGCTAGACGGGGGGCTGGCCGGGGCAGCAGTGGGAGGGCGAGGCAGCAACGGCATGACACGGTAAGGCCACACGACTTGGGATGTAGCACAGCCTGGCTGACAGTGATAAGTTCAGCTCTGGTCACAGTGTGTAGGACGGGGGGCTGACGGGGGCAGCAGTTGACAGCGGTGTGCAAAGTCCACTGTTGGCACGACCATGCTGCACATCTGGCGCTTAGTATTCTCTCAATTCCTCCCCCGCTGTCGCCCCCTCCTTTCTCACCACCACCACCTCCGCCCGTGCACCGCCCTTGTCCTGCCTGAAGTACCATTGTACGCTTCCGACCCGGAACTCCGCCCCTGCCCCACTTTCCTCCCAACCTGCAGTGCCACTGTGGGCACCATCATGTTGGTCATCCAACTGATTGGCTTCCTGGCCTTCATCGCCGGCACATGGTGGGTCAGCCTGCGCGCCATCTGGGCCGCCTTTGGCGTGCGCCGACGCCTGCGCATCCCGCCCTCACCCGCCGACCGATTTGCAGACACCGTGCAGCAGGTGGGTGGGGTGTCGTGTTATACTGGTTTAGTTGTGGGGCCTTGGTGTGGGCCATCTGCAGCTGCTTGCCCTACAAGTCCATGGTCTTTTGCTGCATGGGCGTCAGGCCTGGGATGGGGGCAGGCAGCATGGGGTGGGGTTTGGGGATGTGGGCAGGCGTGGAGGCGGGCGGCTGGCATGCGCCCGAGGAGGGTACAGGTGCATAGGCGGCCCATAGTAAAGTATATCTCCATGTATAGTATAGTGTATAGTGTACTGTCTGACCTGGTCATAGAACGCAGCTTGAACATCAATTTACACGACCACACTGGTTGGTACAATATGTGTGTGCATGTACAACCCTCCTGATTGTGCCGAACCACAGCACAGGCCATGGCCCGTGACCCCGACATTTCAAAGTGCAAGGCCTGTGCTCGTCCCCACCCTTTACCCCCCACCGATGTCCCTTCCTTACCACTCCCTTCCTTCCTTCCTTCCTTTGTGTTCGGTTCAAATCAAGGCCCGCTACCCCGACATTTTCGAGCGCAGTCGTTTTTCGTCCTCAACCGCAGCTACACTTCACTGCCTAACTGCCCAACTCCTGCCATCACTTTCTCCTGCTGCAGGTCATGGCCCACGACCCCGACATTTTGGAGCGCAAGTTCTTCGACCGCTGGATGGTGCGCTCCCTGGGCGTGGGCCTGTACGACCGCCCCGTCTGGCGCCGCGAGACGGGTAAGTGAAGAGGCGTGCTGTGCCGTGCTGCGCTGTGGGCCGCCCGCTGCCAGGCAGGGCCAGGCATGCCGGCGCAGGTTTTTTTTTTTTTTTTTTT
>JTEE01000065.1:287436-298922 GCA_002896455.3 Chlorella sp. ArM0029B | reverse complement strand
GTTACTAAACTTCGCGCCCCGGTGTTCTCCGCACGGCTGGGACTTCCAACAATCCTCTGTAGGTGAGTTTAATGGTGGGCAAACCGCACCCGGGGCGGCAGCGCTGCACATCGGCCGGCCGGCCCTTAGAGGGGGGTGCGTACAGATGGCAGTCCAACGGCGCTACTTGAGTCCATTTTGGACCGTTCTGGACCATGTTCTGGACCAGGTACATTCTGGACCATGTACAATTCTGGACCATGTTGCTGTGACCATATTGTGGAGAACACCTGAGAGCTGGAAGGGCCGCCTCCAGGACCATGGCAACGGCGCCACGGCCATGGCAATCAGCTCTTGCAACAAGTCACCCTGCCGCCGCAAGGGTGACCCTGGCAAGTCACAGATTGCCAAGCGAACTCACGTGCCATGTTGACCACCGCAGCCAACAACATTTCGGAAGGTCATCCCCAAGGCCGAGGCACCTGGGTGCCACCATGAAGGCGGCTCCCGTCTGGCGGCACCGGGGCTGGCCAAACGTGGCGGCTTTGCCAGGCCACTGCCTCATTCTGTTGAAGGTTATTGTGAGTAGTACTGTATTGTTACAAAGAAACTGCAGGCAGGAATGTTGTGGTGAAGCATGCAACGCGTAAGGCTGGTTATTTCAATATGATTAGGGAAGAAGTGGGAAGTGAGCGGCAGGCAAGAAGGGGCGTAGAAGTCGGGGGGTCAGGCGGTGGGGGCATCAAGTAAGGGCGCAGGCGCCAGAGGAGCAGGGCGCGCGATTAGAGGGAACAAATGAGTGAGGAGAGGCTTTCTGTCAGTCACATTAAGGCGGTGGTTGGCGAGTCATGGTCAACAGAAGTATGAAGTCACAAGGCAATCGTTAGGGTGGCAGATATTCGCCGCTGATTAGGGAGCGGCATCCGGCTGCATGGCTGGCGCCGGCACGGGTCCCAGTGGCATGGCTGGCGCCAATGAGGGCGGGGAGGCCTGTGCAGCTTCCAGCGGATGAAGCAGCTGTGGGGGTGCCTCTGCAGCTTCCTGCCAAGTAGGGGCCACCTCTGCAGCTTCCAACGGAGGGGGCAGCTGTGGGGGCGCCAGCGGTGCAGGTGCGGGAGCGGGCAGAAATGGGGGAGGCTGTGAGGGCTGTGGCGGGGCAGATGTGGTCCCTAGGGGAGGAAGGGATGGGGATGGCGGGGGAGGGGAGGATGACGGCGGCGGGGTGGAGGGCAACGGTGGCGGCGGTGCGGGCAAGGGTGGGGGAGAGGATGGCGGTGCGGGCAGCGGAGGCGATGGGGAGGGCGAGGGCGGGGGAGGGGAGGGCGGTGCGGGCGGCATGGGCGCCGTCCCAAACATCCAGTGGGCTCCGCCCCAGCGGGGCACCCGCTTGGTGCCCAGTCCGTCCACCGCCAGGGCAACCGAATGCTTGGCAGCAGAACTGAAGGCAGATCCGGAGCCTGCAGCAGGAGGAGGAGGCAACGTGGGGAGCGAGGAGAGAGGTAGCGTAGCATAGCGGGTGAGCACACCCAGGTTTGAGAACAAAGCTTGCGACAGCAGCAGCAGGCAGGCGGGTGCGCACGTGTGAGGAGCAGCAGGCTGGCAGGCGGGCGCTCATTGGGCTCAAGCCAGGGCTGGAAGCATGTGATTGTTGACTGGTGCCTCACCCTCGCTTCGGCACGGCAGGCTGAGCACACGGGAAGTGCCCCTGCCCTTGTAATTGAGCGCCATTTGCTCCGTCAGCACGGCGCAGAACTTGGTGCTGCTGTCGTTGAGCCAGGGGCCCCAGAGGGCCCAATTGGTGGCACCTGCGGGCAAGCACACGTCGCAAGGTTTTGTTGGTCAACACAGTAGTGGGCACATGCCCGGGCCGGGGCGCAGCATGTGGCAGCAAGACGATCTGGGGCAGGGCACAGCCTGGGCAGACTGCCCTGTCGCCTGCGCTGCATCGGCAGCTGGTGGGTAGCTGCTTTGCCTGTCTGGGCTCTGCTGTGCTATGCTATGCTGTGCCGTGCTGTGCTATGCTATGCTGTGCTGTGCTACGCTGTGCTGTGCCGTGCTGTGCTGTGCTACGCTGTGCTGTCAACTCACCCAGAGTGAATGCCGGAGGCTGCTTGTCGCTGAGCATGAAGAGCATGGTGGGCCAGCGGGCGCCCAGCGCGGCCGGGACCACAGCACGCACGCCGTGCACGCTGGGCCGCCCCGTGGGACGCAGCCTGCGCACGGAGCAGGGGCAGGGGCGGCGCAGTGAGGGCACACACTACAGCACAATATGCAACGTGCACTGCACTGCACTTGAACGACTGGGTGTTAAGGGCAGGCAGACCGCCAAAAGAGCATGCCAAGGACAGTGCCTGCTGCCCTCCCCGCTTGCAAGCGCACACAAAGGGAAGCAGCGCACTGCACCTCAGCTGACCGGGGTGAGCAGGCCAGGCACGCCAACGGCATAGCATGGCGCTGGCCGTGCCCGCTGCCCTCCCTTATCATGTGCGCTAACATACATACTATTATAACAGATCAGATCACCAGCCCACTCACGAAGCGGCGCTGGCCATCCACCAGTTGCAGCCCAGGTTGCCCCCAGCTGCTGTACCCTTGGCGGCTGCGCCCCACATGGGCTCCGTGGGGCTGTAGGGCAGGCCGGCAGCCTGCTGAGACGAAAAGGGCAGGGAGGGCACGGCAGCTGGCGGGAAGATGCCGGCCGCTGTGAGGTCGCCTGTGGCGGCGGCATAGCCAGGAGCCAGGCGGGCAGCCAGGCTTGTGACTGCCAGCCAGAGGGGATCATGAGAGCAGGCTGCAGGAGGAGCAAGGGGCGGGCAGGGGGGGCACGGCGGTGCGCTGTTGAGGAAGCGCGGGTGCGGTGGCGGGGCGGTGGGCGACTAGGCAGGGGCTTGGTAGCTGCCTGGTAGCTGACTGGAGCGTTTGGCTAAAGTTCTGTTAGTTTTCCTCAACCCCACGCCCTCAGGCTGCAATCCGCCTCTCCTCATTCAATGCCCGCGGGCTGAGGGTGTGGTGGCATGGCAGATCAGGCGCGATAGGCAGGCCGTGGAACAGGCATAGACAGCCCGGTGCTGCAACTGCTGCCGTGATGCCGGCCTCACCGCTGCCAGCCGGGAGGGGAGGGGGTGGGCTGCGGGGCAGCGGCGCAACTGGGGCACTGCAGAAGGCGGCAGCAGCAAAAGGGAAAAGGCGGCAGCAGCAACGGGGAAGCTTGTAGTGAGGCAGGGGGGCCAGGGAGGAGAGCGCCGCTACAGTGGCAACTGGATTCTGGTCAGCAGCAAATATTAATATGACGGGGGCAGGGGAGAGTCAGCCACGCATCCTGCCGCATACCGGGGATGCACATGGGTTGCATCACTGCCACATGCGAGGGATGCCTTGACTATGAATCCTGGCACACTCGGGCAACGGAGGTGTCACTTCAGCCCGTGTACAGGGGAGCCTTGAGTTGCATCCGCCTTCGCACCCGGGTGTGTTGAACGTCACCGCCACGCTCGACCGGCTGCGGCCGCCTAAGTTGCGGGCAAAGGCGTAGAGGGTGTACCTGCGCCCGCCAGCTTGGGCGCCCGCCTTGAAGGTCAGTCGCCGCTGTGGGAGCAAGATGAAGGGGCGGGGAGTGGGGTGCGGGTTGAAATGTCAAAGCAGCGGCTTATTCATTCCCGGTTGTGTGCTGCACCGGGAACCGTTTCCTCTGCTGCAGACGTATACGGTGTAGCAGGAAGGAAGGAAGGAAGGAAAGCGCAGACAGTGGTGCAACATGTAGGGGTGGGGAGCGAGCGCAGGCAGCAAGGTGAGCGGAAGGCAGTGCTGACGGGGCATGGCACGGCAGGGCAAGCTGCGGCCCTTCTGTCCTGGCCCAGCCAGTGCGGGTAAGGCGGCAAGGAGGGTGCAGGAGCATGAGCACAGGGGTGGGTGTCAGGCGTGCAGAGGTGCCTGCCATGCCCACCCACACCTGGGTGCCCGCTGTCGCCAGGCCCAGCGTGCAGGCAATGCAAGGCTTGCGAGGCGGTGTCTAAAAAAATCCCCTGTCTCGTGAGACCGCTCCTGGCTCCACATGGACATTAAAAGTAACTAACAACGCAGGCCCTCCCGCAAAGCATCAGGGCATGTGTCCATGCCCCCCCACCTGGGTGCCGGTTGTCGCCAGGCCCAGGGTGGAGGCAATGGTGAGGTGGCTGCCGTTGGAGGCCGGCACCGCCAGAACCTCGTACCCCATAATCTCTGCAGGTCAGCAGGCACCGTGCGAGGCAGCAATGAGATGTCGTGGTGGTGGAGGCAGGGATGACGGATGAGGGTGGCTGCCCCTGGGGGCAGGCAGGAGGCGTGGGCATTTGGTACCCCAAAATCTCTGCATATGAGGTGAGGCACAGTGTGAGGCAGCATGGGCGCCAGACAGGCAAGCGGGGAGGTTCTGGAGTCAGCGCAACATTTCACTCACTCTGCAGGCAGCCAGCCGGCAGCATTCCTGGGCGGTGCAGAGATCCTGGGGTAAAACGTGCCGGCGCCTCTCGTCTGCTACCCCAGCAACCACCACCTCACCAATGCCTCCCCACCATGAAACCTCCTATCGCGCGTTCCTGGTGCCACAGCTTGGCTCTCCCGCTGCCTGCTAGCGGGAGCTGCCTGCTAGCGGGACGGTCCGGCTTTAAAGCCATACCCCTTCACCTCCATCCTCCCCTAGCGCCCCCCCCCCCCTTGTCCCCCGCAGTGCACGCACCTAGCTCCGGGAGCGCTGCGGGCGGGCGGATGTCGACCACCATCTGGCCTTTCACAACCGTCACCCTGCTGATTATTGGCGCCCCAGGGACACTGCACACGGCAGCAGGAGGGGAGGGAAGGCAGGCAGGGGGGCAGCGTGACGTTACAAGTACCAGCAGTGGCAAGTGTGCTGCCTGTGTGTCGTTTGTGGTAGGCATATGCAAGCCGTGGTGCTTGCAGGTCCACCCTGCCCATCTCCGATTCAGTAAAGCTCGATAAAGCATGATAACGCTTCCTTGACTGGTTCGCTGTAAATCCTCAATTTCCTCCAATCAACCTTTCCTTAAGCGGCTCAGGTTTGCGGCTCACAGGTGTACCCCACACGCAGTCAGTCAGTTCGATAAAGCACATAAACAGGCAGCCAGCAGAGGTGTACTTATGCATGACACCAGGTGCCTCCAGGCAGTTAATACCTGCTACAGCCAGGCCGCCTGTCTCTCAACCCCTCCAGCACTAGAAGGCAGGGCCACGCCACCTGTTTTGAAACCTCCAGGCACAACCGCCATGCCACATGTCTCGACCCCTGTCAGCTACAACAGGCAGGCTACCTGAATTTAAAGCCATCCAGCTCTAGCAAGAAGGCTGCTTTCTTGACCCTGTCTCAACCCTGCTGCCTTACCCCATATCTCAACCCTGCTGTCTTAACCCTGCTGTCTTAACCCTGCTGTCTTAACCCTGCTGTCATGACTCTGCTGCTTAACCCTGTTGTCTTAACCCTGCTGTCTTACCCCCCTAACTCAACCCTGATGTCCTGACACCGCTGCCTGAACCCCTCCAGCTCTAGCATGCAGGCTGCGGCGCTCACCCGGGGGCCACCCATATCGTGGACTGCACGTTGCCATCGGGCACAGAGGTGCCCCGTGTGCTGGCAGCCAGGCCGTTCAGGCGGTACCGCGCCCCCGGCACAATCTTGGCGGGATACAGCTTGCCGGGCGACCAAAACTGAACCTGCGGCATGGGTGGGGCAGGGTGGGTGGGGATGTTGGGGGAGGCCGGGAGACTTGTGTGAGAGGGGGCAGCAGAGGAGGTGAAGACTCCTGGGGTGGAAGGCTGTCCCGTGTGCATGTGGAGGCTGCAGGAGCGTGGGGTTAGGACAGCGGGGCAACTGTGGGAGGGGCAGCAGAGTAGGGGAGGACTCCTGGCTGTCCAGTGTGCATGTGTGCCACGCGCAGATTGCTACTGTGCGCCAGCAGAGGCACACATGCTGCACAGTGGCTGCTGTGTGAGCAGCTAGTCGCCCCTGCACAGTGAGCAGCAGCTTGGGGCACAGCAGGCGTGAATCGTGCCTGCTGCCTGCTGGCGGCAAGTGGGCTACCCAGGAGGCGGGCTGCTCATCGGGTGTAGGGTTAAGGGTTTTGCACCCATACCCTAAACCCTTAAAACCCCAAACCTCACCCAAGCCACCAATGGCCCAAGCCGGTGAGGTTCCAGAGCTCATGCCGTGCCCTAACACACCCTGTCCTGAACCCTGCACTGAGGACCCTGAAGACCCGGTGGTCACCCGGAATCCCTGCTGCCTGCTGCCGGCAAGGTTGTAGAGCTCGTCCCATACCCGGAAACCTGCCCTAAACCCTGAAGACCCTGCTGCCCAGAAGCCCTGCTGCCCCAGCGCGCACCTGCATGCCGCTGCCGCCGCTGCTGCGCACGCTGCGTGGGCGCGAGAAGAAGGTGAAGCCGTCGGCACAGCCGGGGGAGGGGCACTTGTTGGAGGCAGGGTCGGTGACCATGGCAGCTGCCACTCCAAACTTGCTGGCGGGGGCTGCAAGGGGTGGCAATGCGGGAGGGAGGGCGGGGCAGAGGCATGGGCAGGCAAGCGGGGTGGGAGGGCAGGGGAGAGGGAGGGCTGGTGGCAAATGCCTCTTGAATGGAGGAGGCAATCGTGACCATGGCAGGTGCAGCTACGCGGGAACTGTTGGCGAGAAGTGCCACAGGCGGCCAAACGGGTAGGATGGCAGAGCGGCGGCGGTATCAAGCCACCTAGAGGGTGCAACCAGGGACTCCAGGCACGCAGCACATGTGTGCGAGGGCTACTGCTTTGTGCTGGGTTGGCGTGCACAGAACATCACAGCATGGCACAGCACATCACTGCATGGCACAGCGCAGCACACCATAGCGCAGCACGCCACAGCGCAGCACACCAAAGCGCAGCACAGCGCAGCACAGCATGGCACGGCAGCACAGAACTCACGATTGCTGGGGCGTGAGTCAACAGTGATCACCAGATGCCCCGCCATCGGTCCGCTGCTGGCCACCGTAACCCTCACAATGGCAGGCTGCTGCGGCTTTTCGAGCGGTACGGGCGGCGGGGGCGCTGGGGNGGGCGGGTGGGCAGGCAGGCAGGCAGGCAGGCAGGCAGGCAGGCGGGCGGGTGGGCAGGCAGGCAGGGGAGTGCACAATCAGCCAAGCTGCCGCCTAAAGTAGAGTGAATGACCGAATGAAGCTGCCGCCTGCGCACTGGTGATGCCCGGGGCAAATAAGTTGCCATCACAAGCAAAATTTCTTCGTCCCGCCATCACATCCCCCACGTTGCACCTCCAGGGCCACCTCCCAAAGCACCTGGCGCCTCTTCGCCGCAGCCAATGCCCCAGGACACGATGCCCCACTGCAGAGAGTGAGGGCAGGGCCAGCAGCAGCAGTGGGTTTGCTTGTGTAGCCTCAGGCTGTCTTGACATGATCTGCAACGGCAGAACCAACCAGAACCACAAGCGTGTGCCGCCTGCTGGGAGCTGTTGGAAAGCATGTGCATTCAAAGCAAACCCCTCTCCGCAGGCAGGCAGGCTCCCTTTCCACCCGGTGCACTCCACCCTGTCACACGAGACCGTTTGCTGGCTCTTTATGGACTTGAAGTATGATTCAGTCTGATTGATTGACCGGCTCGCCCAGCCCAGCCCAAGCCAGCCCGCAGGTACCTGCACGTCTTGAGCCGGCGCGCCGCTGCTGCTCTTCTGTATGAGGGGCCCTCCTGAGTCCCCTTGGCACGCATCCCTGCCCGCAGTGGTGGACGGCGTGCCTGCGTGACAGCAACACGCAGCACAGCAGCAGCAGCAGCAGCAGATAAAGAAAAGACTAGCGGTAAAGACTAGACTGGGCTAGCAGCAGCAGATCAGAGTTGTGTCATGGCGGTGGGTCGAAGGCAGCCCCGGCGTGGGCGGCACACATGCATAGTTGCTGGGTCATGCATGCCCCGCTGTTGCCTGCCTCGCAGCCACCGCCCTGCTCCGGGGCCCAGCGCGCAGCCCAGCACTCTCTTCTGCCTGTCCTCTGTTTGGCAGCCGGGCCCCGACCATGGGGCCCTGAAGAAGCTGTGGGCAGCCCATCACCATACACTGCGCACCCCTCCCGCAGCCCATCACCACACACGGCGCGCCCCTCCTGCAGTCTATCCCCCACGTGCGGTGTTCACCTCCGGCCACAGCCCCTGCCTCACCGGCACACAGCATGCTGGTCGAGTTGTAAGTCACCCCGGATTTGCCCTTGAAGTAGGTGGGGCACTTGGCCTGGTCGATCAGGTCCAGCTCAGCCTGCGGCACAGACGTTGGAAGTTGGGGTGAAATGTCATCGAAAGTGAGATTGTAAGTGTGGGAGCAGGTCCACGTCAGCCTGCAGTACATCGATGTTCGGGTGAGGTCGTTGGTTCTGCCAAGCCAGCCGCATGCATGCGTCCGCACTCACGGTCGGGGCCCCTCTGTACCCTGTTGCTGACCCAGTGCACAGCAAAAGGGGCGGCCCACTCTGCACCTTGCCAGACTGTGCCCAGTCAGCCCGGGGCAGACTGGGCACAGCCACGTGCGCCACAGTGCACGTGGCCAGTCGGGTCGGCAGCGAGCGGCAGCAGCAGCGCAGCATGGACAGCAGGGCGGCCAGCAGCAGGCTCACCTCTTGCAAGACCGTGGGCATAGCCGGGAAAAGGGCAGGCTCAAGGGCACCCCACCCCAGCACCGTCAGCGCTGAACCCACCGCGGGCAAGGCATCCGCAGCTGCAGCGCAACAGGGCAGCGAGGTTCGGGCCACTTTGAATCACGAGTATTGAGCGCAAGGCACCGGGGGGCAATTATGAAACGGGGCGAGCTGCACACACATGCACCCGGTGCATCGTTCCAGCAGCAGCATGCGAAGAACACCCGCCACCGTCGCCCCCGCCGCAGCAGCAGCAACAGCAGACAGCGGGGCGGCACCAAGATGCCTCAGTGCCCCGCCCACCCAGCCGCTGTGCTTCACCCGGCACAGCCCCTTCCCCTCCCGGCAGGTTCCTGTGTTGGCACGCCCTCAGGATGCCACCTTTGTCTTCTCCTTCTTCCCCACCCCTGCGCACCCGCAGGCAGCCGGATGGGCGTCTTGGTCGACGGCCTGTCCAGGAAGACAAGCGCGATGTCGTTGCTGTCATTGGGTCCGCCAGACACGTAGGAACGGTGGACGACCACCGCCACCGTCTGCCGCTGCTCGTACGCCCGGCAGCGCTGGAAGGCTGGGCAGTCGTTCACCTCGTATGCATCGATGCGCACCTGCCGGGGGAGGAGGAGAAGAAGGGGAGGGAGGAGGTTTCAATGCCCGGCGTGCCACAGGTACCTGCGCTGCAGCAGGGGCAGGTACTACCGCAGGTGCTACAGCAGGGGCAGGTAGCTGCGCTACAGCAGGTAGCTGCGCCCCAGGCGGGATACGCAGCAGCAGGGGCGGGGCAGCTGCCAGGCAGCTTGCGGAGCGGCTGTGCTGATTGAATGAGGTTCAACTGCCGGCAGGTACAGCAGAGCAACAACACAAGCGCAGGCTGCCACTTGCCCTGGGAAAGAGCACTGCATCTTCATCCAGTGTGCCGACTCGAAACTGCTTGTGGAGGCACTGCACCGGGTTGGGGGAGGGTTGGGCGAGGGTTGTGTCCGTGCAGTAGTAAGTTGTGTGCGCGAATGCACGCACATGGCAGCAGGGTGTGTTTCACGCAGAGAGGGCGCGACCACGGCTGAACCGAATCTGCGCTTGCCCTGCCATGTGCGTGCGTGCGTGCAGAACACACGTCTGGCTGCCGACTGCACCCCGATGAGCACAACAGGTCCGGTGTGGCGCGCGTCCGCACACACTCACATGTGCAGCGGTCAGCACAACCCGCGGCGCAATCAGGCTGCAGGGGGGCAGGGCGGGCAGCGGGGCGGCCACGCAATGATTGAAGGCAGGGCCAATCCAGCGCAGGCCCCAAGCAGAGATGGGAAGTGCGGCTTAAGGCAGCCTGCAGCCTGCCGGGCGGCTGCTTGTCAATCAATCAGTGACATTTCAAGGCCATGGGGAGCCAGCAAAGGTGTCATGGGACAGGGTGGGGGATGAAGGTATCGAATCACCAGCACCCAATGGCTGCTCGGCTAGCGGACCCACCTGCCGCCACAAAAGTGTGGATAAGCTGATCTGACGCCATCTCTTCGGAGCGTCACCATCCATGGATACCTGCACGTGCAAGGCAAACAGGGGCAGGGCAGGCAGGGCCATTCGGTGGGGACAGAGAGGCACAAGCAGGGCCATGCAGAGGCGAGGAGCTGGCGCCGGCATCTCTAAATATGTGGCAGCCTGCGATGGGCTGGACTGGCAGAGGCTGTAAGGAACACAGACCGCCATTGGGCCCCTGTGTAAGGGGGTCACCCGCAGCAGCAGCAGCAGCAGCAGAGGCTGGATGGGATGGTGTGTCCGGGAGTGGCGGCATGGGTGGCGTGATGCTGAGGGCCCACAAGCCCGATCGTCCTGCCGCGCAATCATGCAAAGCTCGCACCGGTCTTTGGGCGCATTGCCGCCGTTGACGATGGCAGAATTCACTCCCGACGCTGCCAGCGCGCGCCTGCGTTGCAATCAATTATTCCATCTATCAATCTGGTACATGTCAATTGGTCCACGGGAGCACGGAGCGTTGCAAGGACTAGGAAAGGACTAGGAGGGGCACACGCATGCATATGCACACCGGAGCACACAGCCTTTGCAATAGTAGGCACTGGACGAGGTCTTCTCCCAAAGATGATACCTCTATCAACTAGGCACCGCCCGGTGCAGCACATACCTGCTACCATCGGGTGCTGCCGCTGCCGCTGCCGTCGCCGTTGCCGCCGCTGCAACCAACGCCGCCAGTGCCAACCAAGATATGAATGCCATGCCTGCGGTGAAGGCAAGTGCAGGTGGTGCAGATCGAAGATGAGGTCGTGCAGCCCATAGTAACGCTGCACTGTTTGAAGATCCGGTGCGCAGGCTGATGTGAAGGTCCAAATTACCGGCAGCGGCAGGCCGCAGGCGGCACCTGAGCAGCGGCGGTACTGCCAGCGGTATGTCACGGGCCGCGGCCAGTCTTCCTAGATGTCATGCAATGCTGGTGGCTTTATGAACAGAAAGGGAGCCTCGCCGGGAGGATCGGCGCTCCCTGGCAGCTGCCCAATTGAGTGGCCCAGAGCGCACCTAGCTGGGGCGACGAAGCGGCCCCACCAGCCGGCAGCCGAGTCCCTAGTGCGTCAAGAGCTCGAGCAGGCAGAACAATCTCCCGCGAGCAAGCCTCCCGGCTGCATCCAAAGTCGGCGCTGCCCGCATGCAGCGGCCATGGAACTGTTTCACTATGCTCGCGTTATAATTTTGGCAGCGCCAAGGCGTTGCAACGGCTGCCGCCCCTTTCTTGTTGCCACGTGGCAGGGCGCCGCACCACTGCCACCTATACGCACCCCCCTGTAAGGCGAATGCGTCCCCAGGAGGCAATGCGGCACTTCCGCGCGATTCTTGAGGCTTCCTAGTTACTT
>JTEE01000065.1:248205-278161 GCA_002896455.3 Chlorella sp. ArM0029B | reverse complement strand
CGGGGGTGCCGGCTGGGGAGGCGGCATTGGCAGGATGGGGCTGGTGGGTGCCAGAAGCACACGCAGGTTGACTGCCCGAGAGCGGAAGGCAGCAGTGGTATTAGACACGGCTTGAATTGCAAATCCACCGGCCATGTCACAGGCGCTGGCGGCGGGCCGCGGGATGGAGAGGAACTTGAGGCAGCCGGGGCGCGCCTGGGGCAGGGCGTGGGAGGGGCAGGGGGCAGGGGACGACAGGGCAGGGCAGGGAGGCGTTTGAGGAAGGGGAGTGTGTTGAGTTGGTGGGGCTGGCCCGGCCCAGGGCAGGGGGCACAAGCCCCAAATGCCTGGAAGTGTGAAGCGTGCCTGGAAGCGTGCCTGGAAGCGTGCCTGGAAGTGTGAGAAAGAGAGCATGCGGATCACGAGCCTGCCAACGCACTGCTGCGACCCGGGCTCACCGCCCAGTCAGATCCCCCTCCTGCCCAGCACCCATGCCAGGGGCCTCCCCACCGCCCAGCTTCTTGCAAAGCAGGCCGGCCCTGGCTGCCCAACAGGGTAACATTGGTGCACCCTCCGGCCCCCCTCCCCTGGTGCCCCCCTCACCGTGTGGATGGTATATGTGTTGGCCGCACCCCTCACAGGGGCCACCCCACCGCCCAGCTGGCAAAGCAGGCCGGCCCGGACTGCCCAACAGGGTAACATTGGTGCACCCTCCTGGCCCCCTCTCCTGTGCCCCCCCCCCCTCACCGTGTGGATTGTGTATGTGTCGGCCGCACCCCTGACGGGGGTCACCACCCAGTCAGAGGGAGTCCGTGTTGAGGCAGAATACTCTAAAGGCGCCTCCGGGTCGCCCCGCACGTCCACTTCTGGGTCGGCGCACCCGTCAGCGGCCGAGAGGTAGCCGCCGCACCGCCCGGCTGCGAGGCGGGAGCCGACCTGCGCAAAGGGGGGAGGAGGGCAGGTGGGGGAGGAGGAACGGAGGAAAGGGGGTGTGAGGAGCTTGCCAGCCGGCTGCGAGGCGGGAGAAGAACCTGCAGAGAGTGGGGAGGAGGGCAGGCGGGGGAGGAGGAAGGGAAGAAAGTGAGGGGGTGAGGAGCTTGCCAGCCGGCTGCGAGGTGGGAGAAGAGCCTGCGCAAAGGGGGGAGGAGGGCAGGCGGGCGGGGGCAGGCAGGCAGGCAGAAGGAGATGAAGACAGGTGGGAAGGGGGACGAGGTGAGAAGCGCGGAAGCCGGCTGCCATGCGGAGGGTAAGCGGATCGCCCTTCCGACCTACCCTTACCAACACACGCGGGCTGCCCCTTTGGGCAGGCCAGTGATGGTGCCGTTGCACCGCACTGGCATACGCCCCAGTTGCTGCCCTCACTAAGCCACGACCTTGGCCGCACCAGACACACCATGGTGCTGTGTCCACAGTCCAGCACACGCGTAGCTGGCGCCCTCACCCGAGTGCGGATGGACAGCTGGCAGCCCGAACAGCTCTCCCCACCATACAGCCCACACTGTAGGCTTACACACACAAAGCAGTGTTCACCGGGTGCCCTCCTCACCCGAATGCGGAACTCGTTGGCCCTGTCTGTCGCCTCAAACACCCACTGCTCCGCCTGCACCCCGGGCCGATGGCCTGCGAAGCCGGTGGGCGGGATGAAGACCCGGCCAGACCTGCAGCAGTGCGGTGCACGGGCAGAAGGGGGGCGGGCAGCCAGGGGTGCAGGCGGTTTGGTGGGATGGTGGGACGGCAGGCAGGGATGCCAGAGCTCAGAGAAAAAGAGAACTGAAAGAGAGTGCAGCCTGAGGAGACCGACAGGAAAGTAAGGCAAAGGCACCAGTCAGGCACCATGGCCAGCCCATGGAACACCAGAAGGGGCAGCACTGATCCAATTTGGCAACACAGTAAGCAGCTCTGCTAGCAACACAGTAAGCAGCTCAATCAGCCGTATGCACCAGCACGATGTTGCGGGAAACAGCCCAGCCGGCAGAAGGCAGGCAGGCAGGTAGGCAGGCGGGCAGGCAGGCAGGTGGGCAGGCGGGCGGGCAGGCAGGCAAGCAGGGCAAGCGTGCGGTCATACTCACGGGTCCTCACACCCGCCGGCCCTGGCAAAACCTGCAAGCCAGTTGGGGTGGGCAGTAGGCAAGGCAAGTCAACACACTGGCACGGGACTGCTGGCACACAAAGCCAAGAGCGGGCTGGTGTTCAAACTGATGCACAAGCCCCAGGGAGGGAAACTTCGAAGCCTGGAGATATCTTCCTGCAACTGCTTCTGCCTCACTGCGCTGCGCTACGGTTCAGCAACCAAGATGGCAGTGGCCCTTTTTCCAGACCATCCCTGCGCTCCTCTTTCAGCCTTCTTGCCCAGCCGAGCCGAGCGGCGTTGGCTGCTGTCAGCAGCCGGCACACCTTCCCCCACCCCTCCCCACCGCCTGCCGCTCCCCACCTCTCTGCTTGAAGCAGGCGCCGTCGTTGAACGACAGGGAGAGGCGGATGAAGGCGCGAGGCACACCCGAAGCCTGCACCGGAATTGGCACGCGCACGCCTCCCGTCCCCAGCACCGCCTGCGGGCAGCAGCCATGGCAACACAGCAATTAGGTATGCGGTTGGGTGATGGCAGAACACACACCGCATAAGGTGAAGGCAAAGAAAAAGCGAGCCTCTGCTGAGCCCCCAACCCCAAGCACCGCCTGCGGGCAGCCAGCACAGCAGCCAGGGAGGCGGTCAGTTTCAGATGGCAGAACACACACCGCAGAAGATGGAAGCTTGCCTGTGCCCCCCCAGCACCGCCTGCGGGCACAGCCAGCCAGGTCTGCTTGCGTATAACCCAGGACCTCCCGTGGCATCCGAGTGCTACCCCCCATCTTGCCACACTTTGCTGCCCCGAGTCCACCTGGGAATTCACACGGACAGACACATGGCTCAAGCCGCGTGCACACACCCACGGGCATTCAACCACATCTCCAAGCATGAGGCGCTGCCACACGGAAACACGGGCACGTACACCAGCGCCCTACCCCGACTCCCTAGCGCTCTCGCCCCCTTCCTGCGACACTCTGCTTTTCAGTTCCGGACCAGACCCCCTTGGACCCCGGCATTAGGGACTGCTGGCACCACCACAGAGGCACGGGCATCCACATGTCCACCCTACCTTGATTGTGCCGTCAATCCAGCTGCGGTAACGTTGCACGTTGGTGTACACGCCTGCACGCGCACACACACACACAGACGGGGGCAGGCAGGCAGGCAGTCACGCCACCAGATGAGATGCGGCAATTGAGGTAGGGAAGGAGCAGCCAGGGGGGCGCCATTCGCGGGACACACATCAGCCTGCCCTGCCTTGCATCGGCCTGCCAAGGAGTGGGCAGGGGCTCATGCATTCATTACGTCATGTACAGCGCCGCAGCAACACAAAGGTGTTCTGCAGATGCGTCATCCCAGCATTATAGAAAAGCGAAAAAACAGGCTTTTCTGTCTCAAGAAAAGAGGGCAGGGGACTACCGCGGGACATGCATCCGGCGGTAGGCTTCAGGATTTGGGGACCCCTGCCACCCTGCCTCTATCTGGCACTCGCCGGTAAGCACGTGTTGCGGTAGGGGAAACGCTGCCACCCTGACATGTCTCAACACCCGCCCCCTGCCCGGCACTCACCGGGCGTCGTTCCGGCGCATTTGATGCCCCATGAGACGATCCCCCACACCACGTCCTGCCCAGGCCCTCCCGCCGAGCTCTTGCGAAGCAAAGGCCCGCCAGAGTCGCCCTGCGCACACCAGGGGGCGGAGACAACCGAGAGTCCCGTTGACTCCTAGTACAACCTAAGATGCAGCTTAACACTTGGCCATGCACTGAACGGGCACCAAGCTGGCAGTAGCAATGCTGAGGGGACATGTGGCACGTGGCGGTTCAAGGAAGCAAAGGCGGGGGGCACGCGGGGCGTGTGTGGCTGCCCTTGGCATGGCTGGTCTAGTGCTCAGTCTGGTGCTTACAGTATGGCTGGCACACACCAATAGGGCAGCGGCACTGGTGGCGGCTGTCGAAGCAAGATCTGTTCTGCTCAACAAGAGCTGGGGGTGGCGCATACCTGGCAGGTGTCTCGGGTCATGCTGCCTACGGGCGTGCCTGCAGCACACAGTTGGGAGGCGAGGCAGGCGCTTTGAGACAGCCGAGTGTGTGCTTGCCAAGAGAGCAGCGCGGCCTCACTCCAGCCCCTGTGCCGGACGGCAGCAGCAGCAGCAGCAGCAGCAGCAGCAGCAGCAGCAGCAGCAGCAGCAGCAGCAGCAGCAGCAGCAGCAGTAGAAACAGCAGNAGAAACAGCAGCAGCAGCAGCAGCAGCAGCAGCAGCAGCATGCCACTAACAGGACAAGCCTGTCTGGCTGGCCCTCACCCGCGCAGACCATGGCTGCCGCATCGTACAAGTAATCCGTGCCTACAAAGTAGGTGGCGCACCGCGCCTGGGCAATCAAGTCGAGCTCGACCTGCAGGGCAGCATGGGGTGCAGGGGGGTGCGCGGTGTGCATGGCAAGGTGGCCGGCAAGTGGCATGAGGATATGATGATGATGAGATCGACCTGCAGTACAGCAGGGGTGCAGAGAGTTTGTGAGGCATGCATGTGCCTCGCCTCGTGTATGGCCTCACTGCCTGCTTGCTTGCTTGTGTGCAACGAAACTTCGCTGAGACGTGCCAGCCGCCCTCAACGTGCCTGGCACTGTGAGCTTTCTGAAATGAAGTCGGGACAAACAGGGAGGGCAGGTGGGCAGTGAAATCCCCAGGCAGCAGGCAGGCAGGCAGGTGGCGCCAGCAGGGAGGGGAGGGGCGCCTGCTCCAACTGACCGTGCAATTTGTGACAGCAAAGCCCAGCGCTGCCTGCCCCCCCGCACATGCGCCGCTGCCGCTGCACGCTTCCGGCAGAGCTGACCGGCAGGCAATACAGCTGTCCGGGGTGCAGCCGTGCGGGCGACGCCAGCATAGGGCGGGACCAGGCAAACGAGCAGCAGGCACAGCACGCAAGGCAGCGCAGGCACACCTCTTGAAGCACATCGGCTGCTGGGCCTCCGGAGCGCGTGTTGCCCCACCCCAGGGACATAAGCCAGCTGCCGGTTGAAGGGAAAGTGTCTGACGCTGCACAGGGCGCAGGCAGGCGCAGGGGCGGGCAAAGGGAGGCACTGTCAGACCGTGAGGTGCACTGCAAGCGCTCGAGCCCCCCAAGGGCATGCGAACCCATAATGCAGGTGTGTGTGCCAGGCCCTGGCCCGTGCCTCTTTGCGCCAGGCAGCCATGCAGGCGTGCCAGATAGGGGCAGGTCCGTCCCAGAGAGGGGGAAGAGAAAGCATGCGTGCTCTGGGTGGTGCCAGCAAGTACGTGGAGCGACGGAAACACAGTTGGTGCGCGAGTGAGGCATTTGCCAGGCTAGGGAAGAGCCACCAAACCTCAGCTGCGTCAGCCCACCACCTTCCCCCCTTTCCTCATGACAGCTGGCTGGCGCCTTTGGACTTGCTTCCCTGTCGGCTTATTCAAAACCCACGCCCTCAGGCTGCCACCTCGTCTTCTCCTTCTTCCCCACACCACGCACCCGCCGGCAGCCGGATGGGCGTCTTGGTCGACGGCCTGTCCAGGAAGACGAGCGCGATGTCGTTGCTGTTGTCAGAGGTCCCGGGCACGTAGCCGCGGTGCACCACCGTCGCCACCCCCTGCCGCTCCTCGTACGCCCGGCAGCGCTGGCCGGGGCCGCAGTCCTCTGTTTCATACCCATCGATGCGAACCTGCGTTTCATCATGGCATTTCCGTATTCAGGCAGCAGCAGGGTAGTCGGCTGGCAGGGAGGGCATGTCACACGGGTCGCACACGCAGCTGGATTTGGCCCCTGGGGGCGCCTTGCGCAGTGTGGCGGCACTGAATTGCCGCCCAGCCCAGCCCAGCCCAGCGCAGCCCAGCCGAGCCCGGCCCAGCCCAAAACATGCTGCAGCAAGGGCAGCCAGGCACGCAGCCCACCTTTGGGAACAGCGCCGGGTCGCCATCCGCCAATGAAGCGGGGGCGGCAAGCTCAAAAAAGCACTGCACATAAACAGAGGATCACGGAAGGGGGGCGTTCAGCTAGGGGCCACCACTACATGAAGTGCCCAAAAGGGTCAAGCATGGTGGGGTGGGACAGCAAGTGTGGGCACAGGTGGCGCCTAGAAGCCGGTGACGCCTAGAAGCCGCCTGATGCCTAAAAGCCGGTGGCGTCAGCAGGCACGGCAGCACAGGGGCAGGCTAGGTAGGCACGCAGGTTGCCTCTCACGGCTGGGCTGGTGGGAGTATGTCTCCACACCCAAAATACGTGCACAGGTGTACGGCTGATAGGCATGGGGCCCATCTACAGGGCAGAGCTTCCGCGCGTGGCCACACACACGCTCACACCACCAGCCCTTCATCCCCCCCTCCATTTCCTCATCCATTATTTTACACACCACAACACGACACAAAAGTGTGCCGCAGATGCGTCATCCCACCAGCCCTTCATCCCCTCCTCCTCACGTGTGCGGCTGTGAGGACGACGCTGGGGCCGATCAGGCTGCGGGGCAGGCACCGGGGAGAGCAGCACAGGGAGGGCGGTGAGCTAGCACATCCACGTGGCAGGAGCGACCACGTGGCAGGGGTGCCCGCGTGGCAGGGGAGGTCGCAGCAGCAGCGCAGCAAGGCACTTGGCACACGGAGCGGCATGCCCCAACCTTGTTTTCGCCGTCCTGCCACAATGGCTGCGCCCAAGCTCACCTGCCGCCGCACATGTGCGGCTCGGCCCGGCCTTCAGACGCGCTGTCCATCCTGAGACTGACCATCCAAGGGTACCTGCGCGCACATGCAGGCTGAGTGTTGTTGGAACAGATACACAAGTACGCTTGACAGTGACAGAACTGCATTCCCCATTTTGAACGCTGTGCTGTTGTCAACAACAAACGATGTGGCGTCAGCTCACACACTACAAACACACTCGGTGATGATAAAATCGTTGGGGTGGGAGCCCACATGCTTTCTCATCTCACTCTTCTCCACAATGCAAGTGATCAGGGTGAGTCGCGCGCGCGAACGCATGGATGCTTATTGTCAACAGAGCACGTTTGCGCACATGTGCATTTGGGTGTGTGTGTGAGAAAGTGAGGGAGAGAGAGGGAGAGAGAGAGAGAGCAGAATGCGGTGCGTGCGCGGAGCGTGCGGCGGGGCTGCGTGGTGTTGGTTGGCTGATGCATTGGATGGTGGGCAGGCAGGCGGGCGGGCAGGCAGCCGCGGCACTGTTGCAGAAGTTTACAAGAGGGTGAACAGAAGCCACTTCCAACCGCCCAGGCAGCCAGGCCCACCTGAGTCTGGCTGCATCCTGGCCATTCACAATGGCGACATTCACTCCGGACCTGGCTAGTGAGCGCCTGCAGACCGCCAAGGAAAGGGCAGGGGTGCGCTGCGTGGTCATAAGAGGCACAGGCGACCCAGCAGCAGGCATGCAGTCATGCTGTGCAGCCAGGCATGCACCTTAGGCAGTCGTGTGGGGCGGCCTCATGGGCTGGGCAGCTGCGGTTCGTGGCGCCCACCTGCTGCCTTTGGCGCCGTCGGCGGCCGCTGCTGCTGCATGTGCCAGCACAGCAGCGGCGGCCAGGAGCACCAGCAGATGCGCTTGGAGCACAGCCCACGCACGTCTCTTAACCATCTGCATCCATGCAGGGCGACAGCTCCTCCAAAGTGAGAATGGTGCATGCTGAAAACAGCGATGAGCGGCGGCGGCGGCGGCGGCGTCAGCGCTAGCGGCGGCCTGGTGGAGAGGATGGCCTGGTTACCTGCCCCGCAAGCCGCACGGGCTGCGGGTGAGTCGTATGTTCTGCTCAAAGCGGCAACAGCTGTCGGAGCTCGCAGCGGCGCGCGTTGTACAAACGCACGGCAGACTTCTCGGGGCCGCGAGCAGGCCCCTGGCGCAACTTGTAGCGTGTGATACGTGCTTAAAAATGACGGGGAGCACAGCCGGCGGCGTTCGTGGCACGGAAATATTGGCGTACTAGAAAACTCCCCCAGGAGCGTCTCCAGGACAGGCGATGGGGGGGGACCCCTGGAAAGTTAAATACGCGAGCCCTACACGCACGGCTATACCAAGACATGACTCGGTTGCCCTGCCTCGTGCACCCCTGCTCTGCTTCTTGCACCACCGGCCGCCGCCGCTGCCATTGTGCTCTGCTGCTCCTCCCGCCGCCATGTGCTTGCAGAACACAGTGTTCTAGGCACAGCCAAGTCCTTTGTTGGCCTCACCATACCCTGCCCTGCAACCCTTCAACGAGCAACCAGGCCAGGCCTTTAGCGGGCCAGAGGCCACCCCATGGGCTGGACGGGGGTTTCTCGCCCTCCCTCCCCCCACCCGTCCCTCCATGCCCGCCAGGCAGCCACTGAGAAAGCTGGAAAGCTACCTGCACTGCGTGCCTCCTTGCACATGCACGCCAATGCATGCAACACACTTGCCGTGTAAATTGCTCACGCGCTGCACCCATGGGCGCATCGCAGCCTCCACCTGTTGACGTCACCACTCGTTTTGCTGCCCTCCTTCCTGCCCAACAGCGCATAGAGCCCAGAGCCCCCGCCATGCCACCCAGCATGCCAATACACACACATGGCGTTACCATCCCGCATGTGCTGGCTACACGCCGGCCGGAGCTGAGGGCAATAGAGCTGCCTGCACTGGTGCGTGTGAGGAGCTCTGGGCTAGCCACTTGCAGCAGACGCCCAGCCCGGGGTGGTTGCTGAGCTGCGGCGAGCCGGCAGCAGCCAGACACACGGCCTGTGCATTGCGAAGCAAGCACTGGAGTAGGGCCTGCCCGTGCAGGTGAACACATCGAAATGCAAGCAGCCAAATTGTGTGCCCGTTCTCAAACTCTGTGCACCGTGCTTAGGCACAGCGGGGGCGGCGAGTGGGCGGCAGCCGGGTGGGCAAGCAGAGCCGGACCAATGCGAGCGTGGGGGAGTGCCGGCACGATCTAGAAATATGGCAGCAGTGCTAAGTGGAAACGTGTGGGGCTGGCAGCAGCAGGGGTGGCGGCGGCTGGGCGCGGCGGTGCTGAGCAGGGCCTTGTGGTCTTGCAGGGCTCATCCGCCCGCTGCCCCTACCCGACTTCCATACGACTTCCATTCCCCGCTGAGTGGCACGCCTTGTGCAATGTCAGGAATGGTCCGCATCTCCCCTGACCCCTACATGTATGCTATCTTGGCTGCCCCCCTAGATTTGAGTCACCAGACAGAAGCATGTACTGCAGGGTTGTACAGCTGGCACAGCGCATCAGGCAGGGAGGCCCAAACGTCCTCCTTTCACGAGGCATTCAGCAGTAAGGCAAATTGTTCAAACTCCCGGTAGTCGGCAGCCCTGCGGAGCAACCAGCACAGTGTCCACCGCCCCGCTAAGCGCAGAACCTCGGTGCACTAGCCGCAAAGGTGAGTGGCGAGGCCGGGCCGGCGTGCTCTGGACCTGTAAATTCACTGGCATGATACCCGACGGAGGGGAAGGAAGGGCGGCCGCAATCTCTTCCGCTTTGGCGTCCCCGAGCGCTCGGCAACATCGACCCGATCATTTCGATGCGTCAATTGGCCGACTGCTGCTTGCAGGGGGCAGGCGCCGGCATGTTGGCGGCGCGGCAAGGCGGCGGTAGCTGCACGTGCTTGGCGCTAGCGGTGGCCTGCCTGCTGGTGCTCTCACATGGGGCGAATGCTCAGCGTAAGTGCAACTGATCAAGTTACACCGAGTAGAGGGACACAGCGTGCGCCGTCTGTGCTGGTGCCCTCCCCAGCTGCCGTCTTTTCTCGACAGACAGCATGGCAACCGGGTTTGCAAGGTTACCTGTTCGCCACATGCACCGTGACGGGTCAGAGGCTCGATACTCCTGTTGCACTGTATTCAGGCGAAACCCATAGAACACCCCGCTTCCATGCACTGTGACCCATGCCCGAGTGCCCACCACCTGTATGTATAGCCACGGGGACAACTGGACATTCCAAATGTTGCCCTGAAATGTGGCACCTTGCGCACCGGCGTTGGCTTTGCCCCACTGGCTTTCGCTGCTGCGCTGCCTGCCGCCCCCTTGTGACCCTGCAGTCACCACGGGTGGCACGGGGGGCGTGACCGTGCCCACCCCGCCCGTCGATATTCTGCCGCCCGCACCGCCGGAGGACTGGCAGGCGTTGCAGAAGGTGCGAGGGACTTTCCACGAGGAGGAAGAGGGCAGGGCACGGGCATATGCGATGCAGTTGCCTCGTCTCTGCATCTCCGGCCTGCACTGCAGCATTCATGCATGCACATCGGCAGGAGTGCAGCAGACCATGTTGCATGATTACCTCCTGTTTGAACTGCGCAAAAACGACGATGATAATCCACGAATGCACTGGGCACTCTTGGGCACACACACACACTAAACGCACGCCGGCGGGGGGAGAGGGCTCTTGGGCACACACACACATTCACACACACACACATACCAACGCTCTACGCCCCGCTGTCTGTCTCCCTGTGCTGCAGGACGTCCAGATTGTGATCAGCGTTGAGATTCGGGGCCCCTACATCGTGCCCTTCACCAGCCCCAAGAGCAAGGTCATCGCCCGCGTGCTGCGCGACCGCTACCTGCGCTCGGCCGAGCTGCCCGATATTGCGGTGGAGGCCCTCAGCACCTTCACGGTGAGCCGATGGGGTGGCCTAGCTGGTGTATAACGTTCAGGCTGTGCAGGCAGGCGTGCTGGCATGCTGCGCAGCGCCTGCATGCAGATGGCACAAAGGGGGGCACAGCACCTCTCACTGTGAGCTAGATAGAGGTGGCTTGGCAGGGGGGGAGTGGGCCAGCTGGGGGTTGCGCAAGGCAGGGGTGCTGGCAGCCGCCTGTGCATGCAGGTGCAGCAGAGGGCAGGGACGCAGGCTGGTGGCCACCGCTGTACTGTTGTGCGCAGCCATCGGGGCCAGCAGGCATCTGGCAGGCGCGGCTCTCCCTCCCCCGCCTTGCCACCTGCCTGGTGTACAACTCTCCCTCCCCCAGAACTCTTGCCCTGCCCTGCCTCGCCTCGCCCTCCCCCGTGCCTGCTCCTCTGCCCTGACCTGCCTTATAGTACCTGGATTACGACGCCCTCCAGTACGCCGATACGGCGCCCACGGGCCGCCGCCGCCTGCTTGCGTCACGGGACCTCCTGCAGGTGGGTGGTGGGGCAGGCACGGGGGCAGGCAGGGGGCACGTGCTGTTTGTGGTGTGCTGCTTGTGGGCTGGAAATTGGATGGGGCTGCTGGTGGGGGTGGGTTTGTTGGCAGGGGTGCGAGGTGGTTCTGTTGGGGACGGTGAGCCGGCGCTTGCAGCTCTGGGTAGGTTGCTAGAAGAATAACTACAGCCCGAGGGCATGGCAATGAACAGGGAATCAAGCCAAAGGCACCAGTCAGCTACCACGGGTAGCTTGCCAACTATGCCTTGAACTGCCAGTCACTCGTCTCCGCACCAAGCTGGTGCCCCGGCGGATGGATACAAGAGGCAGTCGCTGCCTGCATACCACCATGGTGCCTTTACACGCTTGCTTGCTTGCTTGCTGCCCCGTCATGTGTGTGTTTGCAGGTTGAGAAGAGCGGCGCCGAGCTGCGCATTGTTGTGGCCACCAACAGCATGCGCGTGGACAGCGAGGTTGACAGCATAGAGGAGGGGGTGGCCTCGGGGCGCATGGCAGACGACTTCACACTCGCGGGTGGGTGGGGTCGGTGCTCGATTGAGGGTGAAACACGTCTGAAATCCGGCAAACGTGTGCGAAGGGTGGTGTAGAGGGGGCAGTGAAAAAGAAAGTGTGCCACGTGTTCTGTAGGGGCAGGGGGTAAAAATATATATATATATATATATATATATATTTGGCCGCGTGTGTGTGTGTGTGTGTGTCCAAATGCCAGGTCAACACGGAAGGCACGCCCCTCAGCGGTTGAACGCCGGCAGGCGACACTCTGGCACCCACCACCAATGAGTGGGTGGGGGTGCCACAGTGACACCGTCTGCAGCACACACATACTTGCGGGCTTGTCCCCGAGTTCACCCTTGGAGCTTGCTCACCCGCCACTGCCGTGGGTTTCGACAGGGCTGGCCAGGCGCTGCCTCCCACCGTCAATACCCAACCCGAATTTGGGTGCGAACCAACCCCTCCTCCTCCTCCCGCCCTCCCGCTTGCAGGCATCTCGACGGACAACCTCACCCTTAGTGCTCCCCCCCAAGTGGAGGACTCTCAGGAGACTGCCCTTACAATGTAACGTGACCCCGACAGCTTCACGACGAGCACCCAATCGCAAGCACTGTGACTGACTAAACCACCGGTGTACATCCTGCGCCCCTCCGCCTGGTTGCGCCCACGGCCCCTCCCTCGCACATACCACTCTGCATGCGTACAGGCGTTCCACGACTCGTGTTGTTGAATTGCAACCTGTAAGTACTGCGGTGTTGCAGCTGCAGCAGACATCCGTCGTGCCTTTCCCTGCATAGTTTGGCAGCCGTGCCCCTGGGAGGCCAGCAGGCACCCTGGACCGCCTCCGCACTGGCTAGCATGCACTTGTTCTACAGAGGCTGGCTAGCATGCACTTGTTCGGCAGAGGCTGGCTAGCATGCACTTGAACGGCAGAGGCTGAGCATCCAGTGCCACCAGCACCAAAGGCAGCGGCGGCGAAGCAGACATGCTCGTCAGGTGGCATCAGCACATGTTCTCAGCCCACCTCCTGCACAATGTTTACAGAAGTCTTCCAGCTAACAAGGGGGGGGACAATCGGAGGGTGGGCAGCGAAAGTGGGCCGGCGCAGGAGGGGGGGAGCACACATCAGAAGGGTGGGTGCTGGGAAGGTGGGAGAGGTTGCAGGCCGGAGCCCGCAGCTCAGACTGGCATTGGTAGGGGCCCTCGCTGCCCCGTCATGCTCAGCCAGGCAAACAGATAGCTGACCGCTCGTTGAGCTGGGGCCGCCGCCGCTCCTGCTGCTGCCGCTGGGCTGCCGCTGCGCCTGGAGCTGCCGCTGCTGCTGCACCTGCCGCACGCCCCCCGCTGCCACCTCTGCTTCTAGCAAGTGCTGCCCCTGCTGCTGGCCTTGCTGCCGCCGCCGCCGCAGTGTGCTCGCATCCCTCGCCATGGCCGCCAGCTGGGCATTCCTGGGGCAAGCAGACAGCCTCGCCCTCTTGCTGCTGGTGCTGGTGCTGATGCCCAGCCGCTGTGGCAGCTGGTGCTAGCGCTGGTGCCGACGCCTAGCCAAGCCGCTGCCGGCTGGGCTGCTCAGTAGTTGGCGTTGCCGGGCCAGCGTGGGAAGGGGATCACCTCCCGAATGTTGTCGAGCCCAGTGGCAAACAGGACCAGCCGCTCAAAGCCAAGCCCAAAGCCTGTGTGGGGAAGCACGCACACGCAGGGGATGAGGTAGTTGGTTGGTTGGGGATGGGGTGGGCAGACCGGAGTCGAGAGGAGGCAAGGCAGTGTAAAATATGGGTGGGCCATGCATGCATGAGTGGGCGTGATAAGAGATGTTGTGACCATCCGACACAGATCGCCCCACTGGGATGGGCGGCTGCCTTAATGAGAAACGGTTGCTGTGCGAGGGCTAACTAGAGGAGGATGTCAGGGCGGGGGCGGACCCCCGCTCATCCACCATTCTCGCCTTCGTATATCGGTGCATGGTATCTGTTAAACAGAGAGCAGAATGCATTTCGTAGTCCTGAAAGAGAATCGAACCTTGAACCAAGGGCTGACAAGGACACTATCCGCGGATGTGCTCTGTAGCGGATGTCATAAATTGGAAAGACACTGTGTGCTCTTGCAAGCAGGGCCCAAGCAGGCAGCTTGTCGGGATTTTGTTTCCTTCCTCTCACTGCTTGGGCTTGCCTGGGCTATTATTTATTTGTAGTACACGTGGGGCGGTACACATGTAGTACAAGTGAATGCCCCAATGCAAGCCCAAACCAGAGGGAGACAGAAAATCCCGCCAAGCACACACCATACATCACGTGAGAAGGCGGCACGCTGACGTCCCTGCGCAGGTCGCCGATGGATTCGTTGACCAGTACAGGCTTGTGCTGACATGACGTGTGACCCACACACAGATGCACACCCTCACACAGGCGATGGCTCACCGGAGTGGGGCACGCTGCCGTACTTGCGCAGGTCCAGGTAGGCCGAGTATGCTTCCAGGGGCATGCCCGAGGCTGGGCAACAGAGAGGGGGGGCAGGAGGGGGAAACCATGTTGAGCTGGGCAGCAAGGATGATGCCAACGTTCACAAGCGTGCGAGTACGAGAGGCACGCGTGGCCTCCAAGAGCACCCAGAGGCTGAACATCAGAGGCTGAACATCAGAGGGGGGCAGGAGGCAAGGGATGATGATGCTGATGATGATCAAATTGTGTGGGTGTCTGATCAAAAGATGCAGGCTAGTAGGCCTTCAGGGGCACGCCCAACCAGGGGGCGGGAGGATGGGCAGGACGCAAAGGGTGGGAAGGTGTATGAGGGTGTGCAGCGGTGCACGGGTGGGTTTACAGCAAGCATCAGGCGGGCGTGCCACCCACTCACCCTCGATGCGCTCTGTCAGCACGTCTAGCCGGTCCTCGCGCTGCGACCCGCCCACAAGCTCGCCCACCTGCGGCAGCAGACAGCAGCAGCGCGGGCAGGCAACTTTATTATAAGTGCAGGGGGAAGTGAGGGCAGCCCTGCACCAGGACCATTCCCCACACTACCTAGTAAAAGAAAAACGCAGTGCTGCACCAGCGCAGACCGGGCCAAGGGGTCCCGCCCACCATCCGGCCCGCCCCGTCCCCCAACCGCTCGCAAGTCCATGGCTGCCCTACACAGCACCTTACCCCATCATCAACATCAGCTCCTGCTTTGCAACACCCCAGCGACTGCAGCTCGCGCCTGCATACGCCGCTCCTACCACCCACCCTTGCCATGCAGCAAGGAAGGAACATGGCGACCTCCCCAAACTTCCGAGGCACCAGCGTGTCGTGCCTGCGCACCGACTGCCCCATCTCCCTGCCGCAGCAAGATAAAGGTACCCTTAGACCCCATCTTGGGCACCAGGAGGCATGGCGGTGCTCCCAACATCGCACCCCTTGTCACAGCAAGCCAACAGGGGCACCAGCACGTCCATAGATACACCCAACTCACAATTCCTACGTACCAACCCCAAAGGAGCACAACAAGCCAAGAAGGTGTGACTTTCATCCCCCACCCACCTTGGGCACTGGCACGCCCATGGCCGCCGTCGTTTCGCTGCCTCGCCTCTTGCACCATACCGAGTGCAAGCACAACAAGCCAAGAAATCCACCACCCCGACCCGCCCCACCTTGGGCACCAGCACGTCCATGGCCGCCACCGTCTCGCTGCCTCGCCTCTTGCACCATTCCTAGCACGTCCATGGCCGCCACCGTCTCGCTGCCTCACCTCTTGGCACATGCACGATACAAAAACAACAGGCCAAGTAACCTACACCCCACCCACCTTGGGCACCAGCACGTCCATGGCTGCCACCGTCTTGCTGCCTCACCTCTTGGCACATNCAAAAACAACAGGCCAAGTAACCTACACCCCACCCACCTTGGGCACCAGCACGTCCATGGCTGCCACCGTCTTGCTGCCTCACCTCTTGGCACATACACGATACAAAAACAACAGGCCAAGTAACCTACATCCCACCCACCTTGGGCACCAGCACGTCCATGGCTGCCACCGTCTTGCCGTCGTCGTTCAGCCGCATGTAGAAGGCCTGCAGGGGGGGCAGAGTGCATGGGGTGGGGTGGGGTGTGGTGTGGTGTGGTGGGATGTGGTGCAGAGGCGGGGCAGGGGAGGTGTGTGTGTGGTGTGGTGGGACGTGGTGCAGAGGCGGGCAAGGGGAAGGGTGCGTGTGGTGGGGTGCAGAGTAGAGGCGGGCAGGCGCTTGGGGCGGGGAAGGGCAGAGCGGAGCGCTGGAGGCTGTGGGCCACGCATGCTTGCACATACGTCGATGCGCTCCACTCTGAAACCCGGGGCAAACCTGCGACGGTGCCGTCGGGGGATGACGGACCCTCAATCATGCACCTGCCTGCTGTGCCGGGAAACGAACCGTACTATCTCTTGCTCTTCATCGCACCAGCTTCAACTCTTGGTTTCCCTAAGGTGACCAGCCCATCACCGACACCAGACCGCTTTGGATTTCCTTGGGATGATGAGCCCTCAACCATGCACCCGCCTGCTGTGCAGGCAATGCCCCTACTAGCTCTTGAGCGAACCATCAGCTCACCTTGATTTCCTTGGGGTAGTTGTACACGATGATGGGCTGCTGGAACACGTCCTCGGTCAGGTACCGCTCGTGCTCGCTCTGCAGGGGTCAGATTTCCCAGTCAGTCGAAAACACTCAGTCAGTCGCTCTGCAGGGGTCGAGGTACAGCAAACCAGGGGAGGATGAAGGGACTGCCGGGGCCAGGTCGTATGGGTGAAAGCCTGCACACGCACCGTCCGTGCTTGCTCTGCAGGGGGTGAGGCACAGAAAAGAAAGGGAGGATCACGAGATGGGGTCGGGGGCCAGGGGAGGTGAGGCGGAGCGTCCTCAGGTACCGCTTGTGCTTGCTCTGCAGGGGCGGCGGGGGCGGGGCCAAACAAAGCAATCAAACAGAGGTCTGTGGGGCCAGGGGAGGCAGGGTGCAGCCTCCCCAGTCACGCACACTTCCAGCTTTCTGTGCAAGCAACACTCGCCAGGGACAGCATATAAGCAGACGAAGGAGCAGAAGAAGAAGCTCGCCTGCATTGTCAATGCCCCACTCTTGTCCAGGACAAAATGACACACTTGGGTGACCCACACGAGAGAGACAAAGAGAGACAGAGGCACAGAGACAGAGACACAGAGAGATAGAGAGAGACAGAGAGAGAAAGAGAGAGACAAAGAGAGACAAAGAGACTCGCCTGCATGTCAATGCCCCAGGACACCGGGTACTCAAACTTCTTCTTGCCAGAAGCCACCACCTCCTCCAGAATCTCAATCGCCTCTGTGTACGACACGCGCTTGAAGGAGGAGTTGGCGACCTGTGGGAGGGGAAAGGGCAGGGAAGGGCAGGGGCAGGGAGGGCGCAATGACGTGACGGGTGAGGGGCAGACGGGCGAGGGCACGCAATTGAGTGAGGAGTTGGCGCCATGGTGGAGAGAAGGGGCAGGGGCAGGGAAGGCAGGGGCAGGAAGGGTGTGGTGGGCTTGGCTGGCAGGGCCACAGTCTCCCTCCACCATACTGCCCTGACAGGACAACAGCCTCCCCCAATTAATCAATCCATCAAGTCCAGGGGGAGCCAGCAAAGGTGTCATGGGACAGGGTGGGGGGTGAGCGTATCGGAGTGATGTGGTTTGGTGGCACACCGTACCGCCCGTACCTGCTCCAGGCGTGCAATCGCGGTCTTGTCAATCATGCTGTTGATGAAGTCAAGGTCGGGGCGGCAGTTGTCCAGGATGTGGCGGCAGCAGTACCGCACATAGTCCTCCGCGCACTGCATGTCGTCTGCACAGGGACGCACAGGGGACACATTGGACACTTCAGCAGCAGCAGTAAAGCACATAGCCCTCCGCGCACACAGCAAGCAGTCTGCACAGGGACACACAGGGGACACAGGAGTTGACCCAGACTGGGTCAGCGACTGGGTCAGCACATGGCCTCCTCTGCCCGCACCGTATGCCATCTGAACTGACCAGGCCCCGCACACTGATGCAGATGGTAGCAGAGATGAAAAGGGGTGGAGTATGGCCAGGAGGGATGCCCCCACCACTCCACCCCTTCTCAACAAGACACCGGGGTCTGCAGCCACAAGCAATTCGCCCACCCTGCCTGCCTGCCTGCCCACGCAGCTCCCACCGGCATGGCCCAGCCAGCCGTTCCAGGTGCAACCCACCCTGCCTGCCTGCCTGCCCTCCCATGGCCCAGCCAGCCCGTTTGAGTTCAACCCGCCCTGCCTGCCTGCCTGCCCAGCCCGCTCTCACCTGTGAGGTCGCAGAAGGCCATCTCGGGCTCAATCATCCAGAACTCCGCCAGGTGGCGTGCCGTGTGGCTGTTCTCCGCGCGGAATGTGGGGCCTGCGAGGGGCACGTGCGGGAGCAGGCTTGTCGATGGGCCATACTAAGCTGCGACGCTTACGCGCTCGCATCCCAATGCTTTTGACTTATTCATGCAAGTTTGATTGAGTTTGGTTGAATGGTTGAGCAGCACAGGTTTGCGCTGAAATGACGGCTCACCCTCCCTCCGTCGGTCAGGCGGTCATAAGGTCAGGCGGCAAACCCGGGTCAAGGGCCACTATGTCATTAAACGCGCAGGCTGGCCCTCACCAGACTAGTGGGCATCAGGCCCGGCTGAACAGGCTTCACTTTGGCCTTCACAAAACAGGCTTCGGTGTGCAATCATGCGCGTGGGCACGCAGCATCTCGTCACACCTCCCCGCACACCAGGCTGCTGTTGCCTCTCGCACGAAGCGTGCACATAGCAAGCAACACATGGGAAGCAGGCTCACTAAAGGTGCAGCTGTTTTGATGCTTAGGCGGGGCATGTACACACATGGCAGCCCGCAAAGAAAGCAAGAAAGACGACAGCCCAGCCGCCCGCTCACCAAAGGTGTAGATGTTTGACAGTGCGCAGGCGTAGTACTCCCCGTTGAGCTGCCCCGACACCGTGAGGTAGGCGGGCTTGGAAAAGAAGTCCTTGCTGTAGTCAACCTTGCCCGCAGCAGTGCGCGGGATGCCGCCCGCGTTGCGCGCGCTGCAGAGGAGGGGCGGGGGGAAAGGGAGAGGGAGAGAGTTTGTAGCGGTGCGGGGGATGACGGCCGCGTTGCACGCGCTGCAGAGGGAGTTTGCGGTTGGGGCGGGGCGGTACAGGGGCACAGGGGGTGCAAGACAGGGGTGTGTGTGTGGTTGGGACAGTGCGGGGGATGCCGCCCGCGTTGCGGGCGCTGCGGGGGGCAGGCAGAGGGGGAGGGTGAGGGAGGGAGTTTGCAGCGGTGAGAGAAATGCCGCAGCACCTGGCCCCACTCCGGTGGAGCACACAACACAGCGTGCGGCTCGTGCTCACCGCTCCTCCATAGCCGCCAGCTCCTGCTTCAACTTGAGCAGCTTGCCGACCCCACTCCTCATACCCCAGCAAAGCACAAACACAGCATGCGGCTCATGCTCACCGCTCCTCCATAGCTGCCAGCTCCTGCTTCAGCTTGAGCAGCTTGCCCACCGCCTCCTTGCTGGCCGCCGCCGCTGCTTTGTCTGCCTTGTCCGCCGCCGCCGCCGCCTTGGCCTCCTTCACCGCGCCGCCCTGGGCCGACACCGCCTCATGGAGGGCGGCCAGATCCTCCGGGGAGGGAGGAGCCTCCTCCGGCTCCTCATCCGCCTTGCTCAGCAGCGTGGTGACCTGGCATCAGGCGAGAAGTGTGGCAGGGTGATGTTGGGTTAGGGAGGGAGGGAGAGTGGGGGGAGGGGCGCCTCCTCCGGCTCCTCATCAGCCTTGCCCAGCAGCGTGGGTGAGTGCGGAGGGAGGGAGGCGGGGAGGGTAGGGCAGGGCAGCATGAGCAGGCGGATGGTAAGGAACGCGAGACGGGAGATGGCCGGGCCTCTTGCTACCTGATACCCTGCCGCACGCGCCACGCCCGCGCACATGCAACGCAGCGGGGCCATGCACGCATGTGCGCACACAGGAGTTGTAAAGCACACAAGCACAGCACGTGCACACATGCAAAGCACATGCAACGCAGCGGCGGCGTGCACACGCGCACACCCCGGAGCTATCAATCTGCCATGAGCGGCATATGGGGCACACCTGGAACATCTCTCCCGCGCCCTCGCAATCCGCTGCGGTCACAATGGGGGTGTGCACATACAGGAAGCCGCGCTCCTGCAGGGATCATTGGGTAGGGAGGTGAGGAGGCACACTTGACAGTGAACGCATTGCGGTGGGCACGGTGCAGGCAGCGGCCCAGGCGCCCGGGGAGGAGCGGGGCAATTCTGCACGGGGCACATCCAGGCAGCTTGAGGTGCACACAGTCTCACTTGCTGGGCACACATGCTGGGCACACAAGCTGAGCACACAAGCCGAGCACCTGGAAGAAGCGGTGGGTGGCATACGCCAGGGCGTTGCGGATGCGGGCCACCGCGCCAATGGTGTTGGTGCTGCAGGGCCCAGGGCCGGGCAGGGTGTGAGGAGTGAGTGAGCACAGGCAGGGTCTGTGGCGTGCCGACCCCTTCATGCCCCCTCGCAAGCACCAGCATACGCTCTGGCAGGAAGGCGCTGCCCTGCCTTGCCGAAGCACAAGCGTCGCCTCTCCACAAGCAGATCCCCACCCGTTTCTCTTTTCCCGTCCCCGAGTAGCGTCACATTTATACAGGCAGAAGCACTACCTGCCTGCCATCCCCCACCCGCCTGCACGCCCCCACGCAGGACACAAAACCATGGCCTCACCGCGGCCGCAGGTGCGTCTTCTCCCCCAGTAGCTTTGCAACCAGCCCTGCCCCTAATCACAGTCAGTGCGGTGCAAGACACTAACATACACATTTTCACCAACACACAATCATGGCCTCACCGCGGCCGCAGGTGCGCCTTCTCCCGCAGGAACTCAAACGTCTGCTTCTTCTTGGCCAGAGGGTACTGGGCCGGATCAGTGCTGCCCACGTGCACCACCTTGGTGGCCTTGAGCTCCACCTGTGGCATTGCAAGGGTGGGGTGTTGCATTGTTAGGGTGGGGTTGGGTTGTTGTGGCAATGGCGGAACATGAACTTCTTAAAAGAAAGTCCTTCAGCTTGGCACACACGTGGAGTTGTTGCAATCAATTGGGGGGGGGAAGCCGGTGCTCAATGCGCATGCTTGCGTGCAGGACGTCCGAGCTAACATGTGTCAAGGCACACCATTGTAAGGGCGGAGTTGTTGTAAGCAGTTGGGATGGGGGGAAGCCGGTGCTCAATGCACATGCATGCGTGCAGGACGTGCGAGCCAACATGTGTCAAGCAGTAGGCATGCAGGGATGAGAGGGTTGGAATGAGAGAGATGTTGTGACCATCCGACACAGATCGCCCCACTGGGATGGGCGGCTGCCTTAATGAGAAAACGGTTGCTGTGCGAAGGCTAACTGGAGGAGGACGTCAGGGCGGGGGAGAACCCCCCGCTCATCCACCACTCTTGCCTTTGCATGCATCAGGATGAGTCCAGGCAGGCTGGCACGTGCACAGCAGTGCATCCAACCAAGACCGCCAGTAACCAGCCACCGGGCTGGCTCACACACCACCGCAATAGCCCCGTACAACACTACCACTTCCAGGAGGCTTCTGCAACACCACACAGCACTGGCCTCCCTCGCACCTTTTGCTTGGTGCCCTCTGGCGTCTCCGCCAGCACCCCCTCAATCAGCACGCAGGTGGAGGTGGGGGTCAGGGACTTGAGGCCGCCCACAGCCTCGGCAACCTCCTTGGTGACCATGATCTGCCGGCGGCGAGGGGGTGAGGCACAGCATGCACAGCGTAAGGTGACAGAGTGATGCTAGAAACATTGCAACATTTCCTTGTCAACCAACCATGATCGGCAGCGGTGAGTGAGGAGGGGGAGCATAGCATGCACAGCAGGCAACCGGCACAGGTTGATTGTTGCGCTGTGTTCTTGTCAGCCATGACCTGCGCGAGGTGGTCAGGGAGGTGGCACAGCACACACAGCATGCAAGCCGTGCATGAGGACACAGCGAGATGACAGAGCTGCCGGCGCAATGCTGTCCTGCCGCACATGCAAGGGCTGCCATGCTGTGGCGTGCGGCATGCATGCACTCGACCCACACCAGCACTGGCCTGCAAGCCGGCCTGCACAGACACGGCTGGCTCTCCCAGCTCCCCGATCGTGCAGCACCGCCCTGCAGCACGACTTCCCAGCCCTGCTCTAAACACTTAAGCAACCGCCTCTCTGCCAGCACCCAGCTTCCTTGTCCAGCACAAGAGCGCATTTAACACAACCCAGCACGCTCCATTCGTCCCAGCAACCAGATTTGGGCGCTCCCCGTCTGCCGCCGCCCTGCCCCGCCCAGCACTCACCTGGATGTTTTGGAAGCAGCTGCCGTCGTTGACCTCCAGGAAGGCAAATGCGCCAGCACCCGCCTCACGCCCGGTCTTCACCCACCCGCCCACACGGATGGTGCGGCCCACAAGGGAGATCCCCTCGCTCTCGCTCTCCAGCACCGCTGCCACCATGGTGCGGCCATAAGAGCGGCTGTAGGGAGCCACCAGATCCAGCTCAGCCTCCTTCTTCCGCAGCGAGGCCTGCGTGGGGGTAGAGACGGGGGTAGGTGGGTCGGCAGTGCGAAGCAGTGTGCAGATGCGCACGCGCAGGCGGCAGCGGCGGCAAACGGCGGCAGGCGGCGCATGCCCGCCACCTCCCAAACCCGCACGTGGGTGGTGCGTTCCCCACCTGCAGCGTCTCCAGCTGCTGGCGAAGCGCCTCGACCTCCTCCGCGGTCACGCCGGTGCCGTTGGTGGCCATCGTCTCGGTGGTGCTGTTGCTGGGGACCCCGCTGGCGGCGCAGACGCTAGCCCGTTGACTCCTGAACGCAGTCGGCCGTGCAAATCTTACAGCGGCACTCAATGTCCTGCCTGCTACAGCGCGCGCAGCAGTGGGGAGCAGCAGCGGGCGGAGGGCGAGCAGACTGCCCAGCATGAGAAGCTCAGGGCACGCCGGGGCAGCTGCCAGAGAATGTGTGTCGCTGGGCGGCTCGGATGGCCGGATGAATGTGCTGCACTGTGGCGACCAGTCGATGGCACAGCATGGGCGGAGCCCAGCACGCAGGCTGGTTTCGACGATCGGTTTATAGTACACGGAACACTGGAACACTGAGCAACGCCCGGCCCAATGCCCCGCCTCTCTGCAGTATCATGATCGACCGACTGGCTTTTGTGCACCCCCAGCTCCAGCAGAGGCTCCTGGCTGCGCAGGCAGCGGGCAGCAGCCCCAGGGAGACACTAGCGACGGTGTTGCAATGCTGGGAGGAACTGGGCGCAGGCGCCGCCGCCGGCACAGGAGCGGTCACCGGCAAAGCCGCGCTGCGTCGCCTGCTCGCCGCCTGCCCCATGCCGGCGGCAGCACTGGCCGCATTGGCCGGCTCCAGCGGGCACCCTGCAGCCTTTGGAATGGCACTGGCCGAGCTGCTAGCCGGCAGCGTCGTGCCAGCTGGCGAGCTGCTGGCAGCGGTGCCAGCCGAGGCATGGGCGGCTGCTGTGGCAGATCTGCACGCAGCCGCAACCGCAGCCACACTGCCTACTGTAGCCGCCACAGCAGCAGCACGCGCCTTTGAAGCCCTAGTCAAGCTGCTCGTCACCAGCAGCAGCAGCGGCGGGGGCGCTGCGGCACAGCAGGCGCAAGGGCAGGAGCAGCAGAGGGCTGCGGGGGCTGCACTCCAGGCTTTGCGCCTCTCATGGACCGTTGCGTCGCAGCACCCAGCTGGCGGCAGCGGTGCCGAGGATGGCACCACGAGCAGCGCTGCAGCTTTGCTGGCGGCGGTAGTGGATGCTGTGGATCGAGAGGTCTTCCCACGCCAGCGAGCCACCAGGCACGTCCGCCCGCTGCGCCGGGTCTCAGTGTAGTGCAGCTGCTGCCGGTGCTGATGGCTGGTATGACATGCACATGCGGCGTGCAGATGGGGCCACATGGAAGCAGTATAGCATGCACATCAAGATACATGCACATGGGGCATGCACATGTGCCTCTGCCCCACCCTGTCTTCTGTCGCGCCGAGTGCATGCCACCGCACCCTCCGTCATCGCTGCCCAAGCACTAGCCGGCGCATGCGTGTGCATCCCCTAGCTATGCACATGTGTGCACCCTATGAACCCTATCAGCAATGACTTTGCAAGCCAACGCACCCACGTTGTGAAGCACCCCAACACAGCTGTGCCCCTCTGCCCCTGACTGCAGCTGGCTGACGGCGGAGCTCGCCCACTGCCTGCGAACAGGCCCCGCCGGCGGCGCCAGCGCCGCTGCTGCGCCCCATCACCCACCCACAGATGCAGCAGAGGCAGCTGCCTGGGCGGCTGCCATGGCTTCTTTTGCAGCGGCTCTCCCCTCGGAGACGCTGCTTGACCAGGTGCAGGCAGCGGTGTGGGAGGGCAGCCTGGGAGCCCCACGGGCGGCTGCCCTGCTGGCGACAGCTGGCATGCTTCGTCCCAGAGAGGCAGCCTCCCGGCGCACCGCTGTGGAGCGGTGGGTGCGCCAGCAGGCGGCGGCGGCGCTGGCGCAGCACGCGGCACCGCCCCTGCGCTGCGTCATGCTGCTGCAGCGGGGGCTGATGCTGGCCCTGGAGCCAGTCAATGCTGCCCCCGGTGCCAGCGTGGGCATGCAGCAGGCAGCGGCGGCAGCGCAGGCGGCGAACCAGCAGCAGCAGCAGCGGGTTCCGGCGCCGGCCCAGGTGCCAGCCGCCCCAGCCAGCCCAGAGCACCGCCACTCTGCCTGGCTGTCAGACACGCTGCTTGTGGGGGACAGCCTGCAGCACCTGCACTTTTTTGTGCACCAGGTCCTGATCCCCATGTGCCCAGAAGATCCGCCCTGCTGGCTGGCCGCACAGAGGGACGCTTTTCTGCCGCTGGTGGAGCGCACGCGTGGCGCACCTGAACTGCCCGCCAGCGGAGAGGCAGCTGCCAGAGAGTATGTGGAGCTTGCAAGGACGCGGCTCAGGGCTGAAGAGCAGCAGGCGCAGCGTGCGCAGCAGCAGGCGGGGGGCCAGCCGGGTGCGGCGGCGGGGGCGGGCCAGGACGCGGCGATGTTCAATTTGATGAAGGGCCGGCAGATGGCGGCTGGGCTCATCAAGGTGAGATGCTGGCACCTTGGGTGGCGCTCTCTTGATGGGGTTGAATCTGGCACATTGGGTTGTGCTATCACGAGTGTTGAACCTGGCAAACATTGGGGGGTGCTCTCTTGCTGTGTGAATCAAGCGCAGCCTGCCGCACACCTCGATCCTGCTGTGGTGTGCTGCGACGTCACTGCGGCCCTCCCAGACCCCGCCATGCTGCCCACCCTGCCCACCCACCCCCTCCCGCTCCCCTCGCCTCTTGGTGTGTCAACAGTGTGCCAAGCACCCCTTGGGAACCGCCCCGTTCCACTCACACTCGATGTCCACCCGTGCCCTCACGGGGCCCTCACACCTTTGCCCTTGCCTGCGCAGGAGTGGGAGGAGGGGCGGGGCTGCCTGAAGGTCGGCACACTGAAGGGCATGTCGGACAAGGCGGGAGGGGTGTTCACCCGTCTGCAAATGGTCAACATGCTGGCAGCCGCCCTGCTGGAGCCGGCCTCTCAAGGGGATGTGGCGGCACAGCGCGCAGCGTTCATGGAGGTGAGGCGGTACCGTAGTGGCACAGCGCGCAGCGTTGATGGAGGTGAGGCGGTACCGCCAGCCTGTCCAGTACGTCCGCCCTGGCCAGCACACCTGCCCGCCTGTCAGCATCATGCATGGGTCTGCGTGCCATGCATGGGGCTGCGTGGCATGCATGGGTCTGCGTGTCTGCGTGTCATGCATGGGTCTGCGTGTCATGCATGGGTCTGCGTGTGTTGTGGGCCTCTTGAGCGTGTGTGCGGTGGAAGTAGGCCGCTGCATATCGCCCGTTGCATGCGGCGGCGGGTCACGGCTTCACGCCGAGCTGTGGGACAAAGTGTATTCAAGTACAGGTGTTGTAGTTTCAATGTTCCAGCACTCGGCTGATGGCTCCGCCCCCACCCCTGCATGCTGCACCCTGCCCACCAATCCTCTCCCACCAATCCTCTCTCTTCCCCCCCGGTGGTACATCTGCAGTACCTCTACCATGCGGTGCCTGGCACCAGCAACGAGGTTTTGCTGTTCAAGCGCCTCTTCGCGCCAGGTCAGCACACCAGCCAACAGCTGGCATCTCGTCAGCCCGCCAGCTGGCAGCCTGGCGTGTGGGGTGGCCAGGCCAGCCAGGGCTCTGCCTGAAGGCAGCCACCTTTTCTCAAACACACCGGCATTCATGACAGCAGCAGCGCTTGCACGCCAAGGACTGCCACTGTTGGGTTTTGCACCACATGAGTCGTGTCACCTGCCAACCCTTAGAAAATAAGAATAGTAATAACAAAAACCCTCTCTCTGTGCCTGCAGACGCTGTTTCGCGGTACCGCCGCCTCTGCCTGCAAGCCCAGCTGGAAAGTGCCAGCCTGGCAGAGCTGGCCAGCCAGGCGCCGCAGCTGCTGCTGGCGCCGGCGGCGGGTGCTGCCATCAGCGGCGGCAGCGACGGCGGCGGCGGCAGCGGCGGCGTTGGCGGGCACAAGGTGCTCGACCGGCTAGGCCGGCTGGTGGGTGAGCATCTGGCGCTGTGGCAGCAGCAGGAGGAGGAGCAGCGGCAGCTGGGGGGCGTGATGGCGCAGGCCGGGATGCAGGCATCCCAAGGGAATGGCAGGGAGGCTGCGGCTGTGCCGGAACAGCTGGCAGAAGTGTTGATGGATATGTGGACAGCTACCTGTGCTGCCGTGGCAGACGCCGGCAGCGGAGGCAGTCCCAGTGGGGGAGCCAGCCCTGGAGGAAGCTCGGGGCCGCCTGTGGTGGCACTGGCAGCGCACGTGCTGAGCATTGTGCACGGCCAGCCTCTGCTGCATGCCCCGCTGCTGAGGCGCCTGCGGGGGCAGCTGGTGGGGGAGGAGGAGCCCACAGCTGCCGGTGCACGGCAGCAGCAGCAGCAGCAGCAGCAGCAGCAGAAGCAGAAGCAGAAGCAGCAGGTCAGCAGCGGGCAGCGGCTGGAGGCGGCGGCCTTGCTTTCCACGGTGGCAGGGGCGCTGGTGCAGCCGCCGGACGCGGCGCAGCAGGGGCGGCAGCACGGCGGCGGCGGCGCTGGCCGAGTGCAGGCATGTGGCGGCAGTTTGACGGCCCTGCAGCCTCTGTTTGTGTGGCGGCAGCAAAGCCCAGGCAGGGGCGGCGAGGCAGCCCAAATCGCCGGCCCCCTGTGGCTGCACCGGGTGCTGCAGGGGCTGCCGCTGGGCAGCGCGCACGCCATGGCCAGGGCCGCTGATGTGGCAGCCGCACACATCAGCTGCCTGTCCCACTTTTCTTCCTACGCCCTGCTGCCAGGCGGCGAGGGCAGTGGCAGCAGCGTGCTCCCGCCACACCTGCTGCTGCGCTGGCGACAGCCGGCAGCGGCACCAGGCGTAGCAGCAGCCTACAGTGGGGAGTTTGTGGGGCACCTAGTCTTCCCAGCCTGCACAGCGGCACTACGCTTGCACCAATGGCTGCTGCTGCGCCTCTTGGTGGCACAGCGGCTTCCAGGGGGCGGCCTTGCCGGCGGCAGCAGGGCAGCAAAACGGCAGCGGCTGGAGGCCTGGGACATGGGCACAACAGTGCCAGTATCTGAAGAAGAAGGGGAGGCACCGGTTGCTGAGGAGGTGCTGCAAGTGTGCCGCGCCACGCTGCAGTCAGACAGTGGAGCCCCACTGGCTTTGGCCGCAGGTGAGCTGCAACTGGGGCCGCTGTGCCGTGGTGGTTGCCTGGCTGCCGCCAAGCCGCTTGTGAGCTGCAGCAAGGGCAGCCAGCTGCAGTGAGGGCAGCCGGGCGCCAATGGCAAGCATGCCCCTGCATACAGTACCTGTGCAAGGCAGCGTGCAGGCACACCCGCCTCCCAAGCGCCTGCTGTCGTGCACCGCTGCCCCTGTCCCCTGCAGGCAAGCTCGCTCTGCCTGCTTTCCTCTCCCTCGAAGCAGCCGCCAGTGCGGCCGGCGCCAGCGGGGACTTGCTGCCCCCGGGCGCTTCGGATGCCACCTTTAGGCTGTGCTGCCTGCTGTTCCTGCAGCCAGCCGCAGCAGGGGCGGCAAGCAGCGCAGAAGGGGCGGAGCTGGCAGGCCTGATGGAGCCCCTCGTGCCCGCTGCCCTTCCCGCTGAGCTGGCGCCGCCAGCGAGGCACAGCCATGGTGACGTGGACGTCGACCTGGTGCCTGACAGCGAGGATGAGCAAGAGGCAGCTGCAACAATGGGTGGGGCCCTACCAGCAGCGCCCCAGCAGGCGGACGGACCAGCTGCGGCAGTGCAGGCGCTCGCGGCGGGCGCAGCAGCAGCAGTGCTGTTGTGGAGAGGGCCCAGCGCAAGCCAGCAGCGTGGGTGTGTGCCAGCATCAGCGGCGGTGGTGACGTGGCAGCGTGCGGTCGCCCACATGCTGCGCCTGCTGGCGTGCGCCCCGGGCAGCCCTCCCTTGGCCCCCCTGCTGGCCTCACTGCTCACCTCGCTGGTGCAGCAGTGCCGCCAGCAGCTGCCGGCAGGCGTCCCTCCTGCCCCGCAAGGGACGGCATGGGGCCAGCAGCAACCGCACCAGCACCAGCACCAGCAACCCGCGCAGGTGCCAGTGTGGGAGGACCCACGCCAGGCAGAGGCGGTGCAGCAGCAGGTGGTGGGTCTGGCCAGCGGTCTCGTGCTGGAGCTGCTGCCGCCGATGGGTTTCCCTGGCGGCGGGGCGGTGGCGCGGCAGCGGGCGCAGCTAGCGGCGGTGGCAGCGGTGGTGCAGAGTGGGATGGCGGGCAGGCCTGGGGTGCCTGGCCCTGGCACAGGCATGGCAGAGCTTCAGCAGCGACTCGAAGCAGCGCTGGGTTGTGTGTGAGCTCAGCGGCGGCGGCTGAGTGTGGTGTGCTTGCAGTGCCATGTCAACTGTGGTGTCTGTGTGGCCTGGTTTGGTTCAACCAGGATTGAGTGGTGGTAATCACACAAGGCATGGAGGGGGCCAACCCTGATTACCAGACCATGCCACCAGCATGCAAGGGCATGTAAGGCATGCAGCCGGCCTGCTGAGACGGTGCGGGTGTGCTCCGCCTGCGCTAAGGCTGCACTGACGACCGAGCTCCAAACTGCCCATCGCGCCCTGTCCACCCCTCCATCCTCGGAGTGCGAAATGGCGCATGCAGGGACGGGTGCGATGCCTGACCGAGTACATGCCTGTGACATGTCCCGTCAAAGTGAGTACGAAGTTCGGCCGTGCGCTCCATGGCCCCGAGTCCGCTCAGCTCATTTCAGGTCCGTTTCTCCCGTGAACAGTTCAATCAAGGAACCGACGCCTCGCGCCTCGGCCGACATGAAAAGGGCGAGAGGTGACGAGATGTCGTTCCTCCAGACTGCCCAACCGGAGGAGCCTCCTGCCAACCTGGCACCCCATGATCAGATGCACACGTCTTCAATAACCAATGTCACGCCGCATGCACCCAGCCTGCAGGTGCCTCTTCAATGAACAGTGTGCAACCTTTGAGATGAACCGTGCTTGCTTACACAGTGCTTGAAAGGTACTCAATATATAAATATCCATGGAGCAGCGATGACTGCCTGCACTGATTATTTGCCGGTGCAGGCTTGTTATAGAATCTACCATCTGCTGGTATAAGACCTTTTGTACTTTAGTTCTGTATGCATGTATGGTTGGTTGATAGGCCTGGAGTGCAGCAGCTGCCGCTATTCCGCACAGGCAGCAGCCGCCGGTGTGAGCGTTTTGACGCCAGCGCGGCGCCCATCCTTCTCGGGATGGGCTGCTGGGGGTGGCCTGGACGCTTTCAGAAGAAGAAGAAGATTGCAACCCGAGGGCGTGGTGTTGAGCAAACCGACAGGACATTAAGCCAAGGGTGCCAGTCAGCTACCATTGCCGCTTTCAACAGAAGAGGGGCCATCTGCAGGGAGGCGCCTCACGGAGACTCTGAGCCAGGAGAGACAGCGTGGCTCCTGGGGATGGCCTGTGTATTTTACGGGATAGGCACCATCCACAAACCCACGCCTCACCCCGCCAGCACCGGGGGCGGGGGGGATGGGCGCGGGGGCCTCGGCGATGGAGGAGGAGGACGTGGGGATGGCGGAGGGCGCGGGCTGCAGGCAAGCGGGACAAAGGGGGGCGAGATGCTCAGCAACACAGTAAGACCAGCCAAGGATGACATGTTTGTATTGGAACTGGAGTTGCTGGTTGCTGCATTGCTGCCAGAAAGCAGTGGAATTGGCTTACCTCTGGGCAGCCCTTGGCGGTGAAGGTGTTGGCGGGGAGGGGGGAGATGGCAAGG
>JTEE01000065.1:202865-235717 GCA_002896455.3 Chlorella sp. ArM0029B | reverse complement strand
CCTCGCTGCGCCTCTGCATCGCACAGCCGCTGGGTGCAGGGCAAGCGCTCGGCACGGCCCTCACCTAGTGAGTCCACCGCAACTGCCGGCACAACGCCGCCTGCGGCTTCCACGGCGCCGGCAGCTGCAGCGCCCCCGGCAGGCGGCCCCACGGCTTGCAGCTGCTGCTGTTGGCCCGCGGCAGCGGCGCCGCTGCCAGCGCCCAGCTCCGCAGTGCCCCCGGCAAGATGGCCCGCAGCCTGCGGCTGCTGCTGCTGCTGCTGCTGCTGCTGCTGCTGCTGCTGCTGCCGCTGCTGCTCCTGCTCCTGCTCCTGCACCTGCTGCTCCTGCTGCGCCTTATGGGAGCCGCCCGAGCTGCGGCGCCTGTCGGCCTCCCTGAACCTGGCGAGCTCGCTATGGCATGTGCGTAGCTGTGCTTCCAGGCTGGCCACCTGCTCCCGCAGCTCCCGCTCCGTCTCCGCAAAGCCGTCCGTGATCTCCAGCGCACGTGCCCACGCCTGCTGCTGCGCCTGCTGCGCCTGCGCCAGCTGTTGCTGCTGCGCCTGCTGCGCCTGCTGCGCCTGCGCCAGCTGTTGCTGCAGTACCTCTTCTCTGCGCAGCAGCCGCTCCTTGTCGGTGCGCAGCCGTGCCTTCCCCTGCTCGCATTCCTGCAGCGCATCCATCAGTCCCTCATACGTCCTGCAGAGCGGAGCGGCGGAGCAGCTGTGTGTGGTGGGCCAGTGATGGGCTCAGGGCTCGATGAACTCCAGCCCTGGGGGGGCCGGGCTGGGCGGCGTGCCAGCAGTGCGGCGCCGCCCAAAACTGGGACCTTGATTTCTCACAGCAGTGGGCACTGCAGTGACCCAGGTCACTCCAAGCTGATAAATACCCAATTATTTGCACGTTTTGTGCACGGATAGGCCTCTCTGCGCGTGTTTAAAACCCTAAACCCGAATCCTTTCCAAGCTCAGGCAGCGCGCGGCCCGGCTGTGAGCGGGCCGGGCGTCGCCGGCCAAAGCGCCGTCGAATTAGCCGCCGAACCTCACCTCTGCAGTCGCAACGCGGTTTCGAGCCTGCGCTGCTGCTGCCTGAGCTTGTGACCAGTTTGAGAGCAGTTCTCGCAGCGTTCTTCCTCAATTGCGAAACGCACGCGCTTGGGTGCCATCGTGCTAGATGTTTGGGGTGGGTATCAAGCGCGGCTTCGCTCTGGGTGCACTAAATGGTCCAAGCAGGACGCAGAGACGTAGTGGCAAGGGGCCAGCGGGTGATGCCTGCGCTGTTCCTGGCCCAGGCGGGATGAGAGGATGCTGAATTGGCCCTGGAGGGGTCAAAAGCTCGACGAAACGCGACACATCACACCTGTACATCCCTGGTGTAACACCAAGGCGATTTCATTGAACAAATGTGGGTAAAGACTCAGAAATCCATGTAACTGCCACATGCGCCGCCGCCAGCGGCTGGCAGAAGCGGCGCTGCCGGCAGGGGTTTACTCTGACTTTGGGTTTTGGGACGATACTCTAACTTTGGGTCTTGGGACAGCTATCAGTCGCGTGCCCCTAATTTGAACTCAATGCCAGAATCCTTGCGATGCAAGGATTCCGAAAATGTAAAGACTTCAGGGGCACGCAGGCGCCAGGTGATGAAATCAACATGGGCCCCGGGGCAGTGGGCATTTGGCAGAAGCCCCTACCCTCTGCACGCTGCCGGCCTGCCAGAGATGAAAGAGGATATCCCATCCATCGATGGAACTAAAAAAAACCCTGTATAGCAGCCTACCTAGCTGCAAAGCAGCCACCGCAGCAACAGCCACAGCAGCAGCCCTTGCATCAGCAGCAGCACAGTCACCGCAGCGGCAGCAACAGCGGCGCGTGTGGGCACGAGCGTGGCCGGGGCGGTGGCCGGGGCAAGCGCCCAGCTGCTGCAGGCAGCGCAACAACTGCCAAGCGGGCCCTCAAGTGACCCTGCATCTTAGATCTACATCCCCAAATCATCTTTGCAACCATTCCTAGGCTGTAGTTCATGCTGGGCAGCATACCTACGGAGCTTAAGCACCGCTACGGAGATTTGGCTGCCTACGGGCACCTCCCCCCCCCCCGATTCATTTTGCCATGCCAACGGCCCGGAAACTATTGTTTCATTTGCACGTGCCTTATAGAACCCCTCACCACCCAGCACCTCCACCCAGGGAACTGCAGGCAAGTGTTAACCCGCAGCCGCTACGGCGTTGCCATAAAGAAACGCCCCACCCGGCGCACCTGAGAGCGCAGGGAAGCGGGGCTGCCTGAGTTAGTTAGTGTCCATATGGAGCCAGGAGCGGTCTCACGAGACAAGATATTTGTTGAGCGTGGTGCTAGTGGCCACCGCAGGCATGCATGCATGCCTGCCCCACGCACCCCCTGAGCAACAAGGCTTTCTTGCTTGTTAATGTGCGGCCACATCGCAGGCTGCCGCATTCACAGGCTGAGCATCGGCGGGCATCTCTCCCCGTACCTCCCACCCACCCCACTTCAGCTTTGAGCATTGCCTGGGCGGCGCTCAATCAGTCAGGGGAGGCTGCGTTGGCCGTTTGTCAACCGTGCCCTCCTCTCCCGCCGTCTGCCCCTGGCCTTGTACTTGTCAATGTTCCACACGCATGCCAGCCCACCCAACCCACTCTGCCAGCCCTGCCGTTTGAAGTGCCAGTGCCTACCTGGCAGCGGCCCTAGCACGGCGCACGCAGCTCCACCACACAAGCATGGCCAGATAACGGTGGCAGGTACCCCTCGCATCCTCCCTCCAACTGCAGGCCACACCGCTGCACTGTCTCACAATCGACGGGCTAAGTGAGCACGGCGCACGGATGGCACTGCAGGGGGCAGGCCTGGCCCACTCCCACTGGTCTCAACACCTTGATGAGATTTCCGTTCTCAAGCAATGGTTGGCCGGAAGGGCAGCCCTCCAGTGAACCTGTCGGGTATTGATACAACCTCAATGCTCAATCAATGACATTTGAAGCCCATGGGGAACCAGCAATCGTTTCGTGGGCCGGGCAGCCTGCATGATGACCAGCAGCAGGGATGATTGTGGCAGGCTGCAGTACAGCTGCCGGTCTGTTGGCCTGAGGGAGCAGACTGGCGGCAGCCGGTGGTGGCGTCACGGGTGCTGGCAAGGGAGGGCAGGAGGGCAGCAGAGCAAAGAGGGGGGGAGCGGCCCCAACTGGGGGAGGAAGAGGAAGCCAGCAAACAGAGAGGGGGCGTCAAGGGGAGCGGGTGGATGGTGAACTGATTGGTCAAACATGAACTTGAAAGGTCATGGGGAGGGCATGCGCAACAGTCTTACGTCGCCGCTGATATCTGGACCATTTGGCAGGCCGGGCTGGCTGCACAGAGGGCGTGGCAGCGCCGGTGGCGCATGTCTGCAGCCAGCGCTTGCCTGCGGCAGTGCCACAGCACTGCTGAGCAGCGGCCAATGCCACATCTGCCGCCACACGAGCTGAGAGATCCAATGGGGGGCCAAACCGGCAGGGTGCATGCGCAGGACGGCAGCCACCCAACGCTGCTGCCACCACAGCAGCCTCAGCAGGCATTTCGCGGTGCTGCCAAGCTGGATGTGCACCCGCTGCGTCGGAAGTATGCACGGACGGAGGGAGCGAGCCGAGGAGGGGGTCATAGCCAGGGAATCGGTGCCTCAGCAGGCAGGCGGGGCTGTGCCGTTGTGCTGCATCGAGGATCGGAGGTATTGGCTTGCCTCAGAAGACGCTGCCGCCGCGCTGCTTCTTCCCCAGCATCATGTCTTTTGCCTCGTTCACTTTGGCTGCCACAAAGGAGCTGCCCCCCGCGTCCGGGTGGTTGGCAATCATGATGCGGCGGTGGGCCTCCTTGACCTGCACAGGTAGGGGTTTTAGGGTTGAAAGTCCAAGGTTAGGGGTTAGGGTCCAGAGTTGGTTTTTTTACGATGATTTCAGGGATTCGGTTCTTCCAGGCCTTTCCAGGGGGCGTCCCTGACCTGCCGGGGGCCAGCAGGGAGGGGGAGGTGGGTGCGAGGGGTTGCAGGGAAAGAAGGTGCGCGTTTCGGGGTGCGATGGGCCGCTGGCTGGCAGCGCTGAACAGGCAGCAGGCAGCGCTGAGCTGGGGCAAGCGACCCGCCTGACAAGATGATGCACAGCCACCCAAGAAAGCCAAAGCCTGCCTGCCTCACTTCTGCAGGATCGACGCGCCCCCCTGCCTGCAGCGCAGCTGCAACCTGCCGACGCAGCCCCCTGCCTGCACCCGCGCCCGGCCACGCCTTCACCCCCGCCCCCCTTCCCCACTTCCCAGCCGCCGTACCTCACCAAAGACCGATTCCCCCGCCCTGCCAAAAGGTGTTTGGGATGAGCATGTTGGAGGGCACATGTGCCCTCCCCACCCTGCCCACCTTCTCTTCGGGCGCGCTTTCCCGCACCCCCAGTATGAGCGCCGCCTCTCTCCGGTTCATCTCAGATTGGAAGCCGCCCTGCAGCAGACAAGGGAAGAGAAGGGAGGAGGGGGGCTGAAAGTCAGGCGGGGTAGGTGCTGGCAGTGCGTGTCTTTCATGTACGATTGATACAGTGCAAGCCACCCAGCAGCAGCCAGGGAGGAGGGTGCTGGGGGGTCAGGCGGGGTAGGTGCTGGCATGAAGGCAGGAGAATACCAGGCTGGCAACAACCATGCAGGTCACACGCAGGAGGAGGGCAAGGTGCGGGGTTAGGCAGGGCGGGTGCCCAGACATACCAAGCAAGGCAGGCAGCTGCCAGGCAGGAAAGCTGGGCGCATGGCGGTGTAGGTCACGTGGTAGCTGGCATCTGGCCCAAGCACAGCGGCCCCTGCAAGCTCAATACGCCACATAACCCCGCGGACTGATGCAGAGCCAGCATGCTCCTTGCAGCCACACGCCACCCTCCCGTCCCACGCGCCTTGTAAAACTGCCGCATGCGGGGCCCCGCAGATTTGAAGGCCTGGAAGGCCTGCAGCGCGGCGCGGGCGCCATAGGCTGCCGCACCCAGCGCCAGCCCTGCCACAAGCGGTGTTGTCTGCAGAAGGAAAGTGGCGCTGGCGGGGCTCATGACTTCGGGGCGTGGCAGATAGAGAGAGACAACACAGCAGCGGCAGCAGCAGCGGCAGCGGCGGCGGCGGCGGAGAGGCGGCGGCAGCGGTGCAGTCGCAGCAGCGACGGTCCCAATCAGCGGGCGGCCGAGATCCGACCGAGCTGGTGCGTGCAGGAGCACGAGGGTTTCGGCTGGAGAAGGAGGCGACCTCAGCAGGGCCTCACCATTTCACAGACGTGGGCCTAAAGCTGGGTTTGCGGTTGCCGCGCCACTAAAGTGAGATGCTCAGGCCACCAGTAGTGTGCAGAGGACTGCCGGCGAGTCTTCTAGACTCCAAAAGGTTGCGCGCTCGCACTTGCTGTCCCCCTGCCAATTGAACCACCAATTGAGTCGAGTGCGAATCCACACCTCCAGTCCACCCAGTTCAGCTCAAGGAGCTTTCGAGCTAGCAAAGCACGCGCCGCATATGTCACAATTCCATAGCATGCCACCTTGGCTTGCTTGCCACCAGTATTTAGGCATTTGGACAACCGTGCGATCGCTGGGAAGCCGCAGACAAGTGTCAGAGCTCGGGTCGAGTGCGCAACCAGGCTTCTCGCCTTTGGCAGCACCTACAGGCGGGAGTTGCGGCGGGAAGGATGGAGACGGTGGAGCTTCCAAAAAAGGTGGAAGAGGGTGAGCGCCACAGGCAACCGGCCACACACGCCCGCCGCCGCCACTGCCGCCGCCGCCGCCCGCACACGGGGCTCCTAGTGTCCAGCGAAGCATGCCCCCTGATGTGCACCCTCTTGCTCCCCACCTGCTGCAGCGCTGTTCTACCGCTTGAAGCAGAAGGGGTTCCAGGAGTGCAAGTCGTATGCGGATGCGTATGCCGAGTGCATCACGGGGCGCGTGCTGTCGGTGGCCTGGGCCTGCCGCAAGGAGATGAAGGAACTCTCAGACTGCATGAGCCTGCAGTGAGTGGGTGGGAGGCTACCCCCTTGCTGTGGAGTTCCAGAGGGCTTCCGGCCGGGGTGGAGCTGCAAGGGCAGCGGCGGCCTCGTCAGGGGCATGCCCCTGAAGGGCCGTGTCTGGAAAGGCTGGCCAGGAGCCAAGGGCTGCAGGGGTGCTTGCTTTGGGGTTTGTGGGCCTGCTGGAAGCGGATGCATGTGCTTTCAGGCAGCACGAACACACATGGCCTGCGACTAGGGCTTTCTTGCAGGGCAGAAGGCAGCTTGCCCCTCGATTCAAGCACCTCCAATCACTGCTGATGTGTGTTGCCCGCCCTCTGGTTACGCATGCCTCCCTGCTCGTCCCCCGCAGCACATGGGTCGGCTTGAAGGGTTCAAGGCGCTTTGCTCCCCTGCACCACATGCCTTCCCATGAGCCCAACCACCAACCTGTTTTGCATCTTCCACGCTCTTTTCAATCACATTTACAATCACAATTACAATTACAACGACATCTCAATTTTGCTCCGCAGCACGGGGCGGCTAGACGAGCTCAAGGCGCGGTACGTAGCGGCAGGATCCCCCTCAAACCCAGACTGGAGCAAGCTTTTGGAGGGCCTTTGACACACGATTGGCGTCCCCCTGCGGGGTCATCTTACAACCAAGCCATGCAATGAAGGCAGCACTAGCTGCAACACAACCACCTGCTCTTTTTGAGATCTGCAAGCAGCTGGGGGGCCGGTAGGCAGCACAGGCCCCCGTTAGCCCCGCCCCTGTACTTTGGAACTGCACACCACCTGCACAACACACACGCATACACTGATCTTTGTTTTGGGGTGTTAGTGCGCTGGGCTGGAGCCATGTACTGCCAGCAACCCTGCCCCCCCGTCTCTGCGCCGGGCCTCCTCCAGGCCTGCACACTTGCACACTTGACTTGTAAGCTTGACATGACTTTCAGAATGGGAAGCAGAGTGCGGAAGGCAATTGTCTTCCTACACAGGAGGTTTGGTGACGGTTTGGCGGCGGTTTGGCGGCGGATTGGCGGTTGGCGACGAGGGCGGCAGGGGAGAAGCAGGGGGGCGTCGATGATCGGTGTGTGCATGGGTCTCAGATGAATGGGGGTCAGTTGGGCAAGTGTTGAGGAATCGGCAAGCGAGTGGTGAGGGATGGCAGCCACCAATGCGTGGCTGCACTCCTGAGGGGGAAGGCCCAAACCGCTGTGGCCATGTGCCCTAAAGAAGGACGACAGGAGGCGGACACAGGGGTACTGGTGTGAAGGGAATCGCAGGAGCATGGGTTTGCTGGTTCAGATGGAGTGCAAGAGGAGTTGATAGCTGATGAAGTCAGAGCAGGCAGGAGGGGCAGTGTGCGGAGGGCAGGTTGCGTTGGGGCAGGGGCTGGGGGGCGACAGAAGGCAAAAATGGTGGGGCAGGCGGCGCAAAGAGCAAGGGATACACCTCCTGGGGAGGGTGCGTGCGCTGGGAGATGGAGGGACCGACAGAGAGGCTAGGCGTGGCAGGCGGGTCAGGATACATGAAGTCAATTGAATGGCTGGCTGGGTTGCTTGCAGGCGACAGCTGGGACTGCGACAGAGGAGCTACTTGCTGATGTGTGCAGAACACGAAATGGGGTGGGTCAAGAGGCAGGCTCTGGCTATCTGCACATCTGCAGGGCTTCAGCCAGAGGACGGCGCCGACGTGGGTGTGCCACGCTTGCGGCGGTTGCCACCCGCTCTGGGCGACATGAGTGAGCTGGCGGGGGCAGGAGGCAAGGAACGAGCGCCGCCAGGCGTCCCCCCCTCTGTATTCACCCAACCCAGGCTTGCTGCTGCTGCACCCGCTGCAGCCTCTCCTATTGCTGCTATCGTCGAGCTGGCTGGGGCGAGGACGGCAGCAGCTTGTGTTGCTCTCGCCGCCGGCCAGGGTGCTGCTGCTGCCTCTACTGCTGCTACTGCTGCTGCCGCTACTGCCGCCGCTTGTACTGCTGCTGCTGCGGCCTGCTCTGGCAGCACAGGCACGGCTGCAGTTGCTGGCAACACTCTGCTGCCTGCAGCAACAGGGGTGTCGGAATGAGATGGGCATCAGCCGTCCGGGCATGATGGGATGCCTGGCCTGGGCCTACGCCTGGCTTAGCAGCAAGCAAGGCAGCCCCCAACTTCTTAATCAACACCGTATCATGTTCCCAGTAACGCCAGCATGGAGCCGCTGCAGCCCTCACCTGCCATTGGATGTGCCAGCAATTTCATGTCTGCTGCTGCTGCTGCTGCTGCTGCTGCTGCTGCTGCTGCTGCTGCTGCTGCGCTTGCAGCTGCAGGTAATCTTGCCGCTGCCCCATTAGCTGGCGTCCCGGTCACTGCAGAATCAGCATTCGCAGCGGGCGTGGCGGGCGGCGGCAGGGGGTGCTTACGCGGACGCCCTCGCTTCCGGGGCACCGGTGTCGCCGCCGCTGTCACGGCTGCCTGCCAGTCCACAGGCACCGTGCCGGGCGGCACCTGCTGCGTGTGCTGCTGCTGCTGCTGCGCCAAGGGGTTCTTCCTTGGGCGCCCACGCTTCTTGGGCGCAGCTCTGCAGGGAGGGCAGCAGGGACAAACAGTTGAGGGTGCAGCCCCAGTGGGGAACAGTGAGGCACAGCCGACACGTCCGAACGGCCCACCCGCCGCCCACCCGCCAGTGCAGCAGGCAGTCACCCGGGCGTCCCGCGCAGGTTTGTGCTGTCACCGTTCACCCTTGCAGGCGTCAAAGATGGGGATGCACAGTCCCCAGCCCCGCTGCGTTCCACCAGCGGCAGCTCTGAAGGCGTGTTGCACTGGGGAGGCCTCTCCCAGTGGCCTGCCACTCGTGTAGGCGGGCCCCACACTTGCAATGGGCATATTGGCCGCCTGTAAAGGCGCACCCACCCTTGCGGCGTCCCCTGTGCGCTTGCGGGTGAAGGCTGCTGTTGCGGCTCTTCTTGCATCGCAGGCTGTTGCCGGTCAGAGGCCAATTCAGGCCGTCCAATTGAATGCCAAGACGGATCAACTATCGGTGGTCTGCAACCACCGCTCGTCCACTGGCGCTCGGTGGGTGCACAGCACAGCAGCTGCATGAGCAGAAGCGCCTTTTGTGCCAATTCAGGAATTCTACACCCCATCCGCCAATCGGGGCAACCCAAAACCTGGCAGTCACAATGGGGGTTCCCTGCAGCGCCTGGGCGGCGCTCCAGTCGGCGGCTCAAGCTGCCGCTCAAACTCCTCTGCTCGTGGGCGCCATCTGTGGCGCGCTGCTGGTAGCATGGCTGATCGCAAAGCTGATGGGACAGCGGGTGCCGTCGATCACGGTGGAGCCAATTTCGGGTGGGTGGCAGAATGGCAGCTCGGCAGAATGGCAGCTCTGCGGCAATGCAGCAGCAACGCGGCGTGCGACCGTGCATGGACGGAAGGCGCGGAGCCGCAGTGCAACGGGCGATGTGCTGCCAAGCACGCCGCCACCTGCCGCCACCTGCCGAGCGCCGCCCCGCATCGGGCGACCGCCGCGCCTGTTGGCTGGGCCCCCGCTGGCCCGTCCCTGTCAGCAGCGCAGGATCCGCACGCCGCCTTTGCAGCGCCTCTATAGCAGCCTCTTCAAACCATGAGCACTCTGCACGCGCGGCGGTCCTCACGCCCCACTTGGCCCACCTCCCGTGCCGCCGCCCTGCCGCCCCCGCAGGAGAGGCCGCACCCGGCAGCCCGCGCCGGTCGCCCCGCAAGACGGCTGCCAAAAACACGATCCCCTGCCTGGACCCTGGCACCCAAGAGCTCCTGGGCTATGCGCCGGCCATGTCAGCAGACCAGGTGGGCTGACACATTTTGCTTTTCCAACATTCTGGGATGACGCATCTGCGGCACACTGGTGTATTGCTGAATGCGTGAATAAACGAATAAACGGGACGGACACGGTTGGTAGATGAGGGAATTGGGGATTGGTAGTGCTGGTGGGACAAGCATGTTGGCAGCAGCACCCATGCGCTTTTGTGGGCTGTGGTCCTGCCACGTCAGCCGGACCAACTGACTGGGGCAGAACTAGGGCACACGGTAAGGGATGGGGTTGGGTGCGCAATGCATGGCAGCAGGGAGGCTGCTGGGCTGTTGCGCACGCCATGTCAGCAGCCCAGGCGGGTTGCGGTTGACGCGCGTGTGGGGGGTGGGGAATGAGGGGACATGGAAGCGAGTTCCCTTGGAACACTGCTGGTGGGCTGTGCACTGCTGCTGGGCTGTGCACATGCTGTGGCAGGTGACCAGTAGAGGTGGGTGGGTATGGCTGTGAGAGGCAGGGTTCAGGCGCCGAGTTTGGCGCAGGTTGTGTTTTGTTTGTGGTGGGGTTCAGGCGTGGGATGCAGGGTGGTTGGGCAGGAGGTGTTTGCTGGAAAGGGCCCTCTGCCCATGCTCCATCCATGCTTCACCTTCCCACACTTACGCCAGGGTCTGTAGCCACTGACCAGCCCCGGCACTCGTCTCCCCTGCAAGCAAGCAAGTGGGGGAGCTGGCCTCATTGCGACTATCTCTGTAGCAGCTGACCAGCCGCCCCGGCACTCGTTTCCCCTGCAAGCAAGCAGGTGGGGCAGCTGGCCTCACGTCCTTGAAACTATCTCTGTAGCAACTGACCAGCCGCCCCGGCACTCGTTTCCCCTGCAAGCAAGCAGGTGCGGTAGCTGGCCTCTTGTCCTTGAAACTATCTCTGTAGCAACTGACCAGCCCCGGCACTTGTTTCCCCTGCAAGCAAGCAGGTGCGGGAGCTGGTGGAACGTGCCAAGGAGGCAGGGCAGGAGTGGCGGCGCAGCAGCTACGCGCAGCGCCGCCTGCTGCTTCGCATCATCTTGAAATTCATTGTGGAGAACCAGGAGGAGATTTGCCGGTGAGGAAAGCGCGTGGCGGGTGAAGCCGCAGCATGTTGTGTGTGTGAGTGTGTCTGTTTCGTGTGGGTGTTGACATTGCGTTGGTATTGCGGCGCATCGTGTCGAGTTTTGTTCTGGAGAACCAGGAGGAGATGTGTCTGTAGTCAAGCGCTTGGCATGGCAAGGCGCGAGTGGTGCAGGGTGCTGGGCATGCGGCGCATCTTGACGTTCAGGGGCAAACCAGGAGCGACCTGCATGCTATTTGAATGCACCGCAAGTTGTGTGGGGTGGCGGGGGTTGATGAGGCCGAGGTGCCGTCAACCACCAGTACCAGTGTGAAGGTCTGCGCATGCAGACGGGAAGTTTAGAGTGCGCCTGGTCACAGCAGCAGCAGCGGCGCCCTTGGAGCCCCTCAGCCCACTCCCCCGTCGCCCAGCGTGCCCCCCCGCACCTTCCCCCTCACCCCCTCCTCACCTNGGGGGATAGGAGGGGGACTTTGGGGGGTTAGGAGGGGTGACCAAAAGGAGTTCAGATTCGCTATGCAGCAGAAGCGGGATGACAGGCTGGACAGCATGCAGACAGAGGCCTGGGTGCACAGCAAAACTATGTGTCAAACAATGAACCCCTGCAGGAAAGGGTCTTGCTCGGCTGGCGGTCGCACAACAAGCAGCACAAAAACAGGTCATCGGGGGAGCCGAGCTCAAAGCCGCCGCTTCACATCACATCTGCCCCGCCTCCTGGACCCGCAGGCACAGTCGCAGCGCACGCATCCGGTCGTACCAGCGCAGCGCCCGCGCCGCGCCCGCCGCCAGCTCCCGCTCGTACTGCGTGCCCTGCGGGCGGCCAGGGGTGGCGCGGAGTGTGGGCTGTGAGGGCAGGTGCGGCATGCCACGGACCTCCGCCACCGGCGACCAAGCCTGCGCCCCGGCGATGCATGCTCCCGTGCCGTACACCACCACCACCGCTTTCTACTACCGCTGCCTGCTTTCTGCTGCAGGCTGTCGCTTATCACGCTGCTGCACCGCCGCCCTGACCAGCAGCGTCACCCCTGCTCCCACCCACGCACCATGGCCCCTACCCTGGCGCAGGCCGGCGGTGCGGTCAGGCAGCCGAGGGGTCTGTGGATGGCTCCCGCCTCGGCTGCGCAGGGCGAGTTGCCATTGGCCCCGCATGCCGGACCTCCAGCAGCATGTCAGCACCTGCAACACCGCTGGCGCCTGCACGCGGCATGGCAAAGGATGCAGAACAGGATGGGCTCAAATGCGTAGCAGGCAACTCGCCCTCAGCCTCGCTGCGCCTCTGCATCGCACAGCCGCTGGGTGCAGGGCAAGCGCTCGGCACGGCCCTCACCTAGTGAGTCCACCGCAACTGCNTTTCCCCCTCCCAGGACTTCATTTTCAACTGGGTGGGAAACAAGCAGTGGGTGGATGTGCTGCCCTGGAGCGGCGCCGCTCGTTGGCCCGGCGCCTCTGAGGACCCGTGGATGGTGGATGGGCAGCAGGCAGGGACGGTGAAGCACATAGGGCCGCTCTCGTTTGTGCGCGTCTACGATGCCGGCCACATGGTGGGCGGGTGGGGTGGGGTGGGCCAGCCATGTCCCGGGGGCGAACACCGGTCGCGTTGTTGGCCCAACAGATGAAGGCGAGGGGTGGGTGGGGTGGGGTGGGGTAGAGTGGGTGAGGGCGGGTTGTGCCGCTGGCTCTGCTGAGATCAGGGCTTGGTGCCCACAAGGGCTCAATGCGCCGGCCCTCTGGATGGTCTGCCCAGCCGCGCGGCGATCCCTGCGTCACGCTTTCAGCAAATGCTAGTCGCAAGCAGGAACTTTTCTTCCCCCACACATGATCCTCCCGTTCCCGCCATGTTCCTGCGCAGGTTCACACGGGCCAGCCTTGGCACGCTCTCAGTTTTTTGCATGCAGCACCAGCCTACCACGCCGAGACACGCATCCTACGCGTGGCAAGCCGCCTCATGTGCAGCACTGACTGCCCCATTCCTTGCCCTGCCCCCACCACTGCCATGCCCCTCAGGTGCGCATGGACCAGCCCAAGCACGCGCTCGACATGATTGTGCGCTTCACACGCAACATGCCTCTGGCCAGCCCCGGCGCCATCGCTGCCGTTGGCGGTGCCGATGCTGCCGCCGGTGTCGCGTCACGCACCCCCATGAAGCGCCGCCCCGGCGAGCAGCAGGTGCTGGCGGGTGCCACCTGGCAGGTGCACCGCGCGCAGGTCGGAGGGCGGGATGCTGCCGGAATGCAGCAGTGAGCTTCGATACACACATGGAAGGCACCGTTCGGTGTAGGAGTGAGGTGGCAGCACGATACCGTAATACCTGCAGTGCGTGGTCGCATGAGCCTGCGCGTGTTGCCTGCCTGCCTAGCAAGCCTGCCCTGCGTGCATTTGCTCCCCCCGCTTATCAGCACCGCTGCCGCACTGCAGTGGTACTACTGTGCGCTCTCCCCCTTCACCTTTAGCCTCCCTCTGTGCCTCCTTTGCCCTGTGGGTTGCGCTGCTTGCTGTCCATCTCGCCCCTCCCCACCTTGTTGTGACTTGTTCGTGTCTTCCCCCGCATCCCCTCTCACCGCACCTTCTCATGTAGCTATCTACCTCTTGAACGCCTGCTGTGTGCTTGGCATAATGTAATACTGACCTAACCGAAGACGTGTGAGTGGGGCTGGGCCGGCAAGCGGTGGCAACAGCAGCGGCCTAATTTTTACTACCGTGAGGCCACCACTGGGAAAGTTGCCCACAGGCAGAAATGTTGCCTTGGCCAGTGGTGTTGGGCTGGAGGCATGGGAGGCATGCAGGTGGAAGGCAGCGAACGGCAAAAGGTTGCAACGAGCAGGCGGGCGAGCTGGCACTAGGCGACCATGCTTTCTTCTTGTGCATGCACACTCCTTCTGTCCCTGCCGGCAGTGGTGGGCGCCCACCTTGGTGATGGCCTGTCCAGCTCTGCTGCACGTGCCCCGCCCACCATGCAGCGCAGCAGCACTGCGATGTGCTGCAATCTCTCTGCCTGCTTTCACACCTGTGCCTTCGGCCTCCCGCGTTCCCTCACACCCGATCCGCCCGACTACTGTTCCGCTCTGCCAGTCTCCCCCCCCTTCGTGGCGTCTCCTCGTGTAGTCCATCCGACCTGCGTTTGCTCTTCGACCTGGCACTGCCTCCCTCGTCGGACCTCAGCATGCATGTGTTACAGAGCGAGCATGTGTGCTCGTGTTTGTGTGGGTGGGGGAGCATGTACATGTTATGTGTGTGGGTGGGGGGTATGTGCAGGTTATGTGTGTGGGTGGGGGGTATGTGCAGGTTATGTGTGTGGGTGGGGGAGCATGTACAGGTTATGTGTGTGGGCGGGGAAGCATGTGCATGGGTGGGAGGGGCACCATTTATCCAACATCTTGTTTGTGGTTATCAGAGGATGCCTCAGCATGCGGGCTGCATGGCCTGGGGTCAAGCTTGGCATGAGATGATTCAACTTGGTGTCTGGCTGGTAACAACACTCAGCTTTGCCGAGGCCGCAAGCCTGAGCTCACGGGTAGTAAGGGGACTTGGGAGGGGATAGGAGGGGGACNGGGGAGGGCGGCGGCCGAGGGCTGCAGGCGTGGTGTGCGGGAGGGCGGGGGCAGTGTGTGGCGCTGCTTTCGACAGGCACTGGAGGGCTTAGCAGCAGTAAGCAAGTGGGGCAGGCGGCGACGGACACTCACGCTTGAGTGGCTCGAGGCGGTGAGGGAGGGGTGGGTGGTGGAGGCGGGGAGGGAGCAGGCGGTGGAGGCGGTGGGCTGGTCTGAAGGAGGTTTCGGCTGTGGGCCCTGCAATCGGGGTGGGAATGGGGAGGCGCTCAGCTTCCCAGGTGGCCCGTCATGCGCCTTCAATGACCAAGGCGCTGCGGTTGGCTTTTGAAGTGCCGACGGGCTGTGATGCAAGTATCCGTCGCCGGAGCGGAGGCAGGCAGCACATGTGCTGAGAAGCAGCACTGCTGTGCAAAGCCAGGCGCGGGCAGCAAAGCCAGGCACCCGGCCAGATCCCACGCCTCGAATGCTGAGCTGCACTGAGGATGTGCATGTAACCACATTTTGGGGGCCGGCGGCGCCTGCCCAACCAGGCACCCACCAACCACTCACCGGAGCTGGTGCGGCGCCCCATCAGCTACCGCGGCGCACAATCCTGCAGCTTTCAGGCAGGTTAAAGGCACAGCGGCTCAAAAGTGAGGCTTGTCACGTACCAAGCTGTGCCCCTTCGGGCCGCCGGCGCCGCCCATGGATGGTGCACACTTCGGGCGCCGCCGCCTCCTGCCACACGCATACCTGCGACAATAAAGACCGCCAGCCCCCATCCCATCGCTGGGGCCCTAGGCATGGTTGCGCTGTCAAGTGCTGCCGGCCTGCCCGAGATGAAAGGGGGTCGTATGGAACGAGCGAGGCCGCGGCAACACCCACGACTGCGGGCGTGTGCAGATCTTGCTGGGCTGTGTTAGATGCTGGCCGGATCACGCCTGTCCGGACCTGACTCGGCGACAGGGAGTACACTGTACTGGCAGGGTGCCCGTCAACTTCGTAGCCAACCCCTCTTACAAGGGGTCATTTATGATCACTGGATCAGCTTTGATCTCTGGATCGGGCATTGCGGGGTTTGGCGCCCGGCGGGTGTGTTCACAGAGGTCCCGCCAGCCACTCACCGCCTGCCTGCCAAAGAGTCACTTACCCAGCGCGCGCTGGGTAAGTGACTCTTTGACTAGCTAGCGGCGCCAAGCGTGCCTGCCACCTTGGTTATAGAACCCCTCACCGCCCACCAATCCCACCCAGGGGGCTGCAGGCATGTGTTAGCCCGCAGCCGCTACGGCCTTGCCACAAAGAAACGCCCCCCCGGCGCACCTGAAAGCGCAGGGAAGCCTTCGCTGAGCGGGGCCGCCTGAGTGTGGTGCCCAGTGGCCACCGCAGGCATGCATGCATCCCCTGAGCAGCAGGGCCTTTTTGCTTGTTCATGTCCGGCCACTGGAGCGGTTTGGCGTCACAGGCTGCCGCATTCACAGGCTGAGCGTCGGCGGGCACCTCTCCCCGTACCTCCCACCCACCCCAATTCAGCACTGAGCATTGCCGGGCGGCGCCCGATCAGTCAGGGGCGGCTGCGTCGGCCGTTTGTCGACCGTGCCCTCCTCTCCCGCCATCTGCCCCTGCCTTGTACTTGTCATTGTTCCGCACGCATCCCAGCTCCCCCTCCGCTCTACCCACTCTGCTGTGTGATGTGCCAGTGCCTACCTGGCAGCCGCACTTGGCCGGTGCCACCCGGCAGAGCGGCCCTGCAAGGCACGGCGCACACTGCTCTGCCACACAAGCGTGGCCAGATAACGGCGGCAGGTACCCATCGCATCCTCCCTCCAACTGCAGGCCACACCGCTTCAGTGTCTCACAATAAACGGGCGAACTGAGCACGGCGCACGGATGGCACTGCAGGGGGCAGGCCTGGCCCACCTCCACTGGTCTCAACAACTTGCTGAGATTTCCGTTCCCAAGAAATGTACCACCCTTGGTCGGCCTGCAGGGCAGCCCTCCAGTGAACCTGCCGGGTACTGTATAACTGCAATGCTCAATCGATTACATTTGAACGGAAACCAGCAACGGCCTCGTGGGCCGGGCGGCCTGCTGCATGATGACCAGCAGCGGCAACTGGGATGATTGTGTCAGGCTGCATTACAGAGCTGCCGGTCTGTTAGCCTTGTGATGATGGAGACTGGCGGCAGCGGTGGTGCTGTCACGGGTGCAGGCAAGGGAGGCAGGGCAGGAGGGCAGCAGAGCAAAGAGGGGGAGAGCAGCCCCGAGTGAGGGAGGAAGACAAAGCCAGCAAACAGAGAAGGGGCGTCAAGGGGGAGCGGGTGGTTGGTGAACTGATTGGTAAAACATGAACAGGTAATGGGCAGGGCATGCGCAACAGTCTTACGTCATCGCTAGAATCTGGACCACTTGGCAGGGCCGGGCTGGCTGCACAGAGGGCGTGGCAGCGCTGGTGGCCTCACTGCAGCCAGCGTTTGCCAAGTGGCAGTGCCTGCGGCAGTGCTTGGCAGTGCCTGCGGCAGTGCCTGCGGCAGTGCCACAGCACCGCTGAGCAGCGGCCAATGCCACCTCTGTTGCCACACGAGTTGAGATCCAACGGGGCCGAACCGGCAGGGTGCATGCGCAGGGCGGCAGCCACCCAACGCTGCTGCCACCACAGCAGCCCCAGCAGGCATTTCGCGGTGCTGCCAAACTGGATGTGCAGCCACTGCGTCGGAAGTATGCACAGACGGAGGGAGCGAGCGGAGGAGGGGGTCATAGCCAGGGAATCGGTACCTCAGCAGGCAGGCGGGGCTGTGCCATTGTGCCGCATCGAGGGTCGGAGGTGTTGGGTTGCCTGCTCAGAAGACGCTGCCGCCGCGCTGCTTCTTCCCCAGCATCATGTCTTTTGCCTCGTTCACCTTGGCGGCCACAAAGGAGCTGCCCCCCGCGTCCGGGTGGTTTGCAATCATGATGCGGCGGTGGGCCTCCTTGACCTGCACAGGTAGGGGATTTAGGGTTGTAAGTCCAAGGTTAGGGTTTAGGGTCCAGCATTGGGTTTTTTCCGATGGTTTCAGGGACTCGGTTCTTCCAGGCCTTTACAGTGGGTCTCCCTGACCTGCCGGGAGCCCGCAGGGAAGGAAAGGTGGTGCGAGGGGGGTTGCAGGGTGAACACGGTCTGCGTGTACTGAGCTTGGGGGTGCTGCGACGGGGTGCTGGCAATGGTGAAAGCGGCAGCGGGCAGCGCTGGGCTGGAGCAAACTACCTGCCTGACAAGATGATGTACAGCCACCCAAGAAAGCCAAAGCCTGCCTGCCTCACTTCTGCGGGATCGACGAGGCCCCCTGCCTGCAAAGCAGCTGCCCCCTGCCTGCAACGCAGCTGCACCCTGCCCACGCAGCCCCCTGCCTGCACCGCGCCTGGCCACACCCACACCCCCGGCGCCATCCCCACTTCTCTGCCGCCGTGCCTCACCAACGCCCGCTTCCCTCGCCCTGCCAAAAGGTGTTGGGGGCGAGCATGTTGGGGGGCACATGTGCCACAGCTGCCCACCTTCTGCTCGGGCGCGCTTAGGGTTATAGGGTAGGTTGGGTAGTAAACCCTAAACCCCTAAAACCCTTGACCCTAAAACCCCAAAGCCCCACCTTCTCCTCGGGCGCGCTTTCTCGCACCCCCAGTATGAGCGCCGCCTCTCTCCGGTTCACCTCAGACTGGAAGCCGCCCTGCAGCAGACAAGGAAGAAGGGGGGTTGGGAGGTCAGGGAGCGAGGCAAGGCGGGTGCTTGCGGGCAGGAGCATATCACACTGAAAGCCGCCCTGCAGCAGACAGGGGAGGAGGGGGACGGGTGGTCAAGTGTGAGACAGGGTGGGTGGTGTCAGCTTCCTGTTTGCAGGCGAGAGCATGCCACACTGGAAGCCGCCGTGCTGCAGGTCACACAAAGTGGAAGGGTAAGCTAGAAGTGTGCAGGGCGAGGCAGGGCGGGGTGCCCAGATATACCAAGCAAGGCAGGCAGCTGCCAGGCGGAAAAGCTGGGCGCATGGCGGTGTGGATCAAGTGTCGGCTGGCATTTGGCCCAGGCACTGCGGCCCCTGCAAGCTCAATACGCCACATAACCCCGCGGACTGATGCAGAGCCAGCATGCTCCTTGCAGCCACGCGCCACCCTCCCGTCCCACGCGCCTTGTAAGGCCTGGAACGCCTGCAGCGCGGCGCGGGCGCCATTGGCTGCCGCACCCAGCGCCAGCCCTTCCACAAGCGGCGTTGTTTGCAGAAGGAGGGTGGCGCTGGCGGGGCTCAGGACTTTGTGGCGTGGCAGGTAGAGAGAGACAACACAGCAGCGGCAGCGGCCAGCGGCGGCGGCAGAGGGGCAGGGTGCAGAGGACTGCCGGCGAGTATTCTAGACTCCATGGTTGCGCGCTTGCACTTGCTGCCCCCCTGCTCAGAAGCCACCAATTGAGTCTAGTGCGAATCCACACCAGTGCTCGGTTCTACCGACAGCAGTGGGACTACCGACTCGACTACCACTCGAATACTTCAAGTCGACTATTTCAAAACACTTGCAATCGAATGCATTCAACTGCTACCCAGAGCCTCCAACAGCTTGCCCCACCCGATCGCCTGCCCCGAACACCCACCCGATCGCCTGCCCGCCAGCCGTTCTCTCTCTAGGGCCTGCCAACGGCTTCTGCCTGCAGTAAATATCTACAATGGTGCATGTAGGCAGCTCAGGCCGCCACAGCCCGCGCCGACGCTGGTCGGTAGTGCAGCCTGGCGGGGCTGGCGGCAGGCAGTGCCGCTACCCTCTGTTACTTCGCGCTGACAGGGCAGTTGCATTGCAGTGTCCTTTCCGGCAGCTCTCCAGGTAGAGGTAGGCCATGTGCTGGCTGGATGGCCTGGGCGCATCATGCGGGGTCTGCACAGGCCCGCTCTTCAGGCGCCCGCGGCGGTGTACGTCGCCCCCACGCTTGGTGCGTCTGCACTGCTGCACTGCGGGCACCTCAGCAGTGCATGCCTGGGGTTCGTGCGCAGCGGGGCAATGCAGTCTTGGATCGATGCGCAGCGCCCAGGCAGCACGCCAGCTGCATCCCGCCCACCCCCTCTTTACCCCACCCCACCTCTCCCTGGTGCCCGCACTGCTGCCTGAGGGTCTCGCTGCTTGCTCAAAAGGCATTCCCCCCTGCAGGGGATTGCCTGGGGTGTGTAGGGTGGGTGCGGTGCAGGTGGGCGCATGCGTGCACGCCTGCAGGCATGCAAAACGCTGGCGTCTCGTGGCCCCCTCCTGCCTCCAGGCTGCGGTGCTTGCTCAATCATGCACCCCTCTTGCAAAGGAACTGTTGGGTAATGTGGGGCCCGGGCGACACAGGCGGGCGCATGCGCGCACGGCTGCAGGCATGCCAGTAGCTGGCGCCTCGTGGCCCCGTCCTGAGCACTGCAGGTGCGGGTGGGGGGCAGCTGCGGGGTTGTTCGCTGGCTGTTATGCTTGCCATACAGTCCCCTATTCTTGCAGGGGAACTGCTGGGGTAAGTGGGAGGTGGGCGGCACAGGCAGACGCATGTGCGCACCCCTGCAGGCATGTCAATAGCTGGCGCCTGGTTACGCCCATCCTGGGCTCTGCTGTGCCGGGCAGGCGGGCCGGGCAGGGCGGACTTCAGGCTGCGCTGCTTGCTCAATCATGCACCCCTCTTGCAGGGGAACTGTTGGGTTATGTGGGGGCCGGGCAGCGCAGGCGGGCGCATGCGCGCACGGCTGCAGGCACGCGAAACGCTGCCGCCTCATCGCTCCCTCCTCATCCCCCCCTTCCCTCAATCACAACCCCCGACCCTAGCACCGTTCCTGCCTCGTGTTCACTGCCCGCCCACCCGCCTGCTGCCGCTCTTTTGCCCACCTCCTGCGCAGGGCTGGGCTGCGGCGCGTGACTGGACGGCCCCTGGGGGCGGCATCAACTTTGACTTCCTCCGCCGCCATTTTGGGGCCGCACTGGTGACGGCGACAAACACTGCCAGGTGTAATGAGCAGAGGACAAGTATGCACTCAAGGGCAGTTCCTGCTGGCAAATTCGTACTGTGTTGTGGCTACAAAAAAAGAATTCCACCAAATGATCTTGTCATGGCAGCTGCAGCCTGGCCGGGCTTCATGCCTGCACACACACCCGCCGGCCAACTGAGTTTCTGCAAGGCAGCAGTAATGTGCACTAAGTTTGTTTCTACAAGTTTTGCTCTGGCAGGGAGCACGAGGGGAACGGGCCGTGCCGGCAGATGGCACTGTCTGAATACCTTGACTGGTGGCAGCGGCACAGGCAGCAGCGGCAGGAGGAGGAGGAGGAGCAGCGGCAGGGGCAGCAAGAGCAGCAGCAAGAGCAGGGCAGCGGCAGGAACATCAGCCAGAGTAGCAGCATGGGCAGAGCAGCGGTGTTCCTGCACAGCCGCAGCCTACGTCTCGGCCAGCGGCAGGCGCTGCGGCAGCAGACAGGGCAGGCACAACGAAGGGCCCTGCCCCTGCCGCCAACATGCCCACCACGTCAGCAGGTACTGCCACGAGCCCGCTGTGGTACTCAATCAATCAATCAATTACATTCAAGTCCACGGGGAGCCAGCAAGGTCTCATGGGACAGGGTGAGGGGTGAGTGTGTCAGAATGTAGTTTGTAGCAAAGAAAAAGGAAATTTGCGATGCGGGCACTGGCGGGCTGCGCCAGCCAGGCCGTGGGTGTGGAGATGGAGGGTGGGAAGAGGTCTGTGAACTGTGTGCGTAGGGTGGTGTNCAATTCACACCTCCCCTCCCCCGCAGGGTGTCTGCCATCGACTCTGGCAAGCCCCTGGTGGACGCCGCCTTTGGTGAGGTGATTGTGACGTGCGAGAAGATTTGGTGGCTGTGCCAGCAGGGCGAGCAGCACCTGCGGCCCGAGACGCGGTGCGCCGGCACAATGGTGGGTGGGGCTCAGATTGGGATACCATGTGGGGTGGGGTGGGGGTAGGCAGGGCAGGGGATACGGGTGCGTGCTTGTGGGTCGAGGGGCTGGAGGCACTGCACCCTCTGAGGCTGGCCAAGTGTGTCACAACACGCCTTGATCTCCCTCCCACACTTGCCTCCTCCCTTGAGCCTGCTGCCCTGCCCACCCTCACAACGGACATATGATCTACAAGCAACTCCTGCTCTCTGTCTCACTTTCCCCTCCCACCCTCTCAACACACAGATGGAACACAACGCAAGCGACTCCTGGTCTTTGTCTCACACACGCTCCCTGCCACCCTCTCAACATGCAGATGTTCTACAAGCACGCCCGCGTGGAGTATGTGCCCATTGGCGTGGTGGGCGCCATCGTGCCCTGGAACTACCCCTTCCACAACATCTTCAACCCCCTCACAGCCGCACTGTTTGCGGGCAACGCAATCGTTGTCAAGGTGGGTGGGAATGAAGTGTGTGTGTGGTGTGTGCTGTGTGTGTGTGTGTGTGGGTGTGGGTGTGCCTGTAGGTAGGGTGGGGCCCGTGGGGTGGTAGCATGGCAGGCAACAGGGGGGAGAGGAGTTTGAGAAGGGAAAGGTAGAGAGGGACAGGGGCAGACTGAGAGGTTTGAGGGAAAGGGCAGGCAGTGACCGCCTGCTCGATGCCACCCCATTGCCGCGCCCCCTGGCCTTATCGCCTGCGCGCACTCTTTACGCCACCTGTGTGAGCACGGCTCTTCAACTGCCCCCTTGCGAAAGAACATTAGCGTCGTTGCGCTGGCAGCAATGCCATCAGCCGTGCTTGCTACCGGCTGCATTCTGGTGTGCTCCAGGGTTTCAGGGCACGCTCACTCACCTATGCAGCCCTCCTGGCTTGCTCTCAGCACCCTCAACATCCATCCTCAACAACATCCACCTTAACAACATCCATCCTGAACAACATTCGCACGCTCGCTCACCTATGCAGCCCTCCTGGCTTCTCTCAGCACCCCCAACATCCACCCTCCCCAACATCCACCCCTCCTCCGTTCCCCAGGTGTCTGAGCACGCCTCCTGGTCTGCTCTCTACTACAAGCGCATCATTGACGCGGCGCTGGCAGCGGCAGGCGCCCCCGCCGACCTAGTGCAGGTGGGGCGGTGGTTTTTGACCATGGGACGAGAGGGAAGCCGTGCTTGCTGTGTCGGTGGGTGTGCGAGGGCCCCTCTTGCCGTCCGGGTTGGCGTGATCATGGGATGAGAGGAAACTGGGCCTTTGGTGCCTGCAGTGGTTTGATCATGGGAAGAGAGGGATGTGCTTGCTGTGTCTGTGGTGGTATGCCAGGGTTCCTCTACCCGACCTGGTGCAGGTGGGAATAGATTGTGACCACACCCAGTGGTCTGCGCATGGGACGAGAGGGAGGCCGTGCTTGCTGTGTCGGTGGGTATGCGAGGGCCCCTCTTGCCGCCCAGGTGCAGGTGGGGCGGTGGTTTTACCATGGGACGAGAGGGAAGGTGGACCTTTGGTGCCTGCTGTGGTTTGACCATTGGAGGGAAGCTGGGCCGTTGGTGCCTGCTGTGGTTTGACCATTGGAGGGAAGCTGGGCCGTTGGTGCCTNTTGGTGCCTGCTGTGGTTTGACCATTGGAGGGAAGCTGGGCCGTTGGTGCCTGCTGTGGTTTGACCATTGGAGGGAAGCTGGGCCGTTGGTGCCTGCTGTGGTTTGACCATGGGAAGCAAGCTGGGCCTGCTGTGTCTGTAGGTATGGCGGGGTCGAAGCTGGGCCTTTGGTGCCTGCTGTGGTTTGATCATAGGTCCCTCTTGCCGATCGTCTGCACGTGCAGGTTCTTAGTGGCCTTGCACCTCTCCTTCTTGCACACGCTGTGACGGGCTGTGCCCTGGCCACTTCTCATGTGCCCTGCTTCCCAGCCAGCTTCTCACCGCTTCCCCTTGCCTTCCTGCGTGCACAGATTGTGACGGGGTATGGCGAGGCGGGCCACGCCCTGGTCACTTCCCCCGATGTCGGCAAGCTCATCTTTGTGGGCTCCACCCAGATCGGGCGCAAGGTGTGGCGGGGGTGGGGTTGGGCCCGTGTTTGTATGTAGTGCGCTCGAGCAGGGCATGCCCGGCTGCCTTTGGGGGGTGCGTTCAGATTGGGCGGAGGTGGGGAGGGAAGGGATTGTTTGTGTGCATTTGGGTGTGATTGCGATCGGGCGGGCACATACTTGCGGCTGCCTTGTGCGCCATGTGCCCAGATCGCGTGACGGTGAAGCTAAGGATGGGGATGTGGGTGTGCGAGCAGGGTGGCAGGCACATGCGGCTGCCACCATTGTGGGGTGCGCCCAAATCGGGCGCGCAAGTTGGGGAGGGCGGGGGTGCGGGGTCTGGCCTGCATTTTTTCCCTTGGGTTTGTGCGAACAGGGTGGCAGGTATGTGCAGCTGCTGTGTGCGGGCCATCTCCACTGTCTCTGTTGCCTTGCCCTGTCCCAACCCACCCCCTCCCTGCCCTCCTCCCTGCGCTGCCTGGTCATGGAGGCAGCTGCCCATCAGCTTCCCACCTCCTTGCTCACTGCCAGTGCCCCTGCACATCACTGGTGTTCCTTCCCTCATCTCCCTCCCCTCCCTTCTCTCCCCTCTTTTCTGCCTTGCCAGGTCATGGAGGCGGCTGCCCAGAACCTGACCCCGGTGGTGCTGGAGCTGGGAGGCAAGGACGCCTTCATTGTGTGCGACGACGCCGATCTGGACCAGGTGCGCGGTTTGCACAGGGGCAGCTGAGAGCCTGAGCCCTTGCCAACTGCACGTGTGTGGTTTGGAGGTCCAGGGCGTGAAGAGCAAGGAGATCTTCAGTGTGTGTGGTTCAGAGGTCTGGGCGGGTGTAGGGCAAGGGCGCCTTCTTTGTGTGTGCCGATGCCGGTCTGGTCCAGGTGCGTGACTTGGGGTGACCGTTAGCGCCTGCCATTCTCAGGCGCCGGGGGATGAAGGGCAAGAGCCATGCTGCATGCAACCCGGGCGGATTGCACAGGGGCAGGTGAGAGCCTCAGCCCTGAGCAGGTGCCAGTGTGTGTCTGAGGTGTGAGGGGGGTGATAGGCAAGGACGCCTTCATTGTGTGTGGCGATGCCCGAGTTGAAGACATCATGATGCTGCTAGGTCAGGACACGTAGGACCAGCAGCGGCAGGGCACCCAGCAGCACAGGACATACTGCCAGGGGCGGGCTGTACTGTTAGGAGATGAACAGGCAGGTGGCGCGGCTGCCACCGCCGGCGTTCAGCCGCTGTACGCCCCCCACCACTCTGCCGCCCCATCACTGTGACCGCTCACCCGCCCGTCCCACCTTCTCATCCGCACGGTCCAAAGGCGCCAGGCAGTGCAGTGAGCCGACCAGTGTGTGATGGCTGCACTCCTACCCGCCCTCTGGATCCCCATAGCACTACAACACCCGCCCATCCTGCCCTTCCCCCCACCGCTCACCCGCTCGGCCCGCCCTTCCCCGCACCTCCCCCCCCACAGGTGCTGCCCACCGCGCTGCGTGGCGCCTTCCAGTCGTGCGGCCAGAACTGCGCAGGGGCGGAGCGCTTCATTGTGCAGGAGCGTGTGTATGCCGAGTTTGTGAGGTGAGCCTGCTGCTCACGATTGGTGGAGGTGTGGTGGGAGCGGAGCGGTGGTGAGCCTGCTGCTCACGATTGGTGGAGGTGTGGTGTGAGGGAGAAGCAGTGGGGCCAGAGTGCTCTGCCGTGCGGAAGTGGGAGTGTGCCGAATCTGAGAGGTGAATGAGACCGTCTTGGGTTGGGGAGGCTGCGAGCGATTGGTCAGACAAGATTCAAGTGCTATGCAAGTGTCATTTGAGCGGTTCATCCTGCAGGACGTGATGTGTGCTGAGTTTGTCTGGCCGGGTCAGGCGGGGTGGGTGTGCAGTGGAGGAGGGCGGCGCGTCCGAGGTGGTAGGGGTTGCTGTGGCGTGACTTTATTGTGCATCAATGTGCGGGAGCGAGGGTGTGCCGAGTTTGCTTGGGCTCCACCCGCATGCATATCCCGTGATCCAGGAATCTAGACGTTTACCCCCTGCCCTGCCCTTCACCTCCATCCTGCCCCCTCTCCTGGCAGGCACGCCGCCGAGAACACCTCATCCCCTCTCCTCAACCCCTCTCCTCATTTACAACACCGCCTCCCGCGCCCGTGCGCCCTCCACCTACCTGCAGTCTCCGGCCGGCACCACCTCCCGCCAGCTGGTCCCTGGCTTCCCCCTCCACCACCTGCTGTCATTGCCCTGGCTTCCCCTGCTGCGCATCCTTTAGCCCACAATCCCTCTCCTCGTCCACAACCCTGCCTCCCACGCCCCCTCGGCCCTCCCCCTACCCGCAGGCGCGCCGCCGACACCACCTCCCGCCTGCGCCAGGGCGCTGCCAGCGGGGAGGAAATGGTGGACTGCGGGGCCATGTGCATGCCGGGAGCTGCCGAGAAGGTGCAGGAGCTGATTGACGATGCTGTGAAGAAGGGGGCCAAGGTGGGTGGAGTGGCTGCTCCTGGGCTCTCCTGTTCTGGCAAGCAGAAGGGTGTTCATAGTGGGATGCTGCGCCAGGCTGCCTGCCTGTGGCGTGGGGACAGGGTGCCAAGGTGGGCAGTATTTTCTGGGCGGTGAGGTCATGTGCGGGAGGAGTGGATGGTGGGGTCATGTGCGGTTCGCAGGCGGCTGATGACGATTTCCACTGCTGGAGAGGGGCTAATGTGCGCTGGGGTGGGTGGGATGGAAAAAGCACAAGCATGGGTGTGACACGCGCATGCTGTGCTCATGCTGTGCACTGCCGCCGCTGCCTGCCTGCCTGCCTGCCCGCCTGTTCTTTCTTCTGACGAAACAACCGCGCTGCTAGCACACACACCCTCCCCCGCCCCTGCTGCACTGCCCGCACTTTTGCTCTCCGCCCTTCTCATCCCCTCCCACTGCACCCCCACACCCCGCTCTGCAGGTGCTGGCGGGCGGCAAGCTGCCGTCACGCCGCTCCGTCGGGGCCGCCCCCTCCCAGTTCTACCCGCCCACTGTGGTGACTGACGTCACGCCTGAGATGCGCATCTGGCAGGAGGAGGTGTTTGGTCCCGTCATGGCGGGTGAGTGTCTCAGACAAGGGCACTGCTAGTGTGTGGTGCAGCGCTAAGGGGGAGAGCCAGGCAGGGTCGGCTCCTGTTGTGTCACGCCTGCAATACACATCTGGCAGGAGGGGGTGTTTGGGCTCGTCATGGTGCGTAGGCATCTGTTGTGGCATGGTACGTGGCATGCTGTTTGTAGCGGGGGCGAAGGTGCATGCACACAATGTGGCAGCAGTTGTGTATTAGTAGGTCTGTGATGGCAGTTGTGTATTTTTAGGCCTGCGATGGGGTCCCACCTGGCCCTGCCTCTGCTGCACTCACGTGGGAGGTGAGGCGCTAACCCTCCTAACCTCCGCGACCCTGGCCAGCCTGCACTGCCACACCCACGCCACCCCCTGCTGAGCCTCCTTCTCCCTGCCCGCGCGCCCGCCCGCCCAGCCACCCATGCCGACTCCCCCTGCGGTGCTCAACTTCCTGCCCTTGTTCTGTTCTGCCCCTGCCTGCCCACCTCCCCCTGCAGTGGTCAAGTTCTCCACCGATGACGAGGCGGTGTCCATCGCCAACGACTGCCCCTTTGGCCTGGGCAGCTCCGTGTTCAGCGGCAGCCGGCGGCGGGCACGCGCCATCGGCCAGCGACTGGAGGTGCGTGTGTGCGTGTGCCTGTGTGGTGCGTGGGGCAACGGAGGTGTGTGAAAAGCGTGGGCTTGGGCTTTGCTTTGCTTTTAGGGGCTTACAGTCTGTGTATCCGCCAAGAAACTCGCGACACAGACCCCGCTTTGCACGTGTCGAGGCCTGCGCTTAGGGGACGGTGCAGTGTGGAGGGCTGGCAAGTGTGAGTGCAAGGGCGCGGGCAGCGCTGCAGCCCTGCACGGGGGAGGCTGCAGGCAGGAAGTTCTCATGGCTGCGTGTCCTTGGGTGGCAGGCACGCGCCCACGCCTCGATGTGGGCTGGGCACTGTGGTATTCATAGCTTGGTAGCGTGGTTTTGTGGCATCCAACCTGTGCTGGGCTGTTTCATCTGCTGCTGTCGGGGTGTGCAGTGGCAGCTGACGGCGTGCGCGGGCGTCTGGGGGTCGCGGGGAGCATGTGGGTGCGTCTGTGGCAGTGTGCGGCCTGGCAGTAGTGACAAACTGGACCCCAGCTGCTCCGTCGTGCCCCCCGTTGCCCCGCACATGCTGCCCCCGCACCGTGCCCTCCCTCCCTCCCCTCCCTCCCCCTGCTGTCACTCACCCGTCCTCCTCTCCCTGTGCCTGCCCCTCTCACCCGCCCCGCCCCCTGCCCTCTTCCCACCCCGCTTACTCACACACAGGCGGGCATGACCTCCATCAACGACTTTGCCACCACCTACATGTGCCAGTCCCTGCCCTTTGGCGGCGTCAAGCACTCGGGCTTCGACCGCTTTGCGGGCATCGAGGGCCTGCGGGGCATGTGCATACCCAAGGTGGGGCCAGTCTGTGTTGGTCGGGGTGGAAGGTGGGTGTAGATGTAGGGGTGGTGGTGCGGGTTAGTGGGTATGTGGGTGGGGCTAAGTGGGTGGTGGTTGCGTGTAGGTGTGGGGGAAGGAGGCAGGAGGCAGGGCGCAGGGCAGGCGCGGCGAAAGGAGTTGGCTGGGGGCGCTGTGCATGTTTTAGAGCCTACAGGGAAGGTGCACACGCAAGGCGCGCATTGGGGGGCAGCGCAGCGTGGAGGCTGTCTGGGCAGCAACCCAAGGCGCGGGCAGCGGCTGCACCTCTTGCATTGGGGCGGCTGCAAGCAGTCAGCTGTGCGAGGGCGGGTGCTTGGGTGGCAAGGGCATGGCCAGCCCCTGCGTGGCACGAGCTGGTCAGACGGCTGCAGCACAACGCCGACCCGGCAGCAATGCCATTGTACGTACCCACCCCGCTGCCCCCTAGCCCCCAATGCGTGCCCCCTCCTCTGCAGGATGTGGCGGAGGACTGCTCCTCAAGCCCGCCATGCACAGCATGTCACGTCCCCTGCCATTCGCCCCGCCCCACTGCCGCATCGCCTCTCCCTGGCCCTTTTCCATCTGCAGGCTGCGATCGAGGACCGCCTGGCCCTTCGAGAATTCCATCCTCTGCACCTGTAGGCCTCTCATTAAACCCTGCGTGGCTTCTCCCTGCCCCTTTGTCCATTGCAGGCTGTGGCCGAGGACCGCTGGCCCTTCACGACTGCCATCCCGCCGCTGCTGCAGTACCCCGTTGGCGACCGCGCATTCGAGTTTGTGTCGGCGCTGGTGTGGATGTTCTATGCACCCTCCTGGGCAGGTGGGGCCTGGGGGTTTGGTTTTTGGGTTTGGTGGAGTTGGTGGAGGTTTGGTTTCGCTTGAGGCTTGAAAGTAGTGCACGCCCTGTCGGCCGGCAATGCGGGTGTGATGTGCATCCGAGTGTTTGTCTGCGCTGGGTTAGATGTGCAACAGTAAGCGACTTCTGTAGCTTAGAGCAATTAGACACGGGTTTAGGGTTTAGGGTTTAGGGTGTCTGCGCTGGGTTAGATGTGCAACAGTGCTTGTGACATACGCATTGAGCTGGGCAGGTAAGCTCCTGGGTGGTGGGTGCCTGGCCCTGCAAGCGCTCCTGAAGTGTGAGTCTGTTGCCTGCCGGGGCTCCAGTCTCCTTCCAGCGCTGTGTAGCTGCGATCACCATGCTGCTGCTGCGCTTGCGCGACAGGGTTGCTTTGCGTGGTTCGCGATCTGTGTCGTTTGGCGCACCCCTCCACCCCTTCACAGTTTCATTTCAGAGTGCATGCCATTTCAGAGTGCATGCCGGCCATTTCAGAGTGCATGCCATTTCAGGGCCATTTCAGAGTGCATGCCATTTCAGAGTGCATGCTATTTCAGAGTGCATGCCAAATGATTGCTGATGCGCTCCACCTCTCTGCCCGTGCAGGCAACGCCAAGGGCCTGGCCAGCCTCATCTCCTGCTTCCTCCCCTTTGGCCGCGCCAAGAAGGCGGCAGCGGCAGCCAACGGCAGCAAGGAGGAGTGAGGCAGGCAGGGGCCTGGGCAGCGGCGGCACAGCAATTGCAGCCAAGCGTGCCAGCTTTGCAAACGGGGCGTTGCAGTGGCCAGGGCTCATATTGACCGTGACAGATGTGTAATGCACACTGCTTGCACCCTGCATGTGGGCGGCTAGCTTGCCGGCTTGGCCCGAGGCAGGCCACTAGCGCACAACTCGGCCTGTATGGCACACAGGTCAGTGCTGCCCTGGTGCATCTGCTTGCTCAGGCTGGTGCAGTCGGACAGGTGACACGCCCTGGGAGCATGCAAGTGCCTTTGTTAAGGGTGAGGATCTGAGGAGCATAGTGGGGACTTGCGACAAGTGAGGGGGTCCGGGCGGGCGGTACCATGGTGCCACGGTGCGCCCACATGCATGGGTTATTGTACGGGCATGATCACTTCTCTTGAAGATAGCTGGCTGGCCATGGTGCCTTTCGCTTGACCTCCTGTAGTCTGTATCAACCCCACGCTCTGGATTGTTATCTTCTTCTTCTTGCTTTCTTCAACATGGGAGCTAACAAGCGCCCCCACACTCTGGCAACACTCCACCCCGGGGCCACTTCATGCGCTTCCCTCGCACATGCATTCCCCGAACTGTAGATGCGCGGGCGGGCGCTGGCAACAGGAGTTGGGTCAGCCTCTGAGCCCGCCTCGCCGGCATGGGGACAGGGGCAATCCTCGCATTTTGGTGGCTTACATGATACACACCGACCTTGGCAGGTAGATGTGGAACTCAACCCGGCAACCAGGCGTGCCCCTTGAGAAACGGTGGTGCACGTGTACATACGTGCACTTGCATGCACACACTTGCCCGCACATATTGGGGTGCACCTGCCCATTCACTCGATAGCTTGGATTGGCGGTGTGTTTTTATTTACACTAAACAAAAGCTTTATTAACCCTTTGCAACACAAGGCATTGCACGTGTCCATTGCACTCGATAGCTTATATTGGTCGTGCACGTGCACATGCACTCGATAGCTTATATTGGTGGTGCACGTGTACATGCACTCGCTATGCATAAACTACACATAAGTTTGGGCCGGTCCGTTGCAGGAAGGCACCAGAAGCTCAACAGGGAGCGACCAACGCGGACGAGGTGCAGCACGAAGGGAGGAAGTTTTCACTGTGTCACTGAAGTTGAAGGCCCTATTACCAAAGGGTGAGTGTGCACAGCTGTAGCGTAGACCAGACTGCGCTGGGCATGTGACTTAGCCACTGGCCATGCATGACGTTGCCAGCAGGTAACAAGTGCTCCTAACACCAGGCGCACAGGATGCAGCACTCAAGTGGCCACCGAGATCTCCAGCTTGAAGACGTTGGTGGAGTCGGGGTCATAATCGACAACCACCACAGAGTAGTAGGTACCCGTGGTGACCGCAACGGTTAGGGTGGTAGCCGTTGTCCCGGAGCTACATGCATTGTCGTCATCAGCGCTCCTGCAGGCAGGGGGACGCAGGCACTTGTTGGTGAGGAGGCATGTGTAGCCGGAGGGTTGTGCTCCCCCATGGCTTGCCAGTGCATCCTCATCAACGGTTACTGTGCCTGGTGCTGCGCAGAAATGACGCTGTACTAATTAGGCTTCCAGACACTCTGTTGCTGTCCAGGCAACGGCAGCAACCAGCCCAACAGCCATGCACCGTGCATGCCACCAGCTGCGCTGTATTGCACCGATCCCTTACCCGCGGCACGTCAGCTCCCATGCAGGCGCGTTGGGCGAGGTAGAGGACATGACTGAGATGAGCGTGTCGGCGGTCGTGTCGGTGGTGCAGGTGGTGAAGGTTGCCATGCCTGCCTGATCCGCCTGCCACCTGAAGAGGTACCCCTTTTGGGAGTCAACGCTGTCGCATGTCAGGGGAGCCACACTGGGGTGGGCATCGGCCATCTGCATCAGGAGGGTGGAAACGAGGGGTTACATGGGCATCACTGGCATGTGCTGCTCGGTCAGTGCTGTTGCTGCTGCCAGTTCTCGGTTGCCCTCCCACTCACACTGTAGACCTGGCTGTTGAAGGGCAGCGCAGCCCTCGGTTGCCTTCCCACTCACACTGTAGACCTGGCTGTTGAAGGGCAGCGCAGCAACGGGAATTGGGTTGCCAAATGTTCCCGTGGCTGGCGGGCTTGGCGGAGGTGGGGCTGATGGTCTGCAAGTGGGAAGAGGGTGGGGGCGTGGGTGGACGGGTGTGACGCCTGTCAAGTGAGGTGCACGTTGCTCTCACACCTGCAGCTTGCATCCATGCCCAGCTTACTTGTTTGACGCAGACGTGACACAAACGGACCAAGACAATACAATTAAAGACGAGCACAGCAACACAGAACATGCAGACTGCGGTGCAGCGATGCCGTACACAAATGAGTTACGAGCAAAGCAGAACTGGGCTGAGCCGAGTTATAGAGCAGAGAAGGGCAGAGTTGCAGAACAAAGCAGAGCGTTTAAGCGCATAGCTGTGCCAGGAGCTGCTGGCACCACGCCAGCCTGCACATATAGTGCCCAGAACCGCACCCGTTGCTGCCAGGCGCCTAGGCAGCGCCAGCACTCACGTGGACACTGAGATTTGCAGCTGGAAGAGGTTGGTGGAGTCGGGGTCGTAATCCACGACCACCACAAAGTAGTAGGTACCTGTGGTGACTGGTAGGGCTAGGGTGCTGGCTGAACCACCGAAGCTGCAGCTGTCATCATCGTCATCAGCAGTTCTGCAGGCACGGAAACACGGTGTGCAGGAACAGGAAGCAGGGAAGGGCAGTCACCGGTTGTTGGGGAGGCAGGTAGTCGGAGGGTTGTGCTCCCAGGGCTTGCTCTGCTGCCACCACATGATTTCTGGCTGCTTGGTGCACCTTGCTGGCTGGCTAAATGATTGGCTGGCACTGCGCATTTGAGGCGCTGCCTCAAACAGGCATCGACAGCAGCCAGCCCAACAACCCAGCACCGTGCATGCATATGCCACCGGCTGAGCTGTGCTGTGATGACCCTTACCCGAGGCACGTCAGCTCCCATGCAGGCGCGTTGGGCGAGGCAGAGGAGATGACTGAGATGAGTGTGTCGGCGGTCGTGTCAGTGGTGCAGGTGGTGAAGGTTGCCACACCCTCCTGATCCGCCTGCCACCTGAAGAGGTACCCCTTCCGGGAGGAGTCGACTAGATCGCATGCAAGAGGAGCCACACTTGGGTGAGCGCCAGCCATCTGCATAAAGAGACGGGAAGGGGCGTGTTGCAAGTGCGCGCAAGCTTGTGCAGGCGCTGCAGCTGCTGAGGTTAGTGTGGCCACTAGCTGCTGTGGTCATTATTAAGCCACCTGAGTAGCCAACATTCGCGTGGCACGAACCTTGTTTTAGAGGCGGCACTGCGGGATGGGAGCAAAGCGGATGCAGCTGCGGCTGAGGAGCCCCCTTGCTGCAGGCTGCTGGATGTGGCACGTTGGCACGTTGGACGCTGCAGCTGAGGCATGCCCTCCCAGTGGCACTCACGCTGTACACCTGGCTTGTAAACGGCATAATGGCAATGTTGATGGCGTTTCCAAAGCTTCCCAGGGGTGGGGGGCGTGGTGGG
>JTEE01000065.1:172469-184788 GCA_002896455.3 Chlorella sp. ArM0029B | reverse complement strand
ACCCCCACCCAAAGACACGCGCACTCCATAGCGTCACTCTTGCCAAATGTCCCAACTCCACGTGCAGCATGTGGCACAGCAAGGCGCTGGATCGGAAAGAGAAGGTTCAGATCGGGCGCCTGTGAGCTTTTTTTTACTGTTATTTGGAGCTGCCATGCATTTCACTAGAGATCATGCCTTGCTGGTACTATGTGCTGCACCACCACACAACCTGGAATTGTTTATGATGATTCACAAAAGAGTCATTCTTACGGCGCTCACTTTCCCAATCTAGCATGGGTTGCCCCACGGTTCTGTTAACCAATTCACCCTACTTGTAATGCAGCTATATTGGACTCATGGACGCCAGCAAATTTCTGGACGTGGGCAAGACAGACGAGTACTCCATGGAGTCTCCCGACTTGGACATTTCCTATGATGAGGAGGCAGCTGCCCCGACCACGGGCCTAGGGGCGCTCATGGGTGTCTACTCCACAGTTTCAATGACGGGAAATCGGCCCACCTCGTTAAACTCCATTGGACTTCTCATCCCCACAAAGCCCACCAACATGGCGTGCGTTGCCACAAGTTGGATTGTTTAGCAGGGGGCCGGGGCTGGGGGTGGGAAGACAGCCAAACTTGGTAGATGGAGACGGAGAGGGGGGCCAATCGCAGGGTTGGCCTCATTGGCCATCCCTAGCCTGCGCAGACAAGCTATGTGTCCATTATGGCGCAGGTACACCTTGACGGTCCCACCTGTGAGCGCCGAGGACCTCGACCCGAAGAGCCTGACAGCTTTGACCATGTCAATCGACAACAGTAAATCAGAGCGGGAAACGCAGGTGGGCCACGCAATGTTGCATCACACGACACGGTTACTACTTTCGGAGTCTTACGATGAAACAGGCAATTTGGAAGTAGCAGAGAGGAAGTGGGTGTGCGGTGAAAATGTGGGCCATTCAGAACTTGTCCGAAACTGTGCCGGAAGTATGAGAGGGTGGGATGGGGTGGGGTAGGAGGTCAGCTAATGCTAATTTCGGTAACCGGTGGCCCTGAATTGTATGGCACGGACACATGTGTGTTTCACCACAACGGCAAGCAGGTCGCAAGCGGGTGGATGTACAGCTGCGCTAGGCAGCGCAACAAAGCAGCTTGTAGGCAGTGTGTTGCTTGCACAACATTAGCATGGGATGGGACATGGGATGCTTGGCTTCCTGGAAGTTGCAAAGCAGCCGAAGTGATCAGTGGGTTGGCGGCCAAGACAATGAAAACGCTGCAAGGTGTAGGGTTGGAGGGTGCAAAGAGCTCGGCGTGGCAGGCGAAAGGGGAGAGTGCAGTGAGCAGGCAAGGAAATCCTGTTCGACTCTACCCACTAGTTTTACACTTTCTTGTTCAATAAGGCTTTACTGCCCGATGCCTTTCGACATTCGAACTCAAGCCGTTGTCCTGTTCCACCCTCTGCTTACCTGAGGCAGGTTGTGTGTCCGTCATGGGAGCAGACTGTCACTACTGGGCACACCTTCTCACGCTCATCTGAAGAGTCGAAGTTGCAGGTGCGCTTGCCACAAAGGGCGGGAGCCTGCCCGCCCAAACGAACCCAGCATGCGTCTCACGTGTGTATCAATCAATATACCTCCTTGCAGTCTACTGCATTTGAAACAGGGACAGATGTAGGCGTGACGGTGTCAACCTCTGCCACCATCCCTGTCGTTGAGCTTACACTCGGGTTCGAGGTATCAGTAAACAATAGATGGGGTTTCTCATCAAATTCGGAGACATCTGTGACACGTGGCGAAACTACAGAGCTAAGCACAGAGGTACGAATGCATGCAACTTGCCCTGTCAAGAGCACTCCACACAATCCCATTCCTTCCGGCAACGATTCCTTACTCCCAACTTACTGTTTCAGGTCAGCACGACCCTCAGCATGCCTTCCCAGGTGAGTGGTTTTCCTGTAAGACGACCAAGCGAGGAAAGGGCAGCAGTGTCAATTTTGCGGTGTGTCGTCGTGGGATCCTTGCATTGTCCGGATTAAGATGTTGCGTCTTCACGCAGGAGCTGTTGTTGGTGGGCATCGCATCAAACCCTTGTTGAACATGATGGCACCTTGAAAAGATAGTGCACCCTACGCTTCAGAATGCCGTGGTGTCTTCTTCTGTGTCTCGAGAATGCAGACATTCTTTTTGGGAGGCGGAGAAGTCGGCACTTGCACGGGGCTCTATGGAAAGATGGTGAAGGACTTGGATTGTGAGTGCCGCGTGGTGCCGCAGCAGTGGGCCACAACTCGAGTGTTGGTTGGAAACAACCGGTGGCAGGGTGTGCGAGTGCTTAAAGCTATGACTGGTCACCCACGCATAGTTCCCTTGTTGCTGCAGACGAATCTACCCTTTTCATGAACTTTCCAACGGATCCAGAAACCGGCAACACCCCAATTTATCGCCAATCTTGGTGGGTGCATCACAGCAAGGCACACGCATTGCAGTTTGGCATGCCCCGCAAGACAGTGACAAAGCTCGTATCCCATGCTGCTGACTGGTGCCTCTGGCTTAATTTCCTGTCGGTTTCCTCAACACCATGCCCTCGGGCTGTAATAATCTTCTTTATCTTCTTCTCCCATGCAGGACCGGGACATTCAGGAGCGTCTCTGTTACCAGGTCTGCTGCTGTTTAGTGCCCGGGTTGCTATGCAAGCCACAACAAATTTGAGGGTCCCCAATTGCCACGAGCTGCTCCTTCGGCAGGCACCAACTCATTGTAACTCAGCTTATGCCTTTGCCTGCAGTGGATTCACTGGATTTACCCGTGTGTTTGCGGTTGGTAAGTCGTTTGTTTTGAAAAGCAGCGTGCCACACAGCCATTCGGGAACCCTCATGAAGCGTACGTGCACCGGTGCAAATGCCTGCTCATGAATTCCTTGCCATGCCACACTCCATTGGTGCAGCCCCGCCCTCTCCGCCGCCTGATGCACCCCCACCGCCTCCTTATGCGCGCCAAATTGAGACTGGCCACTTCGTGCGTGACATCACTGTGGTCGCCGGGACAGGGCACCGCAACATGTGCCCCCGCGCATACACTTGGGTACGTGCAGTTTAGGGCTTTCCGATCCTGGCAACGTGCCAGCCTTCCCGCACTCGAGCAGAGGCTGACTGACTTGGCTTTTGCACATTCCTATCAAATAGTGTGCGTTGCCAGGTTGTGCATAAGCAATCTGAAGGCATGCACGCCCCCCGCTCTTTCCTGGATGCCCGCAGGTGCAACACAACCTCAACGGCCCTGGGGAATCCACAGGTCGGCAACCCCTCTACGCCTGCTTCCAGGCAACATCTCCCGCAGACTTCCCAGGCTCCCGTTTCATCGCCGACCTCACTGTTGCTGGAGGACCCAAGGAGGAGGACGTGGCTTGCCCAACTAGCTTCACCCGCCTGCCCTTCGACTTGAACGAAGGCGCTGGCGGCTGGTTTGTGTTCCTCTGCGTGCGCTACGCCGTGCAGCCCGCTGGCGTTATGCTCGTAGACTTTGAGCTCGTGGAGGCTCAAAACTGCATGGCTGGCTACACTCTGGCCAGCACGTTGAACCTGAACCGCGGTGTGCCAGACTCCACGTCGCTCTTCCTATGCAAGCGTCTGGCGAACTCTGGTATCCTGGCTCTGCGTCCCCCTCCTCGGAGCGTCGAGGTTAACACATTCATTCGCAACATCACCGTTGTGAATGGGCCTGGCAACCCTGCCAGATGTCCGCGCTCCTTCATTTGGGTGGGTGGGTGGGAATGGGGCTCCGAATATACACATTGTTTTTGTGTGTGTTTTGAGAGTATGCAAGTGTGAATTGTGGCTTGGGACGCGATGGCATGGCATGTTTGTCAACTGAGTGTGGCCAATACATGCACGGGCCCACATGGCCATGCAGGCACATGTTGGGGGTAGGTCTGCCTGCTGCACATTGCTCCGCGGCGCATGACGCCTTGCCATCCCGCATTCACCCCTGTTGGATGCAGGTGGAGCACAACTTGAATGGCCCGGGCGAGGACAACGGCTTGCCACCTCTGTATGCTTGCTACCAGGCGGGCTCCCCTGTCGACTTCCCCTCCTCCGGCTTCATTGCGGACATAAATGTAACCGCGGGGCAGAACAGCGAGGATGCTGCCTGCCCCTCTGGTTTCACACGCCTGCCCTTCGACCTGAACGAGGGCACCCCCGGCTGGTTCGTCTTCCTTTGTGTGCGCTACATCCCACAGCCATTCGGCGTCATGGCCCAGGACTTCGAGCTGGCGCCCAAGCTGGCATGCAGGACAGGCTACACATTGGCCAGCCTGCACAACCTTAACCGCGGCGTGGCGGGCTCCTCTCCGCTCTATCTATGCAAAAGGCTGACTGAGTCGTTCATTGTGGCTCCCCATGCCCCGCCCCCTTCTCCCCCTCCACCGTCCCCTGCAATCCCTGCACGCCAATTCTTCGAGCTCATTCCCACAGGTGCCCATCCCGGCTGGCATGGTTTACGCACTGCTTCGGCCCTCGATCTTGCCACTTTGTGCTGACCAACCCTTCCGCTTCTTGTTGCAGGCAATGTTTGCGTGTTCTACTCACTTCGCACGACCCCGCCGAATCCAAACCTTGCCTACGTCCCCTTCACAAGCAACTCCGCCAATAATAGTGACTGCACTTGTCAGGCTTCATGTCGTAGCTCCTTCCAGTGTGACGCCTGGCTGCTGTGCAAGTGAGTGGTGACAAACGTCCCTTGCTGGCACAATTGGCAAATGGCAAGCTAAATGAGCCCGTACACTCGACCACCTCTGCATGCCACACTTGCCCGTTGTGTTGCCCATACATTTCGCAGGACTGCCGACAACCGCAAGGACTGTGCCCGCTCCATGCCTTTTATGGACGCTTTCACCGGTGTCAGCTGTACCAAGTGAGTTTGAGAAGGCCAATCCATGGGTCGCTTGCGCTGGGGCAGGCGTGTGAGTAAGATATTTTGATGACCTACAGAGGAATAGGCCCAAGTACCAAGATGCCTACATGCATTCTTCCCTGCCTGTCCACCCTGCAGTGTGACCTCCCCCTGGAGGACGATGGTCACGGCGCCTGTGATCGAGTTCACCAGCAGGTGTGCTTGAGGCAAGGAGAGCATTGCGGGGATGCCTACAGCTAGTCGGCTGTGTGGCGATCCTCTCATGCTCCCAAATGCCTGAAACATGCATATTCAATCTACATCACGCCTGATACCGCGTGCTGACTTGCCAGATGCTGTTTGTCACATGTCTCTTCCTGCAGCCTCGCGGGGCTTACCACCACCCAGTTTGCCAGGCTTATCACCACGTATATTGCAGCTGTACAAGCCGTAATCACCGGTGAGCGCCGCACTTGCGTGACCATGCGTGTGTGTGAACTGTGCTTCACAGCACACCGCTGGCATTCAAAGCATTCCCACCAACTGTGCAGATCCAGCCCAAGTTGCTGTCACCAGCACTGTCAATACCGGAACACGAACTACTGCCGGACGACGCCTGCATACGGCGGCTGTCACGGGAGTCAATGTGGGCACCCGTGTGACCTTCCTGGGCAACAAAAAGGACGTGAAAGTGCAGGTGCGCAGAGGGTCATCTGATGTGTGGCATATTAGCTTCTGCTGCTGCTGCTGCTGCTGCTGCTGCTGCTGCTGCTGCTGCTGCTGCTGCTGCTGCTGCTGCTGCTGCTGCTGCTGCTGCTGCTGCTGCTGCTNGCTGCTGCTGCTGCTGCTGCTGCTGCTGCTGCTGCTGCTGCTGCTGCTGCTGCTGCTGCTGCTGCTGCTGCTGCTGCTGCTGCTGCTGCACACACCATGGCTTTTACAGGTCCTCGTACAGCGTCGTTGGGGGAAACGCCTCAAGATAGAAGCTTCCTTGCTTGTGTTTTTTCGGGCTTACAGTCCGTTTATCCGCAAAGAAACACGCGACACAGACCGCCTGCTCGACCCGCCATCCTCCCACTGCAGGCGCAAGTGCGCCGCTTTGAGACGACCACTCTCCCCAGCATCATCCCCTCGATCAGGCGCTTGATGTGAGGGGGGGTCCAAAGTTTGTTAGGAAGTTCCTGCACATGCAACGGAAAGCGGTGCTCAGCAGCACTGCGCACTTTGGGATGCGGGCTGCGTGCCGCTCTAACATGGCTGTGTGTGGGCAAAAGAAAGCAAACAACGGCCCACCATGCCAAATTGTGCAGGAAGCTGAGCAAGGAAGTACGCGTGGAGAGGACCCGCACCACTCAAGCACTGATCTCTATCGACAAGCCAGTCCGCCCCCCACCTCTGCCACCAGCTGCAAAGGGTGAGGCACCGGGGAATGCAAGCTTGCATTGCCGGTGCCGTTCAGTCTGCCACTCATGGCAGGCAGCCAATGCATCCGACCAGGCCTGACAAGTTGAATGTGGATGGGCACATGCACATTCGTGCACGGGCGTACTTACGCTCGGCATGCTAGCCGCTTCCCTCCACATGCAGCTATGGTGCTCAGCCTCAGGAAGTTGGCCACATCGTCTCCCATTGAGCCAAGGGCGCCCGGCGCTGCGGCCTCGGTGGATGGCCAGCTTGGCAGCTGCATGAAGACGAGGATGGTGACCCAGCCCTGGTTGGTTGTGGACCTGGGCAAGCAGCAGGCCATCGCCTCTGTGAAGATCACGAACAGGCACGTGGACAGGCAGAGTGGCCACTTAAGGGCGACAACCGCGTGGCTGCCACACCTGTGCCATTGTTGCAGATGTCCTGAGGGGCAGCGGGAGGGGCACGGGCGACACGGGGGTCAATCGCTCTGCTGGTGTCCTGAGCCTGCAACTACGGGCACTGTTTCAGTCCATCTTCCCTTGCTGAAACTGCCTTGTCGACTGCCTCCTCTGCGCACGCCGCGTTAAGGGCACGTCCCCAATGCGCCCACATCTAAAACAACCAGCGGCACTGACTGCCGCCCCTGCTGGGCGCCCTGCATCCATTGCAGGCCTGCGCGTGACTCCCTGTCTGCCAGCCTGCACGATGTGGAGGTCCGCGCCTGGAACAGCACCCCGCCTATGGCGACCCCAGGCGGTGCCAGCAGGTGAGCCGGCTAACTGGGCGAGTTAAAGCCAATGCACCACGTTGTTGCATGCCAGCACAGACGGACTGCTCAGCATGGGTGTTTGTATGGCCCATCCCCTGGCATGGCGTGACCACTGCTTGCTTCACAAACGTCCTCGTTGCAGTGGCCTGCTGTGCGGGTTCCGCAAGTCCGCCGTGCCTGGCGGCAAATCCCACATTGTTCGCTGCGGCGCGTCTGCGCTTGGCGTGCGCGCGCGCTTTGTGTCTGTCCGCATCACAGCGGCAGCGCCCGAGCGCCTGGCGCTGTGCGAGATCACTGTGAAGAGCCCAGGTGCGCTTGCTGGCCAAAGGCAGCCAAAGTGTAGCAATGCCATGGCTCCTCAGCTGCACTGTGCTAGCCATGGTATGCACTAATGACTGCTCACCCCCTGCAGGTGTTTAGAGCGCTGACCTCCTCGCTCATCGTTCTGGAAGCCGGGTGCTGCTTGGCCCCGTGAGTGCACACGTGCCTCACAGATTCGACTACTGTGGGCCCGAGCCGAGTGGGCACTCTGTGCTTATTAGCTTATTGGCTTATAAGTGTGACGGGCCAGGGACCCCCTCCATGTTTCTGTTTGTCCAAGACCACGTGCTTTCCTATTTTTTAAGTTGCTTCAAGCTTCTTTGCCAGGGACACCGCACGGGCAGATGCCACACAATCTGTGCGACCACAAGGCTGCCTGCCCTCAAGTGAGTGCGCTTCAAGGCCACGTGCGCGTGTACCCTTCCCGGGGACCAGGTTGTCGCTCCAAGACCATGTGCTCCACCAGAAGCACCACATTTATCTCCACATCTCACCTCTACTACCGCTTTACCCTAGAGGCCAGCAGCTAGAGCTGAGCCTGTCCAGTTGTTGCTGGGTTGCTGTCCCAACTTGTTATGGATCAGCCCACCCTGCCACAATCTTCACAATGCATGCCCCAGTCAGTTTGATGGCCCAAGCCGGCAGCAAGCCGTGCCAAACTGGGGTTCTCCGTATCTGCGTGTGATTTTGCTGGTTGCGCACGCACTCTGTGTTTTTGTAATATGCAAAAGATTGAATACAGACATGCCGTGCGAAATGAAGCCACATAGCTGATGCCCTGAAGTTGCACGTGCACCGCTTATGCACATGCGGCGCTTCAAGCACCAGCGTTGGGCCCTGCGCGAATGCATTATGATGGGCTGGCTGGTAGCAGCTTGCCGGGGCATGCATGGGGCATATGCCGGCTCTCAGGTGGCGGCAGCTTGGGCCCGACGTGGTAGGCCTTATGCTGCCTCGCCCGCATCATTTTGTTGCTCTGAGCCAACTTCATACCCTAGCTGAGGCAGCAAGCCACCACACGTGCCTGCCCGGTTGTTGCCACTCGCAGTCAGCATGGGTGAGCCCACCGCTTGCATCGTTGCACGCACCTCTTGCACATCTGTTGCAGTTTACGCAGCTCGTGTTCACTTCCAGGTCTCTCCTTGCATTCCCTCTCCCTGCGCAACTCCTACACGCATGCTCCTCAGCTGTATCCCCTGAGCAAGTTAACTTGCTCAGCGTTGCTTGCATCCACTCTCAGCCTCTGCCTTTGCAGTCCCTCTCCCCGTGCTCCCTCTTCCTCCACCTGTAGCGCTGCGTTTTTATTCAACTGAATGCATGCAAGCATGACAGCACTGACATGATCTGTGGACCTTGGGGCAGGCTGGGGGCAGTGCCTGCAGCGGCACTGAGGTACAGACAATCAACGCCTGCAGCGGCACCGAGGTACAGGCAGCGGGTACCGCTGCGGGGCTGCTGGCAGAGACGCCCGTGGCAGCGGCGGGCTGCCCCATCGGCAACAAATCATGCGTGTATAAGAAGCCTGCGATACTTCCGACAGCCAGCAGCCTGACTCGCACAGCGGCTTTGGCGAGCGGCTTTGTAGCTTGGAACAGAACGAGCATAGCGGCACATTCAACAGCCAGTGCATATTTCAGCGCCACGCCCAGTGCGGGCCCTTCGGCCTTGGGGTTGTGTGCTCGAGTTACTGCGAGCCGAGCATGCGTGCGGCCAGGCAGCTAGTTTCGCGGGCCCTGCATGGCGGGGTGCGACCAGTCGGGGCATGCAACGGAGCGGCGTGCGTAGAGGCGTCAGAGGTGGGTGAAGCTTGCGCCGCCGCCGCCGCCGCCGCTGCCTGACGGCACCGCCAGCTGCCCACATGCCTGCCGGACCGCCAACAGTTTCGGACCCTAGCGCTATCTCTCTGGCATGAATGCGCTGCCTCATTCAGCACCCTTCCTTTCACACCTGCAGCTGCATCAAGCTCTAGCGGCATCTGGTGCTCAGCTGCAGCAGCGGCAGGGCATAGTGCTTGCGGCTCAACAAGCCCGGGTCGACGCTGACTCCAGCGAAAGCCAGCAGCAGCACGCTGCTGCAGCAGCAGCGGCAGCAGCAACCACTGCCAGGACTCCCCACAGCAGCGCAAATGCTGAGACATTGGGTGAGCGGTTGACCGTTGCCGGCGGCAGCAGCACCGGCGGCCAGGCCCCCACAGCGGCGGCGGCGGGCCTGCCTGGCAACACCCCGGCGCCCTCGCCCGGCCAGCAGCAGGCAGCGCAGCCAGCCGGCAAGCCGCCGCACCAGCCGTGGCGTAAACCGTGGCAACGCCGCCCCCGGTCCTTGCAGCAGGGGCAGCAGCAGCAGGGGGCGGCGCAGCAGGGGCAGCAGCAGGAGGGGCAGCCGAGGCGGGAGTGGCAGGCGCGGCCTGGCCCGGCACAACAAGAGGGGCAGGAGCGACCACCTCAGCGGAAGTGGCACGAGATGCCACAGGGGGCGCCGCCGCAGCGGAAGTGGCACGAGCTTCCGCAGGCAGCGGGCCAGCAGGACAGTCGGACGCAGCAGCTGCGGCGGGCGGGGCAGGCGGGGGTACCCGTCGGCGGTCGGGAGGGGCAGCAGCCGCGGCGGCCGTGGCAGCAGCGGGGGCCGCCCCCGGGCCCGCTGTTGGAGGGCAAATGGTGGAAGCACAAGCCGCTGAGGGAGCAGCCGAAGCCGGACAAGCTAGTGCCTGTCCTGCTGCACCACACAGACTCTTGTGAAGAGGTGAGGGGACCAGGGAAGTCGGGGGAGGCTTGCTGCTGATTCACATGCACTGCGTGGCTCGTGCTGCTTATGCTGCTCATGCTGCTTGGCGGGATGTGGCTCAAGGTGGCATCAGGGCGGTGCGGGTGCCACAAGCCAGCGCCCAGCATCCTGCTGCACCTTCACAGACTGGTATGACAAGGAGGAGGCAGGCCACGGCTGAGCGGGCCAGGTGATGGTTGCAGGCGTGGGGCAAGTACTGGCGGGGTATGACAAGGAGGGGGCAGGGCAGGGCTGGGCGGGCGGCCAGGTGATGGTTGCAGGTGTGCGGCATGTACTGGTGGGGTGTGAGGCGAGACTCGGAGGCCGTGGGCTGGCACCTGCTGATCCACGGTGGCCGTGGGTAAGTTACTTGACGTGCTGCTGTGTTGGCAGGAAGGCAGGTGTGAGAGCTGGCGGGCCTCACAGCTTGGGGTCCGCGTGGGAGGGGACACAGGTCTGCAAGCCCTTGGGTCCGGTGTGCGTGTGGCCGAAGGGAAGCGCTGCCACTGCAGGGACTGGCCAGCTGCGGTCCACTTGCCCCACCCCCCATAGCATCCAGTGTGTGTTTTGCTCGCTCGCAGGTGCTGCAGCTGGTGCGGCGGTGCTCACGGGAGCTTGCCTCCCTGCTTTTTGTATCAGTAACACGCCCGTCCTGGCAACACGGCGCTCACCTCCACACTGACCCACCCACTCATCCAATGTGCCTGGCTCGCTGGCTTGCCTCCCTGCTTGTGTATCAGTAACACGCCCGTCCTGGCAACATGAACGCTCACCTCCACACTGACCCACCCACTCACTCATCCCTTGTGGCTCACTGGCAGGTTCTGGATCTTGTGCGGCGGTACGAGGAGGGGCTGACGTCCCGGGAGCTGACGGTGGCGTGCAAGCGCATGGGGCAGCTCATCACGCAGGCAATGGTGGAGCCCCGCAAGCCGGTGCCGCCTGGTGAGGGGGCAGTATGATGGATAAGATGGTAATAAGATGAGGGATGAGATGAGGGATAAGATGGATAAGATGAGGGAGCAAGATGAGGGGGAAGATGATGGATATCTTGGGGTGGTGAGGTGGTGCAGGAGGGGAACACTTTGCAGGGGGCGGCTGTGTGGCGGCAGCGCTGAGGGCCAAGAAGGCAGGACTGTGTGCAGGGGACCCTGAGGGGCAGGGGGCAAGACTGTTTGCTTGGGGCGCGCGGGACTGTGCACAGGGACCTGCGGCAGTCTGGGGCCGGGGAAGGTACTACGTACAAGGCGCTGAGGGTCCGGGGGCAGCGACGGCTCAGGGGTATGCATTACCACGCCGCCCCTCCGCCCACAACACCTGCCCCACTCCGCTGCCCTCCTTGCCCTCCCCGCCCACCCCATATGGCCCTGCCCTCCCCGCCCACACACCCTCCCGCTCCCCCGCTGCCCTCCCCGCCCTGCAGAGAACTCGTGGGAGCACTGCGCTGCTCTGTTCAAGCTGGGCCAGCCGCGGCTGGAAGCGCTGGACTGCCAGGGGCTGGCCACCCTCATCTGGATGTGCTCCCGCTTCCACTACCTGCCGCCTCCAGAGGAGCGGCAGGCGTGGGAGGAGGCGGTGTGGGCGCGGCGGGGGGAGGTCAACCTGATTGAAACCAGCAACATCTTCTTCAGGCGAGCACACCGGTGGCGTGTGGGTGGGAGCTGCACAGTGTGGTGCAGTGCATGTGCGCACACCGGGTTGTTTGGCGGGGGGAGGTCAACCTGATCGAGACCAGCAGCATCTTCTTCAGGCGAGCACACCGGTGGCGTGTGGGTGGGAGCTGCACAGTGTGGTGCAGTGCATGTGTTGCACACCGGGTTGTTTGGCGGGGGGAGGTCAACCTGATTGAGACCAGCAACATCTTCTTCAGGCAAGCGGTGGTGGGTGCTGCCACTGTGTGGTGTAATGCATTGGCTGTTGTTTGGGTGCTGCACAGCGTGGTGCAGTCATGTCTGCACACACAGGGTTGTTAGGGTTTCTCTCTCCTTGCAGCCTGTAAGTCTTACCCACTGGCATCCCTTCGTCTCCATGTGCTCCCTCCCCTTCCCACACCCCTCTCTGCAGCCTGGGCGTGCTGCACTGGGCGCCCTCCTCTGTGGGCAGCCTGCTGGAGGATTTGTTGGACCGGGCGCTGGCGGGGCGGGGGCGGGCGGAGCTGACGCCCTGGGTGGTGTGTAACATCATGTGGGGCTGCGCCCGA
>JTEE01000065.1:122129-135865 GCA_002896455.3 Chlorella sp. ArM0029B | reverse complement strand
TCAGCGGCGATGTACTGCTGGGGGGCCAGGCAGGGCTTGGCATGCAGGGCAGTACTAGGGAGCAGGGGCGGAGCAGCAGTGGATCAGCGGCGATGAACTGCTGGGGGGCCAGGCAGGGCTTGGCATGCAGGGCAGTACTAGGGAGTCGTTAGGAAGGGTGAGGTAAGACGAGAAGTGGGAGGGAGGAGTGGGAGGGTGTCATAAGGGTGAGCAGCAATGACTTGGCAGTGAGGTACTGCTGAGAGGCCAGACCCAAAGACGGACAGATACAACCAATGCCCAGCATGCCTTCGCCACCGTGATTGTGATGAAGAGGAGAGCACACCTGAACAACACAAATAAGGTGTTGCATCCCACTGAAATCGAGATGGTGTAGTCGCCTGCACACAACAGTTGTCCCAGCCCAGCCCACCTGCGCCTCGCGTGCCTCTGCCAGCTGCTGCTCCAGCACCGCCTTGTCTTCCTCTAGCTTCTCAGCAAGGATGGCAAGGGAGGCAACATCCTGCTCCAGCTCCGCCACCCTGCGCTCCAGCTGGCCCTTCTGCGCCTGCACCTCCATCAGGGCCTGGGTGACCTGGTCCATCTGCAAGGGTGTGTGCACAGTTGAGATGCAGGAGAGGGGGTGAGAACGCAGTTAAACAGGGTAGGAGGCCACACTAGGGAGAGGAAGGGAGAACAGGGAACATGCTGTTGTGTATGCGCCTGCCACTCCATCAGGGCCTGGGTGACCTGGTCCATCTGCACGGGTCGTGTGATGCAATGCATGAGGGCCAAGGGTCTGCCAGAATGGTCAAAGTAGGCGGAATGATACGCGGCAGGACCACGCTCCAACAGGGCCTGTGTGACCTGGTCCACCTCCCCCGGCCAACCAACAACACAACGCTACAACCCCATTTATCTACCCACCCCTACCTGCGCCTCCAGGTTGCTGTTCTCCCGCTCCAGCCCGCCCAGCCCATCTCCCAGCTCTGCCAGCTCGCCGGTGCGGTCAAACAGCTCCCGCCGCAGCACAGCAGCCTGCACACGGATTGAACTGGGAGACATGGTCAAGGGCAGAGGGGGCAAGGTGCGATAGGGGCAGAGGGGCCCAGAGTCGGCGTGCATGGGCGACCTGGGCGTGGGCTCGTGGGGTAGGGAAAGGTCCGGGAGGGAGAGTGCGAGCGCTTGTCATGGGGTCAATCGACAGGGACAGGTCCGAAAGGCAGTACGTACGTAGGTGCTCTGGCCATGAGCTCGGCCCCCCCCGCCTGCCTCATGCAACGCCCCCTCAAGCGGGGGCTCCACATCCCCCCCACACGCACGGCCCCCACCCCTGCAAATGCACCCCCCCACCCCATGCATGCATGCAAGCGCACCTCGGCAGCGGCCGCATCCCGCTCAGCCAGCACGCTTTCCAGCTGCCCTTCCAGCGCCGCGCATGCCTCTGCCGCAGACGCTTCTGCCGCCACGAGCGCCTGGCGGGCAACATCCAGCTCGGACTGCAGCCCGACAGCTGCTGACCTGGCGGCTGACTCAGCGGCCGATGTGGTGGCAAAGGCCTGCCGGGAGTCGGCCAGGCGCTCCTTCAGAAGCTCGTGTTCGGTGATCATCTCGGAGACCTGCGGAGGGAGGGGAAAGTGCGGGGAGGGACGGGGTGCTTAAAGGGTGGGGGGAGAGGACAGTGAGAGCTGCTGGGTGGCAGGAGGGGGCAGGGAGAGCATCTGGTCACGCGACATCCAAATTGAGGGTGGTTGGACGGAAGGTAGGACAAGAAGTGCAGGAAATGAGCGCGACGAACTGTGCCAGCGCAAACACAGGCTGATTGGGCAGGAGTTTGAGATACTCCTGGACCCGAGCATGCAGAAAACATGCTTGGCATGTGGAGGAAGTGTCAAGGGGGACCAAGCAGCCCTCCTCGGAGCTCGCGGCACCCTACGCTGCCACACACCGCCTCCCCACCCTCCTTGCCTCGCCCACCCACCTTCTCCTCCCCCCACGCCTGCTCCTTGATCGCCTCGTCAGCAGCCGCTCCCGCCTTGCTGGCAGCCGCGCTCAGCGCGGCCCAGCGCCGCTGCAGCAGGTCCAGCCAGGCAGCGGGCGAGTCCGCCTTGCCAGCCGGCACCACCAGGGGTGCCGGCTGGTTGGAGGAGCGGGCACACAGAGGGGAGCGGGTGGACAGCGGTGCCTCGGCGGTGCTGGCCGCCAGCTGTGCAGCAGCCGCCTCCCACTGCCTCGTCTCCTCCAGCTGCCTCTGTGCAGCACAGGCAGCCGACTGAGCCTCCTCCACAGCCGCCTCCGCCGCAGCTCGCGCTGTCTTCAGGACTGTCACCCTGGCATCGCTGTCCGCCTGGGCGTTGTGCTGCAGCCCGGCCAGCAGTTTGGGGTCGGTGCTGGTGGCGCCCTTGGCGCCCACCGCCCGCCGCCTGACCACCCATGCCGTCAGCACCACCGCCGACAGCAGAGCGCAGGCGGCGGCCGCAGCGGCGCCACCCACAAGCTGCGGCTGCTGCTGCCACAGGAGCTCGGCGGAGCAGAGTGCGCTGTCGCCGCCTGCTGTGCCTGCTGTGCCTGCTGCCGCGGCAGCGGCCGCGCCCGCCAGCTGCAGCGCCCGGGCCGCCTCCAGCTCTGCCTGCAGCAGCGCCTCACGGCGTGCCGAGGCGGCTGCCACCTCCTCAGCCTCCTCCTTGGCAGCAAGAGCAGCGTGCACTTCGGCGGCAACGCTGATGGCAGCGGCAGGGGCGGTAGCGGCGGCAGCAGCGGCGGCTGCCTCCACGGCAGCATCGCGCTCGGCTGCAGCGTCCGCTGCTGCCTGCTTTGCAACCTCACGCTCGGCGACAGCAGCAGCAGCCGAGGCTTCTGCCTCACGCTGCGCCGCCCGCGCCGCTTCCACCTCCGCACTAACTGCTGACTCACGCTCCGCGACAGCTGCCGCAGCCGCCCGGGTGGCCGCAGCCGCCTCTGCCTCGGCAGCCTGCTGGGCCGCCAGGGCGTCGCGCACCTTCTGCGCAGCTGCCTCCTCTGCCTCGGCAGCCGCCGCGATCGCTGAGCTGGCATCTGTCTCTGCCAGCTGGCGTGCCCCCAGAGCTTCCTCCAGCTCCTGCTGCAGCCGCACCACCTGCTGCCGCAGCTGGCTGCTGTCCTCACCGCTCGTGTGCTTGGCTGACTCAGCGTCCCCAAGGGCTGTTGCCAGGCGGGCAGCTGCCTCGACTGCAACTGCGCGCTGGTGCTCCACCTCGGCCTGAGACGCTACCAGCGCCTCACCAACCTGACGTGCCTCCTCGTGAGCCGCCGCCAGCGAGGCGCGCAGCTCCATTTCACCCTCGCCTGCCGCCCGCAGCTGCTGCTCTGCCTCGGCCTGCGCAGCAGCAAGTGCTTCCCCGACCCGCCGTGCCTCCTCGTGTGCGTCAGCAAGCGCTGCACGCAGCGCCTCCTCTCCCTCTGCGCCCGCCAGCCGCTGCTGCTCTGCCTGTGCTGCCGCCTGCTGGGCCGTGGCGCTCACCCGCCGCGTCTCCTCGTGCGCAGCCACGAGTGCCGCCTCCAGCAGAGCTGCTGCCTCTGGGTCGGCACCCGCTGTGGCTGCCACCGCTGTCCGCTCGTCCTCTGAAAGTGCTGGCGGCTCAGGGAGCACAAGCTCCTCGTGCAAGGCCCAGCCGTCGGCGGACATGGGTGCTGGCTTGGAGATGGCAGCTCCGGCGTCGGCAAAGGGGGTGTTGCCGTCGGTGCTGGTAAGCGAGCTGCTGCCGGATGGTGCAGGGCGTGTGGCGTGCCACACACCCCAGCTGCCGCCTGCCATCATCAGCGCCAACACCAGCCAGATGCGCAGGGGCAGGCCGGCGGCCGCATTGCGGGCCGCTGCCACCTTCTTAGACCTCTGCCAGGCTTGGAACTCGGGGCTGGCCTCCAGGCTGCAGGGGTGGGGAACGGTGAAGGGAAGGGAAGGGAAGGGAAAGAAGAAAGTGAGGCAGAGAAAGAGGGGCTGTCCGGGGGGTGGCGAGCGGAGGGGCACGACAGGGTGCCAGAAGGGAGGTGGAGGGACAGGTGGGGTGGGATGGCTAAAAAGGGCTGGGTGGGCAGTCATCAAGGGTAGGCTGGCGCAGCAGGCCATCGCGCTGCGTCACTGCGCGGTCAACATGCAACAAGCACACCTGGCAAGCGAGGCGTCGGTGCAGGCCTGGCGGCGTGCCACCACTTCCTCCTTGCTCAGCTGCCCGCCCGAGAGGACGGCGGGCCGGAATTCCAGCACAGCTGCAGCCATGTTGGCTGTGTGCTCGAGTGCTGGTCACGAGAACGCCGAGAGAGGGTGCAGCCCTGCGGGTGGCCACCAGCAGCGGCGGTGGGGCGGGAACATTCAAAAGTTTGAGCGCGTGCGGGCCGAGGTTGGGGCTCTCGTGCATGCGCACGACGCTGTGGGCTCTGAAGCGGCGAATAGAGCTGCCGAAGCATCGCAGTGCCAGTGTTGGCCGCCGCCCATTCAACCTAGCGGTGGCGCAGCACTGTGTGCCCAACCTGCTGGCGACGCGTGTAGATCGTCGATGCTGCTGCTGCTGCTGATGCAGGGCACTCAAACAGCCGCCGGCCAGAGCGCCCTCGGTGCTTGTCTCGGGGAAAGGCTGGCGTTGAGCGCCTGCGCTGCTGAACCCCTGCTCCACCGGTTGAGGAGGACGCCTGTGGGCAAGCAAGCAATGCAGCGTGCCCTGCAGAGGCCTGGCCTTCCGTCAGGCCACAGCCGTGAGCGGGGGAAGCGCGCCCAGCGTGCCGTCTCCACGTCCCAGCATTTGGCAGGCGAGAAGGATGGCCACTGGCTAGGGCAGGCATGTGTACAGAGATGTTTCACGGAACCACGGTCTGATACAGCAAGCATTGTGATGTTGATGACATCAACAGGTGCGTCGCGGCAGCGGCGGCGGCTGGGCTCTCCGGTGTGGAGCACAAGCCTCCGTAGCGGCTACTTTCCAGGCACACCCGGCAGGCACCTGGCCAGATTGTTTAATCCTCTATATTTCAACTCAACAAGACGTCAAGAACGGTTGCTTTCTTGCCTCAGGTTCTCTCTCCGCCTCATGCCGTCAGTCCGCCCGCTGTGCCGCCGCTGTGGCGCTTGGTTGAGCTCCTGGCCTCCCTAGCGAGACCCTGCCCCTGGGCGTTGCATTTTTGCATCACGACCAACTCAAACTCCACTTTCCTGCACGTCTTGCACCCAACAGCCTGGCTTGTTGAGCGCTGCAGCCCATCACCGCTGCCTGAGCCTGCACCCGAGCAGCATCGGCTGGTTTCGGCGGATAACCTTCAACTGTTTTCACTCGCTTCACACAAGCGGCCGCAATGCCTTGGGAGCTGCTGCTCTGGCTAGTCGCTTTTCTGCTGCAGGCGAGCGCGATGTTGCGGTTGTGTATGCTTGCGCCGAGTCACGGTTCGCTAGGTTCAGGCCGCGAGCCGCAGCCAACCCCTGCCGCCGGTGCCGCTGCCAGGCCGCTGCTGTCGACCCACCTGCTCCCGCCTCCTCCCCTGCCCCTTTGCAGTCCGCCCTTCTGGGCTGCTGCATGTACCAGCTCATCCAGCTCAGTGACCTAGAAAGCGATTTCATCAACCCACACGATGCGGCACGCAACGTCAACTGGGTCGTGGTAGGCGCAGGGTGACAGCGGGGTCGTGGGGCCGGTGGGGTTGACGTGTGTGCCACAGTGCGATGAGGGCGGGGGGTGGGTCAGCTCGGCAGCCAGCCAGGCTGAGCGGCAGAATGGCAGGCCGCCATTGATGAGAAACGCCCAGCGCTAGGCAGGTAGGGTGGCAGTCTGGTCTGCACACCTGCCCGGCTGGCTGCTTTGCAGCTGCCTTGCTCTCCGGCAGCCTGCCGCCCTGCCCTGCCACCTGAGAGTGACGTTCAATGCTTGCCGCCATATGTGCCTGTCATTCCCTGCCCACCCTTCTGCCTCATGTGACCCTCCTGCCCTCCCTCTTGCTGCCTCAGTTCCCCGAGTACGCCTGCCAGGCAGCGCTGACGGCCCTGATGCTGCTGACGGGGCACTGGGTGTATGGCGGCCTGCACGCCCTGCTGCTGGCCTACCACGTGCGGCAGGTGAGCCAAACAGGGTGGGAACCAGAGTTCTACGTGAGAGGTGGTATGAACCGCTGCTGGGTTACCATGTGGCTGCAGTCGAGCCAAAGAGGGCGGGGCCGAGGTGTGCTGGGCCTCCCTGCCTGCCTGCCTGTTTGGTGGTGGGGTGACGTGGCGTGGGGTGGGGTGGGCCTGCCTGCTGCTGGCTTACCACCTGCCGCCCCACCAGCTTGCTGCGCCAGCACACGCCCTGCCTGCGTGCGCTCTGCCCTGCCTCCCGCCCACGCTTTGCCTTGCCGTGCCCACCTGGCGCCCCGCCTGCAGTTCCTGCGGCGCCAGCACCTGGCAGATGTGACAGAAATCTTCCGACAGGTGGGGTGGGCGCATATAGGGCAGAGGTGGAGGGCAGGGTGGGTGAGCGTGGGAGACGGTGGGCGGCATTGGGTGCGGGGCAGAGGGGCGAGGTCGTGTGTCAAGGGCACAGATCCTCCAGCAGGTGCTGTTTCACTTTTTTTTAATTCAAGATAGATTCTTTACTGATAAATAGAGTAAATGGGTGCTTGCCTCAATGGCACCACATGAGAGGGGCAGGGAGGCGGGTGCGCGGTAGGAGGCAGGGCAGAATGGGAGGCAGGCAGGCAGGCAGGCGGGAAGTGGCAGGTGGGCAGGGCGGGGCTGGGGGGCCGCCTGGAAGAAGAAGAGGAGAGGGATATTATAGTGCGAGGGCGTGGGGTTGAGGAAACCGCCAACAGGAAAGCCAAAGGCACCAGCCAGTCAGCTACCAATCAGCTACCGCCTGGCCCAGCACTGCGGCAGGCACTGTGCCCACACACTCCCAGCTCCCCCATCCCCGTGCATGTGTTGCCGCTGTTCATGTTGCCGCACCCGGTGCTGCACCACAGGGATCACTCCCGTGATTTCCCTACCTTCCTGATGCCACCCCTCTGACATCCGCCCCCTCCCTGCGCCCCCCTCCCCCTCCTCCGCCCGCCGCTGCCGCTTGCCGCAGGTGGCCCCCCGCAAGAGGCGGGAAGTCGTCAAGCTCATCTTCTACCTCCTCACCTTTGTGCTGGCAATCTACAGGTCGGTCAGCTTACACGTTTGCTGTGGGAGGGCTTGCTCCTGCCCAGCTGCGAACCTTCCGCACTGAAGAAGAAGATTACAGCCCGAGGGCGTGGTGTTGAGGAAACCGACAGGAAATCAAGCCAGAGGCACCAGTCAGCTACCTTGCTACCTCCTGCACTGCTCAGCTGCTGAGGGCGTCGACATGCTGCTGCTGGTGTTGCCCTGCCCAACTTCCGAGCTGCCCTGCCGTGCCTGTGTCCCTCCCTCCACCCCGCCCTCTCACCCACCCTCTCCCCCTTTCCGTCCCTGCCCTGCAGGCTGATCGAGGTGGTGGTGATTACCTTCCTGACGCCCCAGGGGCGCAAGGCGGCGGCCAAGGTGCTGCGGGATGCAGCGTCGGCCATCCACAGGCGGCGATAGCCGACGGGGGAATCGCTATGATGGGCACACTGCCTGTGGCTGACCCGTGTGCACGTTGCCTGGCATGCTCAGGTGTGCGTACGCTGCTGCATGCAGATGCGCACTGCTGCTCACCCCATGCCCCAAGCTGTTCCAGTGCTGCGATGTAGGCTGCGTGCTCATCAGTCCAAAACGGCATTTAGAACCTCTCACGTGCCTAGACAGTGTCCTTACTGAGACGCGGTGTTGTGTGGGAGAGCTGTACAGCGCACATGTGCGCACTGTGTTTCACGTAAAGTTTGTCGGTTACAAGGTGAAAGAAGCTACTTCTTGCAAACCGAAGGGGGAAGCTACTGTTTTAGTCTGGGGAAAAGGAGAGCGCCCCAATGTTTGGGCATGGACTGAGGAAACGGCGAAGACACGGCGCTCCTCGTACTGGATGCCGAAAATGAAAATGAAAATGAAAATGCAGGCAGATGCAGGCAGGTAGATGCAGGCAGGCGTTATTGTTGATGTGGCAGGGTTAGTCAGGGAGGGGATCGAGAGGATTAGGCCCAGGTTAGCAAGCACGTGGGCCACGGGCAGGTGGAGGGTGGTTGTGTGGGGAGGCGGACAGGTTGCGATTTGGGCAGGGGTGCGAGTACATGTGGGCGGGAAGGCGGAGGGAGGCATGCCCATAAAAGCTCCGCAGAACATCAGGCGTGCGGCCATTAGCATAAGCACTGCCAACCTCAAGCACATTGTCTCTGAGGGCTGCCTGTAACAGAGCGTGGCCCGCATTGTAGTTCAGGTGAGATGCTTACACTTGCTGGGTTGCCGTGGGTGGCGTGGAGAGCCGATGGGTGAGCTCGACAAGTGCATAGCTCTGCTCAACTCTTCCAAACTTGATATCCATCTCAATACTCTGCATGGGGCACACAACGGGGCACGCCACATATGTGCTGATCAGCCTTCCCATGTGCCGGGTTCTGCCCATGACCGAAGCGGAAGCATGAGCAGGGGCAGCAGCTGCGGCAGCGTGCATGCAGCTGTGTGTGTGTGTCGGCTATATCGGCAGTCCAATGTGCATGCAGCGACAGTGGTCTCAGCAGCAGCAGCAGCAGCAGCAGCACGCACTTCACTGCTTCTCTAGCTGCTGAAACGAGGGCGTGCTCCCATAAATCACCTTTGTAGCAGGACAGCACTACGTTGGTGTTGGGACCAGGCCACCCATCGCCACCAGCCCGCCGCTTGAGCCAGCAGTCCCCGCTAGTGGTCAAGACAGCGATGTCGCATTCCTTCCTGCCACGGCACTGCGTGAGGCAGTCCGCCTCGTTCGAGTCCCGTCTTGGATTATCGTCCAGGTGGCCGCCGTCAACATCGTAGCCGCGAGAACAGCTCGTGAAGCCTGCACCAATTGCCACAGGGAGGGAGGGCGCACGGAGAGGGCGGGGGAGGGGAGAAGATGTGAGCAATGCGATTGGAGGTCGTTAACTGCCCCTCAAGAGTGCCGCCCAGGTCTAATAGGAGTGGGTCACAAAACGTGCTTGAGGCCAACCGGCAGAGCAAGCTGATGATGCCCGCTTCACAAATTTCCAAGCCCCCCACAGATATCTGAGCCAGAGCTCAGAATCTCAGGCCCCTGAGCTCTGGCTCAGGTAGGATGGTTCAGGCTAGGACCTCAGATGCTCCGATGGCCAGCATTTGAGACACCTGATCTGAGCCAGCGTCACAGAGCTAAGAATCTGAGCCACCTGAGGTTGCCTGCTACGCCACCCTCAGATCTGAGGCATCTGATCTGAGCTCGCTATCCTAGCTGCCGCCGCTGCCAGCCCAGATCTGAGGCATCTGATCTGAGCTAGCTGATCTTAGTGCCGCTGCCGCCAGCCCAGATCTGAGGCATCTGATCTGAGCTAGCTGATCTAGCTGCCGCCGCTGCCAGCAAAGATCTGAGCCTTCTGATCTGAGCTAGATGACCTGGTTGCCAATGCTGTTTGTGTTTCCATGCTCAACACACCAACAAATTGCGGTAGTTGATTGTGTGAGCGAAGCGTTAGGGTTTAAAGTACCATGCCCAACCATTTAGGGTTGTTTTGATGTGTGAGTGTGTCGAGCTGGGTTTCATGGTGCCTGCCCAACCATTTAGGGTTGTTTTTATGTGTGGGTGTAGGCTCCTAAGGATTGAAAGCTAGGACAGCTAGCTCAGATCAGGGAGCTCAGATGCTGCGCTGCCGGCGCCTGCAGCTAGGACAGCTAGCTGTCGCACGCTTGACATGCCGCCCCCTGGATCCACTCCCTTGGATCACACTGGTGCCCAGCTCACCGCTGATAGGTGCATTTACCTCTGCATCAGGAACAGGGCAGGAAATTAATTGTCTTTTAGCTTGCAAGCATTGTGGAAGGCAGAGCAGGCCGGCGGGCCAAAAAGCAGGCAGCAAGCGCGGCCAGGCCACCGGCCAGTAGGCGGGCATGCAGGCCGGCCCGACGGCAGGTTGGGAGGCTGTAAGTGCTGCAAGCACTGCATCAGGCAAGTGGCAACGCCGGCGGGAAATCCCCAAGCAGGTGTGGGGAGGCAGCTCACCCTTTACGCAGGAGAGGACTACCGCATCATTCACCCCATTGATGCCGTCCTGTCCAGCTAGACGCTTCAGATAGCAGCTCGTATCGTTCCGGTACACAGCGCGGTCACACTTGGAATTATCCCGGCATGCTTGCATGCATGCGCCTGAGTTGCTGGTTTGTAAAATAGGAAGGTCTCCCCCTTGGAGGTCATACCCACTAGAGCAGTGCATCATGCCGGGCACCGCATATTCTGCAGTCACATGGCACGAACCCCACGGTAGTCGGTCAACGACTGGGCCCAACCGGCCCTTTTGCCACGACGGGCAGGCCGAAGCAGTGTTGCCATGTCAGGCAGCGCACAACAATGATGGCAATGATGGCATCCTTCCCCCGGCCGTGCGCTAGCCACTGGCAGGCGTGCAGGCCTGCACGAGTGGGTATGTGCTGCCCAGCTTACCTTTGAAGCAGGACAGCAGGGCGAGGGCGTCGGGACCCGTCAATCCGCTGGATCCGGCGCGCTGTTTGAGCCAACACTGGCCTTTCTCCATGAACACAAATGAGTCGCAGCCGGGGCGCCTGGCGCACTCTGCCATGCATTCTACCAAGGTGCTGAGCGTAAGGGGCATGCCATCGATGTTGGCGCCACGAAGGTTGTAGCCACGCACGCAACGCGTGAACCCTGCACACATACACTAAATGGATGATATGCTGCCCTTGGCCGGGTCGTGCAAGGTGTGTGGTTAGCACTGTCTTGTACAGCTGCCAGGAAGGAAGGGAAACAAAACCCCAAAGCAGCCTGCCCGCTGATTGCATGAGCAACTTGATATGCAGCCAGTGGGGCTCCCTGTGGCGCCCCGCACCCGGAAAAGACGGCCCTGCAGTTGAAAAGGGGGTAACAAGGGTGACTATTAACGTGATCCGATTGTGATGACAAACACTGATAAACACAACTGCAGCTTCAGGAAGCATATGGGCCTGGGCCATTCAGCCCACAACTCGATCCTTGCCCCACTGGCGGCGGGCTGACCATAGAGCGGAGGGCGGAGAACCGAGGGAGGCACCACTGCCAGCATGGCGGCCACGTCCAGCCGGCCGCCGGTGGTGGTTTTGCCGTTCTGAAGCGAGGCGGTGGGCACCGCCGTGCGCAGGATGGCGTCCCGGATCTCAGCGGGCGTGGCAGAGGGGTAGGTGGCCTTGTACAGCGCAGCGGCGCCGCTCACGTGGGGCGTAGCCATGGAGGTGCCCTTCTTGATGCCATACACTCCGCCGGGCATGGTTGACAAGATGTTGCCGCCGGGGGCGCCCAGGTGCACCCAGTCACCAAAGTTGGAGCCCTCAGGCATTCCTCTACTGTTTATATAGTTGGGCAGGGAGCCGTCCTCGTTGATCCAAGCAACGCTGATGACGGCGGAGGTGTCCATGGAGTACGCGGCGGGGTACGCACGGGCGTTTGTGGCACCGTTGCCAGCGGCAGCAATGAACTGCGGAGGTCAGGGGAGAAACAGCTGGCAGGAAGGATGAGGGGCGGCTGCAGCTGCATGCAACAGGACACTACGCAGGTGTAGCTACTGACTGGCTGGAATCAATTGGTGGTGCCTTGCCCGCAAGTGTGACGTGTGCGTGGGTAAGGCGGAAGCATTGCAAGCACGCCCTGAGCAGCGCTTCCTTCAGGTCGCCGCAAGTGAGCTCCAAGGAGACGGCCTTCATCTTTTAAGGTTGATTCAAATCCCAAAGACAAACCGCTCCGAGACCCCTACCAGGATGCCGTTTGCATGCCCCCGGTTGATTGCGTCGAGCAACCCATAAGAGAAGGGCCCAAGCCCCCAGCTGTTGCTGGTTGCCACAATGTTCAGCCCCTTGCGAATCTTGAGGTCGGTCATGTAGTTGATGGCCTCGATTACGATATCTAGTGTGCCCTGGTCACTGTAGCAATATGAGAAAAGCAATGCGGGGCGAGCGGGAGGGTCAGCGCCGCAGCTAGCCTGGGGCGCACAGCAGAAATAGGTAGGGTGGCGAGCATAGCAGGGGAGCGGCATGGCAGTCGCTCGTGCAGTCTTCTGGGCGGCGCAGCAGCAGCAGGCGCAGGCCTCCGCAGCAACGGCAGTATGAGGCACGAGCCATGGCATCAGCAATAATTAACAGGCCTGCAGTGCCACTCACTTGGCCATGATTTTGCCAGATATGATCTGCAGCAGGACATATTGTGGGGGCGTATAGCAGTGGCTGTGTGTGAGTGTGCAGGTAGAGAAGGTCAGGCCATGCGCAGACAAAGAATAGCAGCATAGGGATGTGTCTCGGGCTGCTGCCTTGTCCCTAGGTCGCACCCCTGCTGCATGCATCACACATCTCTTTTATTATTTGTTATTTTGCATTCAAGTGGCAACACACTGCCGCCCACCCGCCCACCTTGGCATTCCAGCACATGCCCGCCACGCCCTGCCCATTGTTGCCACGGGCGGCAATGGTGCCGGCGCAGTGGGTGCCGTGATTGTCACCATCGGTTGCGGTGTACACTCTGCCACGCCGATTTACAAAATCCCACCCGTTGACGTCATCCACATAGCCTGCGATTGCAAAAGCGGGCAAAGCAACCGAGAGGGCGATACAGTCAGTTGAATGGCAGCTGCCTGGCAAGCTGCCCAGCTCATTCGCGCACTAGACCGGACTGCCCGGTACGCGTGACACTGGAAGACAGCAACAGCAAGCCAGCATCAACCAGCAGGCAAAGCTCGAGGCAGGCCAGGTGGCCCACGATGTGTGCCCCCACCCACCGTTGCCGTCATTGTCGATGCCGTCGCCGTGCACCTCCTGTGCGTTCTTCCACATGTTGGGTTCCAGGTCGGGGTGGTTGAAGTCAATTCCTTCATCAATCACGCCCACGTACACCTGCAGGGGGAGAGGGGGACCGGGAGCGAGGCAGAGGTGGGGTTGTTATTGCGTGTGTGGGCGGGGGGTGACGAGCAATCGGGCTGCAGTGTGCGGGCAGGCGGACAGGGCAGCCTTGGCAACCTGAGGCAGACCTGTGTGTGAAGCGGGAATGCGACGTAGAGGGCGCGTGACCGGACCCCTCCTGCACCCCTCCATGCAATCTCTCCTTGTACCCCCACTGCCCGCTTTCCCTGGCCCGGGGGCAGGCCACGTACCGAGGAGCAATCGTTGGTCCGGTCCCAGGCTGCCTCAGCGCGGGAGCCATACCCGCCCCGCATGCCCCACAGGCTGCCGAATTGGGGATCGTTGGGAACGTCAATAGTCTGCAAAGGAAAACGGATGAGGGGCGACAGGTGGGGGTTCAATGCACTGTGTGCACGAAGATGGCATGCAGGGGCGGTGGGCGGTAGGTACGAGAGGTACAGGTGGTGCCAGGCGGGCCACGCAGGGAGGCAGGAAGATGCCGTGCCAAGCACCCAGCACTGCCCTGCCAGCCAGGCTGATCCACCGCCTCCCCGGAACAAAAGCCGCACCCGGTAGATGTAGTTGGGCTCGGCATACTTGACGTCAAACCGACTGGACAGGGTGCGAACGGCGGCCTCCACAGAGGCATTGCTAGGCAGGGTGGCCAGCACCAGCCGCCCACTGCCGCGATCGGACACCGTTTTGGAGGACTTGCCGCGGATGGCGCTCAGCGCCTGCGCGGCCTGAGCACCCTGCTTGAACTGCACCAGCAGCTGGCCGGGGACGAACTTGGGGGCGGGGGTGG
>JTEE01000065.1:91854-122074 GCA_002896455.3 Chlorella sp. ArM0029B | reverse complement strand
GGCGCGGCGCGGCACGGGCGCTGAGCGCCGGTGACAGCAGCGCCACCAGCAAAAGCAGGCATGCGGGTGCTCGCCTCATCTGCATCGGGGTTGTGCAGCAATTCGAGACATGTGAATTGCGTCGGGGAGGGAGGAACGATGTGCTTGTGCGTTTTTAAGCACGGCAAGGGCAGGGGGACCCTTGCTTGCGCCTCTGCCCTCCCCTTGCTCCATATCAGCCCGCTGCATCGGTCCAGCCTGCTGTGTGTCCCCTGCTCCTCCTCCCTGCTTGCAATCCTGGCGGTCCCCCACTGTTCAGGCATCTGTGTCGCACTTGTTTGCGGAGATCCGATGTAAAGCCCCTCAAAGCAAGCAAAGCAGGGGCAGCGGCAGGTGGCGGCGGCGGCCAAGAGCGGCTGCAGCCTGCAAGGGCAACTGCAGGCGCGTGCCTACCGCGCCAGCTGCTCGAGTAGGCCACTGTTTGCGATTGACAGGAGGGGCAACCCGCAAAGGATAGGAGGCACGAGTGCACGACTGGCCTCGACAGCCAAATGCTGAAGGGGGGGCTGGTGTAAGGGCCTTCAATACGCCCTGATGGCTGGATACTGCAGAAACAGGTGGCCGAGGCCGATTTCTAGCGTACAAAAGCGTGCCATCAGCCTACAAAAGCCTACGTGTAGGCAGCCTACTTGTAGGCTTTTGTAGCTATACAAGTAGCTACAAAGGAAGCTAGTGGGCAGCTACAAAAGGCTTCAAAAGCTTGCGGCAGTTGCAAACAAGTAACACGTGCTCAGGATAGGGTTGAGGGGGCGATGATTGCATGCAGGGTCGGTTATAGAGACAAGGTGTGTCTCTATACACTCACCTTGTGATGTCCCATATCTCATCTGTGCTGGGCCCCTGCTCCCGTCGCTGCACATCCTGCCCTGCACCCTATCCTTCTGGGGGGCAGCCGCGTTGATGTGTCTAGCGTTGTGCACGGGGCGAAAAAGTGCTGACAAAGGTCTTCCCAGTGCAGCGTGCTAAAGCCGCTGTTAGCAAGCTGCCACGGGGGGGGGGGCAGGTAGGTCAGGATGTTAGGGCAGTTGGGAGAGTTAGATTGCCACGCTGTAAGTTGTAGTTCATGGGCGGTAGAGGGTTTCGCAAGCCCAGTGTGCGTGTGTGTGCACGCGTGTTGTCTGTGTGCGTCTGCGTGCATGTATCGTGTATGCATCACCCAGCCCGGGCGGGCTAAGCAGTCCATGTGTACGGTAGAGGTAGCTCCCCTTTGGGGTGCGATTGCCTAAGCGCCGAATGGCGGACTGCGAAAGCAGAGCCCAGCGGAGGGTGTGCCACAACCTGTGCGGTGATCAGGCGATCCCACGCCCGCCACCGCCGGTGCACCCTCTGTACATCGATGTACAGAGGGTGCACCTGGATATCCACCTCTCCCCCCAATATCAGCACCATCATCACATGTCTTTCGTGCACCGCATTTGGCCGCGTACTGTTGCCGCTTCTCTTCCTTTCGACTGCATTGCGACTTTCTTCCTGAGTGGAAACGAGTGGAAACCGCTTGCGCAGCGTGGCACTACGAATTACGGGGTTGTATTATGGGCATAAGGGGTCCCATTCACTGAGTAATGGCCATTCCTGCCAGCCCCGGGAAGAATGGGCTGATATGGGGTCAGCGTGCCCATTATCCAACCCGTTTCCAAACTGAGAGCGTGAATGTTGTGCACGGAAGGCAAATGGGACAGAATGGTTGGCACAGCGCCATCCTGCCCCGTAACTGGGCAGTAATTGGTAGCCACTGGAGTAATGGCTCAAGGACTCCGTCTCATTTGTTGTACTGAAGCTTATCCATTCCGGGTTGTGTGCCGCACCGGGAACCTGTCGCCTCTATTGGGACGTACACGGTGTAACAGGAAGGAAGGAAGGAAGGAAGGGTGGGCGCATCCGCCTCCGTTCAAGGCATCCACCATCCTCTAGCAGAGTAAACCAGTATCCCTCCAAGACCTGGCCATACCAATTCTAGTAGCTCTGTTGTATGTGGTCATCTTGGCAAACGAGAGGCAAGTAGCCTCTGGTAGAGGGTGAACAGAGGAGGCCAGGGATTACGGGCACAGGGGGAGGCGGCCAGCACCCACATCTATTTGTGGCAGGACATGTGATTTGACCCAGCTAGGACTCTCTGTGCAGAAATCTAATTACACAGGCCTCTTCCTTACATGGTGTTGGGCCAGGAAAGCCAGACCCTGCCTTGAACATTTGTGGCAGGATGCCAACGTGGCTGCCGGTAGCGGTGTATGCAAGGGATGGCAAGCAGAAGGGTGTGTTCATTGGTATGGGTGAATGCACAGGATGGAGAGGCAGGGAACCCTTGATGTGCTCACGAGGATGGGGACATAACAATTTAGCCCATGGCCCACCGCCGACGGAGAACAGGCAGGTGTCCTCGAATTTGGCCGCCACGTGGCAGCGCTCTTCTTCTTCTTCCCATTGCGGGCTACACCATGTTATCGCCTCACTATCGCTCTGGCCACGTTGCACACAGCTTTGCCGCCCGCTCCCCGCGTGGTGCTAGCACCAGAAGTTGGGCAGTTGGCGCCYGAACGGCCTTCGCACGAGAGCTGCAGGGCTGCCATGAGCTAGGTGCGGGTGCCCGCACACATCTCTGAGCCGCCGGGCGCGTTGCGCACTGCCGGGTTTCGCGAGCCGAACCGACCCGCGCTWACACACGTGCCCCTCCCTCCAGCTTTTGCTTTTGCTTTTGGAGAGTTACAGTCTTGTTTCCGCAACACGAAGTGCGACAAAGACCCCTGGAAAGTGTACGCCAGGATTGCAAGCAGGGAGAAGGAGCAGGGGAAGCACAGCAGGCTGGACCGATGCAGCGGGCTGATATGTAGCAGCCCTCAGCACACGACTTCTAGAGGTGCGCCTGGCTCTGAAAGTCCGCATCGCTCGCGAGGCATCCGACCGCCAGAGGCTGCTGCCGGGCGCCGCCGCCAGGCAGAAGTTGCCGCTTTTCGGAGCCGTAACGCTGCCCCAGTGATGCAGCTCTGCCGCTCCTACATTCTGTGTGCTGTGCTGCTTTGTGATGAGATCCTATGCATGGCTTTTCAATCCTGCTTGGACATGGTTAATATCATGATGCTCGGGGTGAGTCCGCACCACCGTTGTTGGGCAGCGCAAGCTTACTTAAGTGGAGACAAGGAGGCAGAGGTTGCATACAACCACACCAACCCCTTGCAGTCGACACAGACGGAGTTCTAGCACCGAGGCTAGCAGTTTCATCAGTGTTACTCAACACAAACAACACGGACACAAGGCTGCCCGCTAGCAGAAACCAGCGCTGGTTTCCGGGTGCAATGGGCTGTAGCGGAGAGTTAATGCCGGTAATGGACAGCACGCACCATAACTCCCCATTTCAACAGAGTAAGTAGTGGCCAAACGGATTTGGAGTAACGGAGTGTAATTGGGGGTTATAGGGGGTTATGGCAGCTGTAATTGGTCGAGCGAGGGCTCGCCCTGGCCACCCATTAACAGCTTATGGGAAAACAACGCTAGCATTACTTCCCATAATACGCCCCCGTTATTCGTAGTGTGGGGGAACCAGTATTTTAGAACCACTAGTGTCGACGGACTGGCACTGACCTGTGCCAACCCTATGCTCTCAGCTGACGCACATCTCAGGTGTACAGCTGTGACAGGCTCTCATTACTGTCGATCGATGGGGCCATCCCACCAGGGACCTGGCATGACACGGGCAGGTCTCACTTATGGTACTGCAAGCAGGATGGCCTGCTATGCCAGCTCAACAACCAGCTCAGCAGCATTTGCTAAGCACAGCGGCACTCTGTACGGCCCTCGCCAGGCAGGGTAGCAGATGTGTGCATGTTGCGCTTCCCCCAGCCACACGGTAGCTGCCATGAGCGCGTAACCCATGCCTCCCCCCCACCCCTCCGGAGGGGAATCCCCTGCACCTGCCTTTATCGTAAGTTTTCAGTCTGCCAGATCTGTCAGCGCTCACCAGTGCCTCTCCCTCTCCCCGCTCCCTCCCCTCCTCTCCCATCTCCCCAACATCCATGCCATCAAAGTCTCCGCATGCGTCACAGCAGGAGAACACAGCAGGCACATGCACAAGTGCACACTACAAGCACGGCAGAACCGCGCCGCCACGCCGCCTCTACGCCGCCCCAGCGGCAGCCAGCGCCGCGGGCAGCCCCCGAGCCTCCCAGGCCTCCCAGTCTATGCCTTGGTTCAGCTCTTGAGTCTCCTCCCAGCTCCACCCGCCTCCCGCCTTGGCCTGCGTGCCCTCAAGGCCCCACCGGTAGTAGCTCACCACGGCCGCCTCAAAGGCCGCCGGCGGCAGGCCAGAAGAGTGGTGCGGACGGTCGATGGGGTGGCCGTAGCGCTGTGCCTTGGGCAGCTTGGCGCCGCCACGGTCCAGCCTGGGATGGGGAGAGAGACAAGGAGGGGTGGCGTGGGGGAACATGCCACCCAACAGCCAGGGACCCCCCTGCTGCTGTCACCCCAGGACACCCCCCATCCCATCCCTCCCTGCCACCCTGCTGCCATGGCCCCCCTGCCAAAGACCTCCCTGCTGTCACCTCAGGGCGCCTCCCTGCCACCTTTCCCTGCAACCCTGCAACCAAGCACACCTATTAGGATGGGTCCCACACCATCCCTCCATCCTGGCACGGGCATGTGTCCTGCCACCCCGCAGCCAGGCCAACCGAAGTACACCCACCCTTACAATAACCTCAGGGCGCTTCCCTGCCACCCCTCCCTGCCACCATGCCGCCCTCCCCTGCCCCCTCCACAGCCAAGAGACCCCTTCTGGTGACCTCGGGACGCCCCCTACCACATCAGGACGGACGCCCCCTACCACCCTGCAGCCCTGTGGGCACTTCAGGACAGGCTGAGGACGGGCCTCACGTCAGGACGGCCCACTAACACCTTTCCCTGCCACCATGCCGCCCTCTGCTGCCCCTTCACAGCTAAGAGACCCCTTCTGGTCACCTCAGGGCGGGCCTCACCTCAGTACGGGCCCCGTGTCCACCATGCTGCTGGAGGCCCACTCGGTGCCCGCCTCACGCCCTGTGTCCAGCCTGCAGCAGGCAGGGGCGCACGCGAGGAGGGGTGGGCCAGAGCGACAGTGTGGCAAGCAGGTCAACTGCCCTGCTGCTGCTGCTGCCCTGTGCTGTGCTGTGCTGCTGCCGCTGCTGGTCCTGCTGCACTGCTGCTGCAGGGGCCCTGCTGCTCGTGATACGAGGCTGCCATGTGGCACACACCGCCCGCTGCGTCGCGGGCACCCCCCTCAACCCGTACAAAAGTCCAGGCTCGCGCGCAGCTCATACAGTAGGGATGCACAGGTGCGCCCTGCTGCCCTTCTTGCATCCACCTGCTGCCGTCCTTGCATCTGCCCGCTGGCCCGCTTCTGTTAAGCTCCTGACACCAGCCAAGAATGTGGCACACATCGCCCCGCTGCTCCGCTGCAGTCTCCAATGCTGACCATGCATGGTATGCACAGGTGTGCTCTTCGATTTGCTGTGACCTAGTCGCAAGCTGCGCCCCGCCTGGCCCCACCTGTTGAGTGCTGCTGCCAGAGGCCCCATGTCGAGGCGGGCCTGCACGGGGCGGCTGTGCATGCACACAAACTGGGTGTACCTGCAGCAGTGGGAAGGTGCACAAGGGGCGGGTGGGCGGGGGGGGCGCAGGACGGGCGGCAGATGGGGCGTGGTGGGAGGCAGGTAGGCAGGCAAGAGGCAGCTGGCCACGATGTGCATGGTTGCCTGCCATTGCACGAGCTGTCCTCTTCCCGTTCCGCCCTCCTCACAATACACCGACCAGAGACGAGTTGCCGCCGCCACCCCCTCACCTGCTTTCCACCTCGTACTGGCACCCCGGCAGCACAGTCAGCACCACGTCAGCCCCGCCCGCCTGGCTGAACAGCGAATAGTAGTGCAGCGGGCGGGGCGGGCGCAGCAAAGCCAGGCCCAGGTCGGCATGCAGTGCCACGCTGGTGCCAGCGGGGCGTCCGGCCTCCAGCTGGCGCCAGCCGTGCAGCACCTCCTCATACTCCTCCTCCCAGTCCTGCATGAATCAAAGTTTGGATTGTTGACAAAAACAAGGGCAGGGTCAGGGGATGTAAGCGCACGTGTGGTGCGATGCCTCTTGGCAGCCTGCCCAGGCAACGAGCATGCCAACTGCAGAGGCACACGCAGCGGCATGCACCCCTGCACCCTGCTGCACCCCATCCTCAAACTTGCCCACTGCCGCCTCACATGCCGCACCGCCTCCGCGCCCTCTGGCATCACCAGTAGCGCCTGTCCCCACCATGCCTCCACATCCAAACCCTGCCCCGCGCCCACCCACTGCTGCACGCTCGCACACGTGCTGCCCCACCGCAAACCTGCCGTAGCGTCGTTGCTGGTGCCTTGCCCAGCTCCCAGCCCCAGCCGCTGCCCCCAGCCCACCCCCTGCTGCACACTCCCCACACGTGCTGCCTTATCATTGATGCGGTCCACCCTAGAATTTAATCCTCTTCCAAGGGACGTGAAAAGCTGTTACAGCTACTAGACTAGGCTGCCTCACCTGCCGCAGCGCCTCGATGCCCTCTGCCGTCAGCGCTGCCGCCAGCCGGTCCAGAAAGAAAGCGTGCTTGGCATCCGCATCCTTGTCCACATACGGCGGGCTGAACCGCTGCCTCTCGATCGTGTTCATCCAGCAGCACAGCTTGAGGGCGTGGCGAACTTGGTCCTCAGAGGTCACGCCATCGGCGGCACGGAGGGCGGCGGCAAAGTGGCTGGTGCCCAGGCCGGCCTCCCGTAGGTCACCTATGCGTGCCGCGTGGCGCAACACTGCAGCAGGGGAGGAGGGGAGGGGAGGGGTGTTGGGGTGTTGGAGTAAGGGGGGTGGATGGATGGTGCAGGGCGGGCAGGGGCAGCGGGGCGGGGCAGCAGAGAGTGGAGGGCTGGGCGGGAAGGAGGATCGGTGCTGGGCAGGCGACAGCTGGAGACTCATCAGCTCAAAGGGCACTTCTTCAGGCAGGTAGGCGCCTGATATGGCATGATGCACATACAGCAAGGGCGAAGCGGGGCGAAGCGGGCAGGCAACCCCCGAGCAGGCAGGGGCGGGGCACAGCCGTGCAGCAGTACCACAGCGTGCACCCTGGCACGCACAGCACGCTTGCCAGAAACCCCGCAATCCCCTGTCCCCGCCCTTGGAACCCACCCCACCTGCGCTGTGCTCCATCGCGCGCTCTCTGTTGATCACCGTCCACATGCTGAGCACTGCGTCAGCATCAAAATGGTTGACCGACACCTTCGTCCTGCTAAGCCAGGGCTCTACTGCCGCTGGGTCGGCTGCACCCAGCTGCAGCGCATCTAGCACCAACCCTGTGCTGCAGTCGCTGCCGCGCGTGCCGGTGCCGTTGCCGACAGCGTTGTGCAGCGGCGGGTTGCGTGCCGCCTTGTGGTGTGTGATAGTGAGGGCGCCAGAGTGGGTGCAGTCCACAACAAGCACCTGGCCACCTGCATTCTCTTTGGCTGCTTCCCAAGGCACGTACCTGCGGCAGTGGCAGCGCCAGGCGGGGAGCAAACGTGGGACGAGGAGCAGGCGGCAGGTGGGGATCAGGACAGGCAATGCGCATGCAGCAGCATTGGTGCGCGACTGGCCGGCAGCAAACCTGACGGCAGGAGTGGCGGTGGCGGTGGCGGCGGCAGGACGGTGGCCGGGTGAGGATGAGCAGCCAGGCGAGCATAGCCTTGCCAGCGGCTGTATCTTTAACAGCATGCGGGACAGCACACTACCAGAAGAGCCGCAGCCACGGGCAGCCAGGCGAGCATAGCCTTGCCAGCGGCTGTTCCAACAACGGCTTAGTTCAGTTCAAAGCGAGGATGGCAACTATATAGATAATTTTGGGTTGCGGTGATGCCAACATGGATTCACAGGCGAGGCGAAGAAAATTCCCCCGCGGCTCAGACCCAAAGGCTCGCTGGTTGTCTTCGGCACAACCTAAATTCGTGGAATGCAGCTGATGCGGTCAAAGCTGATGCGTCTTATTTAACCGCGCGCGGCGGCGGCGGCGGCAGCGGCAGGCGAGGCGGGTGCAATGTCAGGCGGGTGGGCAGCGCGCGTCGCTGTGAAGCGTATCGTCAGGCAGACACAGAGCTGTCAGCACCAGGTTGTTTTTCGCAGGTTGCCATTAGAATTCCTACATGTGCATCGCATACACGCGGTTTTGTGGGGCATTGCAACCAGGACTAAGGTGGTGAATGCAACTGGCCGGCTGCGCCGCCAGAGACAATCAATTGCTGCCTGCACAGGCTTGAGTAGCGTGCAATGGGGCTGCAGCCAGTCAGGAGAGCAACAGAGAGGAGAGTAGAGCAGAGAGACGTCATTGCAGTTGGTTGTTACACGTTCTGATAGTGCCCTTCCCATTAGACGCTGCACGGTCGGCTGTAAGTGGCAGCTGCTGTCACTGCCCAGGGCTGCGCTAGCCAGCTGGGCAGCAAGCCTTTATAACACGTAAAGATATTCTGGCAGGGCTGAGTGACGCATTTACGCTGAGCGCTCACCCTGCTTCTAGGGCAGCTTCCACAGGACCCAGCCTTTGCGGCCCGCCGTTAGCACAGTGCAGCCACGCCATTATCATCGCGCGCACACGTGCCTCTCTTCACGTGCGAATGGAGAGGACCGGAGAGGACCGCGAGAGGACCCCACCAGGCTGGCACCAGGTGGCACCAGCCACCGTGCTGCTCGCGTGCTGCGCTGGGCCGCGGGCCTGATTTTGCCCCAAAGACCTTGAGGCGGCGCCATTGCGTGTTCACTAAGAGGCCTGATTTTGCCCCAAAGACCTTGAGGCGGCGCCATTGCGTGTTCACTAAGAATTCCTCGGAAGCCGCCCGCGCGCCTTTCGGGTGAGCACCTTGCAGGGCAAGTCAGGCCCTCTGGAGGCTTCTTGCGGCTCTCCATCTACGTTTCGCAACCTCGCGGCGCCGGCGGGCAAGGAGACAGGGTACCGACGCCCGGTGTCGGCAGGTTGAGCGGCGGCAACAGAGCGGGCAAGGGGTAGGCAGGGCTATGCTCTCCGCTGCTGCCGGCACTCACTAGCCTTCCCCCTGCCTCCCCCTTTGGCTCAATGTCAGGCCAGCTCAAGCCAACATGCAGGGGTGCCATGATCCGGCGCACCACTTCTATTTGCCCCACCCTACGCTGGAGGCCCTGGCAGACTGCTTTGCTGTCGTGGGCGGCGTGCAGCTGCCGCTGCACAGCCAAGTGCTGTCCGCTCAATCCGGCGTGCTGCGGGAGCTGTTCTTGGGGCAAGCAGAGGGCGGCGTGGCCTGCGAGGTGAGTTGGAGCAGGGAAGCTGTGCTGCCCGCTTGACGCAGGTGCAGGAACATGGGAATGGGTTCATCTCACTGCCAGTTGGCAGAGAGAGAGAGGAAGCGTGAGCATCGCCAGCTGGCAGCCCCCGAACGTGGATGGTGTCTAGGCACATAGAAGAGCAGCACCAATAGGGCATCCAGAAAGCCCACGGCGCCAGCATGAGTCTACATGCCTTGCAGCCTCCGACCCCCCCCCTGCTTCACCCCCTCAGTCTCCCCCTCGTTCCCTCTTTTCTCCTCTTTCAGGGCCATCCCGACCTGACGGCCGCATTTGCGGGCGCCTCTGTCGCCGAGGTGTCCTGCCTGCTGCGCCTGGTGTACTGCCCGCAGGACGCCTGCCCCGCAAACTTTGCATGGCTGGCCAGCACCGGCAGGCTCTGTGCCGTGGCTGGGTTGGCTCACAAGCTGGATGTGGCACGCCCGCTGGCAGCCATCGAGAGCTACCTAGAAGGTGGGCAGGGGCGGGAGGGGGAGGGTCTGCCAGGGGTGCGCTGGGAACCTTTCCGGAGGCTGCTGCTGCTTGCTTGCTCGAGTGAGTGAGTGCGTGACTGAGTGAGTGCGTGTGTGAGCGAGGTAGGGAACGAGGGAGGGAGGGAGGGAGCGGGCGAGTGCCGTGCTGCTGCACTGGAAGCGTTCGTCAGGGGAAGAGGGGCAGGGTGCGATGTGCCGAGGAACTCGGCAGGCTTCACACCCGATGTACTGCTGCGCTGCCTGGACTCTTCACACAGCGGGGCATGCCAGCTGGCCGGACCTGTGCCTCCACAATGTCATTCTACCCAGCCTGGATGTCATCCAGCCTGCTCCGCAATCCCTGTTCCACCCTCCTATCAACACTCATGCCTGCCCTTCTCTTGCGCCCCTGCCTGCCTGCCCTGCCGCAGGCATCAGCAGCTATTGTAACAGGGGAGTGGCAGGCTTGCTTGTGGCGCTGCAGCTTGCGCAGAGCTGCCGATTTCATGGGGTGGAGGCGCGCTGCTTGGACGCTTTAGCAGCCAAGCTGGCGGCAGCAGCAGCCACGCAGTCAGAGCGGTGCCAGCCCATTTGGGAGGCAGCTTTGGCGGCACTTGATGCCACCACCCTGGCTCGTCTGCTCTGCAAGACACTGGCAGCCTGCAATCCTGGGCTGAGTGGGTTCAGCAGCGCCGGCATGGCAGGCAGCTGCACCGGCGGCGGCAGCGGCGGCGGCACTCCCGTCTGCTTGGGCGCAGCGCAGCCCCTAGCAGGCGCAGCAGCAGCAGCAGCAGTGGTAGTCGGGGGTGGCGCCCCGCGGCCGCCCACGCCGCCGGCAATTCGCGAGGTGCGGCACGGCAGCGGCGGCGGGTTCACTTGGGAGATAGAGGGCTTCTCCGCCCTGCAGCAGCAGCAGCAGCAGCAGTTGCAGTCGCCCTGGGTGCGGCTGGCGGGGGTGGACTGGCGGATGGTGGTGTACCCGCGGGGTGTGGGCGCGGGCAAGGACACGCACCTCTCAGGTGGGTCCCGTCTGTGTTGTCTAGATTCAGCTGACGCAAGCAGTGTTGGGTGCAAGGTATCATCAAGCCTGCTACAGTGCAGTGCTGAAAGTGTGCAGTGCACAGGTTCAGTGTAGTGGACAGATTCAGCAGTTCAGTGCACAGTGGCAGTGCATAGTTACAGTGCATCCATCGACCCTGTCTGCGTGTGGCGCGTGCCAGCCTGCCTGCCTGCCACTGTGTCCCACCTGCCTCTCTGCCAACCGCCTGCCTGCCTGCCTGCCCTTGCCTGCTCGTCCCACCCGGCACAGCACCCCTCATATCAAGCCGCCTCATCTCACCTGCCTCGTCCTGCCCCTATTTCCGGCCCCCCTTGTCCGCAGTGTTCCTGGAGATGAGCCGCCCAGGGCAGGGCGCCGCTGCGCCCGCCGGCATCCTCAGCTGCAGTTTCACCGCGCTGTGCCAGGCGGGCGAGGCAGCAGACCACAGCGTGACACTGAGTCAGCCAGCCCCAATCGCACAGCAGGCACCACGTGGCATCTGGGGCTTTGAACGCTTCCTGGCGCTGGATGAGCTGCACTCGCCGGAGAGGCGGCTTCTGGTGGGGGATCGGCTGCTGCTGCGTGCTGACGTGGCGGTGGGCGGCGACATTGTGGCGCTGTGAGTGCTCTGGTTGTCAGACACCCTGCATCCGGCCTGTAGAACCGAGCCCCCCACCCCATGCCCAAAAATCATAGGCACTCAGCACGTGTACCGCACATGGCAACGCACCACACTTGAACACCAATTGGAAAGTGGTGTGCAACCATTGCATCGCTGCACCCGCCTTAAGCTGCCTGTTACCGGCCCCATGCCTGATATTTAGTTCCCCAAGCTGCTCAGCCCTCTTTTGCACCGGTGGTCGCCCCATCCATGCCCAGATCAGATCCGCCCCTCCCTCTCACCTTTCACTTACAGCACAATTTCATTCCAGCACTCTCACACCTTCACTTCCTGCCCCACCACGCCTCTTGTTTGACGAATAACTTGTGCCTGCCCACAGCTGTCCACGCTGCCTCCCCGCATGGTGGTTCCAGCAGCACCAAAGCAGCCAGGCCCCCTGTTACACACCTGTCACACAACCCAGCCATGCTTCTCCCCCGATCCTCTCTTCTTGCAAGGTCCCTGTCACCCTGCCACACCCATCAAAACCAGATTGCCTTCGCACCCCGTGCGGGCCACACGCTCACCCTCTTGCCATCTATCAACCGTCAGCCAAGTGATATTAAATGAACGGAACAACAAAACATCATTGCTATTATCAAGTGTGGCAGCATGGAGCGCAAGCCAAGGAGAGAGAAATCAAAAGCGGGCAGCCAAATGGGGGCGGCAGTGAGCAACAGCCCTGTGAAAGGGAGAGCAGGGAGGGAAGGCTACAACTATAAGGGTTTGCATGGAGGTGAGGGGGTCGCACATGGCGAGAGGCAGTGATAGGACGGCTGGGATCGAGCCGAGCAAAAGGATTGAGATGGGGGAAGGGATGAGACGGGGAGGGCAGGCACAGGGGGAAGCACTTGTGAGCAGTGCCCTCACGAGGTCGGCATTGCACAGTTCATGCCACTGCCGCCATGGCTGGTGTGTGTTTGGTAGTTAGCGTCACTACCACTGGTAGTTCGCATCGCTGCTGCCTCAGTTCTGGAACCAACAACCAAGGAGCTGGGGAATCGGGGACTGTTGGTGGGGGGCGAGGAAGGATGAGCGAGCAGTGCTGCTGGGAATGGGGTGTGGTTGGTGGGATGAACGCACTTGCACAACCAAAAGTGAACAGACCGGCATCTGTGGCGTGTGCGTGCCTGGGCCCACTTGTGGTGCACGGTGGGTGAAAGGGGCGTACGTTTGGCAGCGAGGCGGCGTCACTCCATCCTCCGCTTCCCACTGCTGCAGCCGGCGGCACAGAGGCCCCACCTGCTGTCGTGCAGCGTAAAGCCCGGCAGCAGAACGCCCCGAGAAGCGACTGGGGCCAATGGGCACGCACATGCTCACGCCAGGCAGCGCCAGAAAGGGGAGGCGGGATGTTGGCTGCCAATTGCCAAGCAGGCGGGCACGCGCCCATGCCCCGCGGCGCCAGAAAGGGGAGCCGGTGCCCCAGCTGCCAGGCAGGCGGGCACGCGCTCACGCCACGCGGCGCCAGAGTGAGGCGTGCATGACGGCCACGCTGAACATGCGCTCGCAGCTGCGGGTGGCGTAGGGCACGTCTGCCTCTGACACCAGCTCAAAGTCGGGGCCCAGCGCCTCTGCCAGGCCATCCCGCGACCTGCGTGGCACAGCATGACACAGCATGGCTCAGCATGGCTCAGCATTGGCACAGCATGGCACAACATGACACAGCATGGCTCAGCACCGGCAGGTCGTGCGCCAAGTGACGGGAGGAGGGAGGGGCAGGGGCGCAGCTGGCACGCGGATGCCCAGCGTGCTGTGCCCATCCAACCGGCAGCTGGCGTCCCGCAGAGGTCGGTGGTGTTCACATCATGTGGCCGGCCAGCTCGAGCTGCACAACTGTGCAAGCCGCATGCAATCACACCAAGCCTGCCTCGCAGGCATCCTGCCCCAACAGGACACCCACAGGCAGCGAGGGAGGGGGGCGGTGCCATGCGCCCACCTGACGGCCTTGCCCTGCGAGTCGGTGGTGCCGCCCAGCCAGAGCTGCGAGGCCGAGGTGCGCTCGCTCCAGCAGAAGCTGGCGGTGAGCAGCAGCAGGCCGCCCTGCTTGACCAGGCCGCGCGGGCCTCCCAGGCGGCCTGCACACACGCACGCACACGAGAGAAGAGGCAAAACAAGCAAAAGTGAGTGCAGGGAGGCGGACGGGCAGAAGGCTGGCCAGGTGCACGACTGGCACTGAGTGTTGTTGTCTGCACAAGGCACCCCTGCCGGCTTGCGTGGCTGATCGAGAGTGCTGCTGAGGCAAAGTGAAATCATCCTCAGGGGCCTACCAAAAGGGAATGCTCTGCAGACGCACAGCGCAGCCCACAGCACAGCCCACAGCACGGCACAACCGGCCCTTCCACGCCCTTGGGACATGCACAGAAAGCTCACCCAGGGGGCCCTTGGGCGAGGGGATCTTCTCCAGCACCCCGCTCAGCAGCACCGCATCATAGGGGCCCAGGTCGGGGGCTGCGACAGCAAGCACACAGGGGGTGAAGCGGAGAAATCAAAGTTTGCAGGCGAATTGTCGGGTGGACAGCATCACAGCAGGGGTCCACCAGGTGCAAAGCAAATGGCGCGCACCCCACCCACCAAGCCACACAAAACCCGAGCAACGCAACGCCAGGCTTCCCAGTTCCCCACCCACCAATGCCGCAGGGGTCCATCTGGCGGAAGGCCACGCGTGCGCGGGCTGCAGAGCCGCCGGGCACCGCCAGGCTCAGCTGCGTGCGCAGGTGCCCCTCGTCCTGCAGCACCGGGTTTTCGGGTTGCATGGTGTCAGGTGGGCAGGTTGCATGGCACACGCAAGCTGCAAGCCAGACTCCTGCCCAAGATGTGGCACAGCAGGAGCCGCAGTATTGAATGCAAGGCATTGCCGGCGGCATGCCTGCCAGGCTGCGCACGCCACAGCGCCACGTCATGCCGCGCCTGCCGACAACTGGCATGACGGTGCACCTGAACAACGCATGACCACACGCCACCTGCTGGCTCCCAGCCCGCAGCCTCCCACCCTCCCCCCTTGTCACCCACCTTGCGTGACACTGAAACAATGCCAGTCTGCTGCGCTGAGTTGGCTGCCGCCACAGCGCGCGCGTCGTGCTCCACGCCCAGCACGCTCTCAAACCCGGCAGCCGCCAGCTGGAAGGACGTGGCGCCGACGCCAGCACCCACCTCCAGCGCGCTGCCCAGCGGCACCCCCAGCTTCCGCGCAGCTTCCACCACCATCCCCGCCACCCGTGCAGAGTAGCCTGCCCCCGGCAGCCCCACCGCCAGCGCCCCGCTGGACAGCAGCTGCTCCGACGCGCCGTACGCGGTCAGCAGCTGCTGCTGCAGCGCCTCGGCGGCGGCAGCGTCGATGGCGGCGCGGGAGCCCTTTGTTGTCGACGGGTCCCAGCTTCCCACGTGGGGGGCAGGGGAGTCCATGCAGGACGTCTCCTTGGGGGCGGTACCGCTGACCAGGCGGAAGCCTGGGGCAGGGGCAAAGGGTGGATTGGGAGGCGGGGGGTGAGGGGTGAGGCGCGAGGGGTGTGGCCGGGTGCTGTCCCACTGCCCGTTGGGTGGGCCACCCAACCTAGCCTGCCGGCCTGCCGCTCTGCACATGTGGCAGTTCCCTACGTTTGCCCACTGCGCCGCCCGGCTGCAAACTCACCCGCATGCTGGAAGAAGTGGGAGCGGAAGTGGAAGCTGCAGAGCGGGGCGGGTGCAGGGAAACACAAAATACAAAGTCAACAGAGAAAATCGCAATGGAGACGAAAGGAAGGGAAGCGGCAACAGTACGCCGGCAAGAAGCAATGCACAGGGGGCACGTGATGGTGATGCTAAATTGTTTGCGGGAGAGGCGGGTGTACGGAGGGTGCACCGGCGGTGGCGGGCGTGGGATCGCCTCATCACCGCACAGGTTGTGGCACACTCTCTGCTGGGCTCTGCTCTCGCAGTCCGCCATTCGGCGCTTAGGCAATCGCACCCCAAAGGGGAGCTACCTCTACCGTACACATGGACTGCTTAGCCCGCCCGGGCTGGGTGATGCATACACGAGACATGCACGCAGACGCACACAGACACACGCGCGCGCGCTCTTGGCTTGCAAAGCCCTAGAACCACCTGAACCACAGCGTGGCATCCTCCAGCGTTCCAAACTGTCCTACCATCCTGACACCCCCAGGTCAGCTTGCTGAACCCCTGCTCCACCTGCCTATGCCCACCAGCTCCCCGGGCACCCTCCCAAGACGCCGCAGAAGCACCGACCGCATGCACCAGCTACGGCGCCCTGCCTCTGGCAGCACACACCGTCAAACGATGACACCGATGGCTGGCCGCGATGCCGCTGCAGCACCGACCACATCCCTATTCAAAAAAACCTGCCGCTGGAAGCACACAACTTGTTGAGGCACGAAAGAGCGCCAGCACTGCACCCTGCCAACCCACCGAGCATACACGCTGGCCTCGTCTCCGGTGGACATGAAGGATCCGCCCAGGATGACGTTGTGCTCGCCTGCAGGGCAGGCAGGCAGGCAGGCAGGCAGGCAGGATGGGTGTGCAGAGGAGTGAGCAACGTACGTACAGGACATCCATGTTGAAACAGGCAGGCAGGCAGGCAGGAAAGCGGCAGCGGTGTCGGCAAGCTTCCTGCAACCCCGCAGCACATGCCATGGGAACCCTGGACGCCAGCCGTCACACCTTGCCATGGTCACAGCAGCAGAGAGCGCGACCATCGACACCTGCGCACCAGCTGTCGCTCCGCCTAACCAGGGCAATGCATCCCTTGACACAGCAGCACACACTCACCGTCATAGCAAGGCGTTGTGAAGTCGTCGTAGTATGGGTGCACACCCAGCGAGTTGGGCAGCGAGGCAATGAAGTCCTCACACCACTGCAGGACAGGTACGTGGGTACACACGGGCGCTGCTAAGTATCGCCAAGTATTGCTATTCATGGTGTGCACTGCTGGATGAAGCACAGAATTGACAAGCTGCGTCGTTTAATCCGGACATGTCGCATGTAAATTGCCCAAGGGCGACAAGGTTGGCAGGCAGGCCCCGAGCACCGCTCACACACCCAGCAGCCCCACCTGCCACAGGTTGCCACACGTGTCGTGGAAGCCGGCGGGTGTGGGGGCCATGGCATCCACAGCGCATTCAGAGCCGTAGGCCAGGTTCAGGTTGGCCACGCCCCGGAACGCCGCGCCGCTGCGCTCCATCACTGCAGGGGTGAACAGGAGAGGTCAGTGCATGGCAGAGGGCAGGGCAGCTTGAATGGTGAGGGCCCAGAGGGCATGCCTCTGCCCTCCCTCACTGCGGGCAACCTCCCTCTGCAAGAGCACCAAGCCAGGCTGCTCCCAGCATATGTATGCACATGCAGGCGTAAAGCAGCCCACCTGCGTCCTCTGCAGCCCGCCCCTCTGCGTCCCGCTTGTTGATCAGGCGCAGCCGCTGGTGCTCCGGCTCCGTCAGCAGCCGCAGCGCAGCATCCCCGCGCAGGCCCTGCGCAGTCACAAAATCTTGTAGATTGGTAAGCAGGCGGCGACGTGCGTGCAGTAGGCAGACGGGGCCGTCCATGCAGGCCCCAAAAGGGGCCGGCCATGCGGGCGACAAGCAGTGCTGTGCTATGCCATCTGACGCTCCTGCCTCACGTGTTCCCGCCAGCAGCACACACCCCACCACGCCTGTCTGCCAACCGGCAGCCTGCACCAGCCCGCCCAGCAGCAACGGTGTGCAGAAACATCAATGCAACCCACCAGTTTGGCTGAGCGCCAGTTGGCATAGGCGCGCGCCTCGTGGTGGTTTACCACAGCGGGCAGAGCGGGCGCCATGTCGACCACCTCAAACGGCAGCCTCAAACGGTAGAGGTGCAGGCCTGTGGGTGAGGGATGGAGAGGATAGGCGGTAGTGAAGAGCGGGGACGGCTCGGCCAAGTGCACACACATTCACAAGCATATGCATTCGCCGCATTTTCACTCCCTTCACACAGCAGAGGTTGCACCCTGGCCCCGCCCTCATCTGACAGGCACCCCAGTGGTGAGGCACCTTGCAGTGCGTGCGTTTTCACACCCTACCAACCAGGCATGCCACCGCACCCCCGCCTACCCTGCGGTCCCTCGGGCACCCAGAAGGTGGGCCACTTTGCGTTGCGGAAGGTGCGCCACTGCCAGCCCTCCTCGCTCCACCACTGCATGCTGCGGTACCCGCCCTCACGCACGAAATCCAGGAACTCCGCGTTGCTGCAAAGCGGTTGCGAGTCGGTGAGCAGGAGATCGTGATCCAGGGGTGAGGAACCGGTGGGGTGGGCGGGGGAATGCACAGGCACAAACACTCCAGGACGTGCACACTGTGGCAGCAAGCAATGCAGGGCTGCAAAGTGCACGCTCCCGCAGTGTGTGACGGCATCCAACAAGCTGCAAAGTGCACACTACACGGTGTGTCCCAGGCGGTACCTTGCTGCAGAGGCAGGGTCCTGCAGCGGCCACCCTCCCAGCACCAACACACCGCCCTTCCTCTCACCTGACCAGTGCCTTGCTGGCCCGGAATTCGCGCACGTGGAAGGCGCGGCTGCCATACTCGTTGTCCCACCCAAAGGTGGGCCAGTCGGCGGGCTTGCCCAGGCTCACGTCGCCGGAGGGCACTGCAGGCATGAAGTGCCAGGGTGCGGCACATGTCTGGCTTGTGCAAGCCCCCGGCAAGCAAGCAGAGGACCCTCGTCTTTGTGGCATGCCAAACTCTGGACAGCCGGATGGTGCATTTGGCAGCACCACAGACCCGTCTGCCCTACCGTGTCCATCTGCGTGGCTTGCAAGTGCACAATGCTGCTGCACCCACCTGTCACTAGGTCGTTGGCAGGCGGGGCGCGCTGCACCTCGCCCACCGAGGCGTGGTAGGCGGGCCACTGGGGCGGGCGGCGCAGCAGGGCGGCGGGCAGCTCGCGCATCAGCACAGAGGACGTCTCGATGTGGATGCGCTCGTGCTCAAAGCACATGAAGAAGGACCAGGTGGGGCAGGACTGCAGGGGAGGGCAGGCAGGAGACAACCCGGCCAAGGCGTGTTCAGATGACGGTCGGATGTGCAAGAGAGGGATGAGCGCTTGAATGACTGCAGGCACGACCAGTGCACACAACCTAATGTGCAGATTTGGGGCCTGCCATCGACCACGACATGCCTGGCCCTGCTCTGCCCTGCCCTGCCCAACACGGCCCCCTCCTCACTCACCCAGGTGACGGGCAGCGTGTCAAAGCCTGGGTACGTCTGGATGGCGCGCCGCACGGTCTGGTATACCTGCCGCCGGTACTCGTTCACTTCGCGCACGGACGGCCACGTCATGGCGTTCTTGCTGAGGTCGTCCCAGCTCATCTCGTCCACGCCCACCTGCAGCAAGCCCCCGCGTGAGTGTTCAATGAAGGGTCGTGGTCCGCAGAGATCCCCTTACAAGGTGCTCTCGATGCACCCCCCATGCAGCTCGAGGAGCTGCCACCAGTACTGCTGCTCCTGCTCCTGCTGCGGCTGCTGCTTCCTACTGCTGCCCTGGCTCCCGGCTGCTGGCTGCCGCTGCCGCTCCTCCTGCCCTGCACCTTTGACTGCTGATTCACAAAGCACCCACGCGCGTGCAAGTCGCACATACACCCACGCACCGACGCACCCAGCGCTCGCGCCCACCCACCTCGAAGACCTGCTCAAAGTTCAGGTTCAGAGGCTCTTGCAGGATGCCCGCCACCCGCAGCTTGTTGATATAAAACACGCTGCAGGGGAGGGCGGCATCCGGGGTGGAGGTTGACAGATATGCTCAAGGCATTCCGAACCAGCCAGAGTAGGTCTGCGGAGCCGAAAACTGCGGGCTGGGGCTGTGATGCGGCTCGGTGAGAGACGGGCAGGCAGTCCAATTGGGGACAACAGGCACAGCACACTGTGCTGACTCACGCCACGTGTCCGTAGTAGAAGATGAAGGGGTGGCGCAGGCTGTGGTAGGGCGGGCGGTAGAAGCTCTCCTCGCCTGCCACGCCAGGAAACAGGAGGGCAGCACAGCGTGAGGGCGCAGCGTGCACAGCATCACTGGGAGCTGGGTGAGGGAGACCATCCGCACCACCAGCTACACCACCACACTGCTGCGACTGCAGTGGCAAAGCGCAGCCACGTGGGCATGCAGCCCCGCTGCAGCTTCCGAAAGTCCGGCGAGGCGCCGACGCCGCCTGTCCAGACCCAACTAGCGTCAAAGAGGGCCAGCAGCAGCGCAACGCACCTTGCAGCGCGCTGAACAGCACCTCATCCATGAGCCAGGTGTTGTCAAAGTAGTCGAGCGCCTGCTGGCGGGTGCAGGTGGCTAGGTTGGGTGCGGGCAGCGAGGTGAGGGTGCCGTCGGGCTGCATGCCCGGGGCGCCCGCCACGGGGGCGCACCCAGTCCACCACCAGTCGGGGCGCTCGCCTGCGGGCCCGCTGACCAAGCCCTCATCGCCGCTGCGGGGTGGGAAGGGTGGCCAGTGATAAGGTCAGCATGCGAAGTACAGGGCTGCTGGCACCAGCAGCAGGGCAGCACAATGTGTGTGGGGGAGCCTCATACGCAGGAGCAACGCATGGGGGGCAGGTGCGCTGCTGCCTGCAGGGTTCTGTTGCATCAGCATGTTTGTAATGGCCTGAGCAGCCTGTTGCCTGCCCTGCCCTGCCCTATGCATCAGTCACGCGCAGCATTCCTGCTGTCTAACGCGGCTGCGGCGCTCCCGCCGTTGCCTTGCACGGGCGGCTGACAGCATAGTGACCAAGAGCGCGCTGCACGCCGCCCGTTCGTCATCCTCTCACCGCAGGTTCACGCGCCATTCCTCTACAGCATCAAAGCTATTGCCGTTGGTCTGACGGGCCTTGCCGGTGAGCGCAGCGGTGGGTGGAGCTGCCACGCCCTCGCCCTCAACCTTGCGCCGCTTCAGGTCGGGAACCTCGGCCTTGACATCCGGCGAGTGGGCAACCACGGGCGCCATTGCTTGTCCAAGCGATTTTCGGCAGCACCGAGGCCCCACTTGCTCAGCTGCTGCACGCCACTTAGCGGCAATTGAGGCACAATGCACCTACTTGAACCGGCGGGATCGGGTCAATGAGGCCGGGCTGTGGTTGGAGCGCGCCTCGTGCTGAGGCTGCTGAGCTCCACTGTGGGTCCCACCATGCGGTGTCGCTGCTTTGTTTAGCGACCGGCATTGCCGATCGAATTGCAGAAGCTTATTGCAGCGAGCATCACTGCCGCACTGCCCTCCGCAACCGGTCCCGCAACCCTCGCAAGCCATGGCGCAGTGCCTAGCCCCGCTGCGCTCGCTGCACCTCGCGAAACAATGTGTGTGCAGCATCAGCGGCCGCAGGGGCGGTGCGCCAGTTGCAGCGCCAGCCAGGTGAGGCCCGCTTGTCAGGTGGGGCCGCACCACGTGGGGCTCTCACGGCCGACTGCCTGCCTATCTGGTGCCCTGTCTGTGTGCGAGCGTCGACTCCGACACCCTGCTGCTGGTGCAGGCTGGCAGCGGCGGCGGCGCCGACGGGCGGGCAGCAGCAGCGACGGCAGCGGCGAGGCGCGCTGGCAGTCGTGCTCAGCAAGCCAGATAACAAGGTGAAAGTCTGGGCAGCCTGGGCAGGGAGGGGTAGTTGGATGGTGGTATCCTCTGCCCTTGGCAGCTTTCTTGCGTGGCTTGCCCGCACGCAGGTGGGCTGGGCTGCCACTCTCCTACGGAGTGCCAAGCTGTGGCTGGGCTTCCGGCCGCGGCGGCAGGCGGTAACTGGCATTGGTGGCTGGCAGGGCCAAGGTTTATAAGTTGCACCAAAGTTGAACCATGACCATGCACACCCTTGCAGCCAGTCAGAACCACTTGCAGCCGTGCCAGCACGTACCAGATGCTGCCCGTACCATTGCCGCCTGGCAGCGGCTGGCTTCCACGCTGCCAGCACGCATGTGGGGCGTGTAGCTTCCACGCTGCCAGCACGCATGTGGGGCGTGTTGGGGATGCCAGGCTTGCTGCTGCCGTGGCCTCTCCACCAGAGTTACGCTTTGCCGCGCCACTGCTATCCCCTGCATACCAAGGAATGTGCTGCACTGGCTCTTTGGGACCAGGGGCAGAGCATCCACGCACACTCCCGCAGGCAGTCTGAGCGCATGCAGCCGTGCCAGCCTGCTGTCCCATTCATGAGAAGGACTGTCCTGCCCTGCTTGTGTTCCACCCCGCCTTGTTGTACCCCGCCGCGAGTTACTTGCATCTCCTCGTAACCCACTAACCCCTGTGCATGCGTGCCCCCACGAGTGCCGCAGACGGACGCTGAGACGCATACTGAGAAGTATGGCCTCGAGGCGGGCCTGTTCAAAGTGTTCACCGCCAAGAACGCAGATGGGCTGACCAAGGGGCAAGAGGTGGGTGGCCGGAGCGTGCGAGGGTGTTGCAGCTCGTTGGGAAGGCGGGCACACTGTGATTTCCGCGTCTTTTAAGTGCTGGGATGACGCATTGGCGTTGGTGTTCCTGCGGTGCTGTACATGAATGATTGCATGAATGAGGCGGGACACAGGTGCGCCTGGCCGCAAGAGCCGCACCCGGGCACAGCCTCCTGCACGCATGCGGTGGAGCCCCCACTGCTGTGCACCCCACGCTGCTGCCCCACGGCATGGGGTCGCCAAAGCTTGTGGACAGCTGTCCCATCGCGGATGGCGGAGACGAGCCGGCCGGAATCAGCCGCTTGACTGCGAGTCGGCAATTCACAGTGCCCTCTGGAGCATCCTGCTGTAAAGGGATTGTGCCACACACAACACACACAGCACACCCGCAGGCATGACGCAGCCATGATCCCACTCACCTCCTCAGTTGCTGTCCCAGCTGACCACCACCTGCCTCCCCGCATCTTCTCCTCCTGCTTGCCTGTGCCCGCAGGCCAAGCAGCTGCTGGCACGCTACGGCAGCGCCTACCTCATCACCTCCATCGCGTTCGCCATCGTCTCCATCTCCGCCTGCTATGTGGCTGTGGACTCTGGCGTGGATGTGGCCTCACTGCTGGCCAGGTTTGGGATCCAGGTGCGGGAGTTTGTACAGTGGAGGGGTGGCGGGTGGACACCACTCTTGCCACACTGGATGTGGGGCCTCTCACAATGGAGGGGAGGCGGGGGGCTACGGGTGGCGGACACTTGCCGCCAGGGGGTGGATGGCATGCATAGAGGGCACCTACCACATGGGGTGGGGGGGCTCTGACAAGTGGAGGGGTGCCGGGCGGGCACGGGTGGCGGGCACTTGCCCCACAGGGCTGGTGGCAAAAGCAGAGGTGGTGGGCTCGGTTAAATGGAGGCGTGACGGGCACGGAACTGGTGGGCTTGCTAGCAGATCGGCGTTGATCCCGGTGACGGCAGACCCTGACCTCTGTACCCCCTGCCGCCTGCCCCCTGCCCCCTCTCCCCCGCAGGTGAGCGGCACCAGCGAGACAGTGGGCACTTTTGCCATTGCCTATGCTGCCCACAAGGCCCTGTCTCCCGTGCGCTTCCCGCCCACCGTGGCCCTCACGCCGATAGTGGCAAAGTGGATTGGCAAGGAGCCTGCCGCACCTGAGCAGCCCGGCAGCAGCGACTGATTGTCAAGCTGCCAGCAGCGGGGCCCCAGCGTGCCGACACGCCCATGGGCAACCGACCCAGATCTGGGCCAGCCTGGGTTCCCGCCTGCAAATTGCCTTTATGTTTGAATCAGTGTTAACCTTTTGTGATGCCGTGTGGCCCAACCACCCGAGCAGGCCCGCGCACGGTTGTCAACCAGTGTACAATCAGTGCAAACCCTTCCGTCTGCCCTCAGCCCTGCCGGCGCTACGTGTGTGCTATGTGTGTGTGTGTGCATGGTTGTGTGCTTTCCTCCTGCCACTGCTTTAAGTTTTCCCGGGGCAGTCCCCCACCCAATTTGATTGAGAACCGACCCCTCCAGACCGCCTGGCCCCCATTCCTGCCTCAGCCTTCCTTCCGCCAGCTCCGCCCCAACCGCCGGTGCAACCAGCCGCACCTTCCTGCCTGTCTGCCCCATTTTGACGCGCTCCACCTTCGTAGAGGTGTAACACTCGCTTACTTTACAACTTGAGGAGGTGTGCAGCATGCAGAGACGACAGCAGCAAGGGCACTTGCATGATTGCAGTGCCGCGGCCCTTGTGCGGACCCGTCACCTGTCGCGCCAGCAGGGCTGAGATGTCGAGGTTGACTCGGTTATCCCGGAGGCAGGGCCCCCGAGCTTCCGATCGCCGGCATCGTTCTGCAGAACCGACAGGATAAGCCAAAAGGGGCCCAGCGCCTTCCCTCATGATCGCCCTGTTCACCTTCTGAGCTTTGAGCCGCCGCGGCATCTACAAGCATTTTCGGCATCAATGACAAGCCGCTTGGGGCGGCAGCAGGCCGCCTGCTGCCTGCTGTTGCTGCTGGCCGGCACCTGGCGCCTTGCGGGCGCGCAGCAAATCGAGACAGTAACAGACTTGAAGCAGCGCATCTACACCGAAATGCCACTGGGGCGCGGCCACAGCGGCGACGCCTGCGTGCGCCTGCTGTGGGCGGGCGGCGTCGTGGGGTGCGCGGCACCGACGGGGCAGGAGGCAACCGAGGGCCGCCTCCTGCGCCTCACCCAGCTGCGCCAACCAGAAGATTACCCAGGTACAACAACTAAGACAACTATACATGCTTCAATGCGGCGTGTGGGCGGCGCATGCACATGGAGGCATGTATTCTGCAGCACACTGCAAGTTTCGTGCAGCACCCGCATCGTGCGCGCCTCTCCTTCCACCCCTCCCCTCCCCTGCTCTACCCCCACCCCACAGACAACGCTGTCTACCAGCTGCCCCCCGAGCTTCTGGCCGACTTCCTGCTTCAGTGCCAGGAGGAGCCCTCTCTTGCTGCTCGCGTGCGGGGCGTGCTGGCCGAGCCGGCGCCGGCACCCGGGTACAGCCAGGCGGCGGCAGCTCCGCTGTCCGAATTTGCTCTATACAGCAATAAGTACTACACGTGGAACCCTACAGGTGGGAACGCTGCTACCCTGGGGGGCGTGATGCTTCTCGGAGTGCTACTTCGGAGGAAAGGTAGCTCACTGGTGCCTTGAAGTTTGATTCCCGTCGGCCTCCTCAAGCCCACGCCCTCTGCTGCGATCTTCTACAACTTCTTCCCCTTAGGGGGGAGTGCTGCTGTCAGGGTGGAGGCGCAGCAATGTGTTGCCAGGGCATGCGCGATGGTAGGAGTGGGCAGCAAGCGTGGGCTTGTCCGCAGTGCAGCGCATGGGCTGTGGGGGCAGCAGGGGCCGTTCTTACCGCCTTCCCGGCTGGCAATTGTGTTGGACTGGCGGCGCACGCCATCCTGCACATGCAGCCCAGACTCGTCTTCTCCGCTTCCCAGCCTCAGCACATCTGCTGATGCTGCCCACCTGCCTGTCTGCCTGCGCCCGCTTGCTGGCAAGTGCACATCCTCTATCAGCTGGCTCACCACGCTGCCCTCCCTCCTGCACACAGGCCGTCTCGTCTGTATCTTCTCTGCCCCCCTGCCTCGACGCATTCATGCTGCTCATGCTGGCTGCCTGCTTGCCTGACTACCTACCCATTGTGGCCCTGGCTTGCAGGCAAAGGCCTCAACAGCCTGGCATTCCCCTTCCCGGTCTTCCTGCTGGACAACACCACAGCACAGAGCGGCCAGGAGCGGGCGGCATACAACGAAGAGCAGGTGGGTGCTTGCCTATGCACATGCTAAACTCAGTGTTCATGTGTTGATGTGTTTCACCTCTTGTATACCTCCTCTGCTTCCTTCTTGTGCCTACCTTGATTGGCAGGAAGGTGCCGCCCACCATGCCACCTCCCTCCTTCCCTCCCCTCCCCCTCCTCCCAACAGCACATGAACGGAGCCCTGCACTATGCCAGGATGAGGCTGACCATGGAGGCAGCAGCCAGCGGCAACAGCAGCACCTGTCTGGCGGAGCGCAGCTGCCTTCCGGTGGGCGGGCACAGTGTGGTTGCCGCGCTGCCGCCGCTGTCGCCACCTGGCCCACCAGGCGCAGCAGCAGCAGGCAGCGGTACCGCTGCAAATGCTAGCACCGGTGACCTTCCGGCCATCTGGATACTGTCTCAGTTTGACAGCACAGCGCTGTTTCATGAAGCGGCAGTGGGTGCCGAGTCCCCGGTGTCCGGTCTCATCGCCATGCTGGCAGCCGCTGAGCTGCTGGGCAGCGCCAACGCCAGCTCAGCGGTGGGGCAGTACCGGTACTGCCACCGCCTCGTGTTTGCGGCGCTGGGCGGGGAGCCGTGGGGCATGATGGGAAGCAAGAGGCTGCTGTGGGAGGCGGCCGGCGGCAGCAACGCCTTGGCTGGCCTGGGTCTCTCAAGTGACTCGCTGGCAGCGGTGAGTGCGCCACTTGGCCTCTGTGGTTGGCTAGGTGGAGGCAGGCAGGCAGGCAGGGGCACAATCGCTGGTGGTTTACAAGGGAGGGGCTGCCTGGTGGGCGGTGCCGGCGCAGCCAAGCAGCAGGGCAGGTGGCAGGGCACACCCTGGCCTGCACCCGTTCACCTCTGATTGGCAGGCTGCCAATGCACCCCACCAACACGTTTCTCTCCGCTCCTCTTGGCCTGTCATGCTTGCCTGTGGAGCTCATTTGCCTCAATCGCCCCCTGGCAGCGTGAGAGCGTCCCGGTGGTAAATAAGGGATCTGCCTTTTTACTTTCCCCCTCCCTGCCTTGGCTACGGCGCAGGTTTTGGAAGTGGCCCAAGTGGGGCGGGCCCAGCGGACGCAGCAGGGCGGACGCACACAAGACGCTCAGCTGTTTGCACACACGCCCGCCGACGGGGCAGCGGCCGCCGCTGACATGCTGGCAGCGCTGCAAGCGGCTGCTGGGATGCTCAACAACAGCAGCAGCAGCAGCGGCGGTGGTGGCGGCGGCAGCGGGCCGGGGGGATCTGTGACAGTGACAGCTGCCTCTCCCTCTCTGCCGGGCCTTCCGCCCACGGCCAGCTCTGGCTCTTTTGTGCGGGTGCTCGGCAGCGGCGGCTCAGCAGGCACAGCAGGCGCAGCGGGCGGCGGCGTGCCGGCGCTGCTTCTGACAGATTTCGAGGCGGCCTTTCAGGGCTCCGATTTCCAGTCTCACGACGACACGCTGCCAGGCGTGGATGCCGACAGCATTGCCAGCACAGCAGTGGTGCTGGCGCAAGCGGCGCACTCCCTGGCGCTTGGCGGCGCCGACGGCGCTGCGTGCGGCGGCGGCACGGCGGCTGGTGGGGCAGTGCAGGGAGACGTGCCTCCCTTGCCGGTGGACTATGCGGCGGTGAAGGAGACGGTGGAGGCTCTGATGCAGGTGTGGGGGCAGGGGGCGCGTGTGTGTGTGTTTAGGGTTTGGGGTTTAGGGTGTAGCCCTGAATATGATTTATGAACACTGGGAGAACAAGGGTGTGTACACACGGGAGCGCCCGGGGGCCTCTGGCCTCTGTCTCTTGTGCAACCATGCCATGCCACACGCAGCTGCAGTGTGTGCTGGGCACTGCCTGCCAGCCTCCCCTGCTGCCCCGCCTGCAAGGCCCGCCCAGCCTGCCTGCTGCCGCCCAGGATGGTAGCTGACTGGTGCCGTTGGCTTGATGTCCTGTTGGTTTCCTCAACCCCACGCCCTCGGGCTGTAATCCTCTTCTTCTTCCGCCCAACAGGCAGCTGCGGCTGCCCTGAGACAACAATCTGCCTCGCCAGCGCCCCATGCATGTGCCACCACCCCCTGCACCTCAATGTCACCACGCACCTCAACTCCATGTGACGCACAATCTGCCTGTGCCCCCGCAGTGCCTGCTCAACTCCACGCTGGGCCTGAACTGCCCGCTGGCCCGCGCCATGATGACACCCGTCAGCGGTGGCAAGGTGGGCCACTACGTTGGCATCCTGCGCACCCTCACGGCAGGTACAGGCGCTTTGTGGGGCAAATAGGGTGCAAGCTTTGTGGGGCAAATAAGGGGTGTGGTTGGGTTGGGTGGCGATTTCGCCAGGAGAGCTGGGCAGGGGTGCCGTGGCAAGAATGGCACATTCAGGGTATTGGCAGGGGACTTAGAATTAGTGTACCCTAGTGCAGTGGTACGTACATGTGTTTAGTAACTTAGTTTTGGTGCATCGTCTGTTGAAGTTATTAAAGAAGGTGCACAGGAGGTGCATGTGCTTGGCTTATGCTGCTCACACACTGGCTTGCCGTTCCACAAGGCGCGGATGCAACGTTTGATTCCTGTGTACAGTGTGTCTGCTGCACCTGCTCAACTGCCAACCCGCGTGCCTGCCTGTACCTGCCTGCGGTATGTGTGACGCCCTGCTTTCTTGTAGACCCGCAAGAATGGGTGGCAGACATTGGGTGTTGTCTGGAGTATGTCGGATGCACCAGCTCAACTGCCAACCCGTGTGCCTGCCTGTACCTGCCTGTGTGTGTGGCGCCCTGCTTCCTTGCAGACCCTCAAGAGGCGGATGCCAACATCAAGTCCGATTTCGAGCGCTTCATCTGGAACTGGCTGGCCTTTGCCACCCGCCCCAAGCCAGCCAACAGCAGCGGCGGCGTCGCCGGGGCCGACGCTGACCTGCAGCGCTGCCAGCCGCTCAATGCGACCGCCTGCCCACCCGGCTTTGTGTGTGCGGGGTCACGCGGCATCAAGGGGTGAGGCAGGGCGGGTGGGGCAGGGTGGGGCAAGGGTGTTCACGCAGCACAGGCGAGGCAGGGCAGGGAAGTGCAGCAGGCATGCTTGGTGTGTGCTCGGCCTGCGTTTCTGCAGGGATAGGGTGGGTGACATGTGGCACATCATAGACTTGTCGGGGCAGTGTGGGCACCTGGTCAGTTGCGCCACCATCCCCAGAGGCACCTCGGGGGCTTGCCCTTACAACCGCGCACACCAACACTGCCTGTCCTGCTTGCCTGCCGGCGCCGCTCTGCCTGTCTCGCCCGCCCGCCCACTGCGACATTGGCTGCCCCACTTGCCAGCTCACGCTCTTCTGCCTGTCCCGTCCACCCATTCAGTTGCGTTGCCTGCCCTTCTCCCTCCGGGTTCCCCCCTCCCCACCCTCCTGCAGGCCCGAGGGCGAGGGCTTCTGCCTGAACGCCACTGTGCGCTACGTCCCCTCCTACAGCACATCCCTACTCTGTGATGGCTGTGCCGGAGCTGACACGAATTACGAGTTTCGCTGGAAGCTCACAGACGCGGCAGCGCAATGGTGGGTGGGAGGGCTGATGAGCGCAGTCCGTGGGTGACTGGTTGTGGTGGGATGCGGCGGGAATGCGTGCGGATTGTGGGGGATGCGTTGAGAGGTGGAGCACACAGTGTGAGGTGCATGTGCGCGTCAAGCCTTGCTCTACGCATGCACCGCGGAGGTGCCACAGGGACCGGGTGAGCAGCTGCTGTGGTGCTCCACGCATGCATTCCAGGCGAGGGCACTGCAGCTGCAGCTTGTCCGCACGCTGGCATGCACCCTGCCCCCAGCCCCAACTGTCCCCCATCCCCCCCACCGTCTCGCCCTGGCCCCCCTCAACACGCACGCCCTGCCTCATCTCTGCCCTGCCTCATCTCCGCCCTGCCTCATCTCCGCCCTCCTCCTCTCTCCTCGGCTGCTTGCTGGCTGCAGGGAGCAGCAGCACGGCTGGCCGCCCGACCCTGTGTGGGCGGAATCCAACTGGCCCGCCAACACCCCCTCCCTCACGCTCTTCCTGAAAGAGGATCCCTGGGTGGAAAACGTGCTGCTGGGGGTGGGGCTGGCGGTGGCAGCTGCCAGCGTGGCAGCAGTGCTGGGCGTGCGGTCCGCCTACCACCGCAAGCTCAAGCGGCAGTGAGGGAAGGAGGCTCGCCTCGGTGGTTGCGGGGCCAACAGCCCGACCGGGAGGCGAACTTAGGCAGGTGCTGCCCGCCCGTTGGTGTGCTGTGGCAGCCGAGACATGTAAGTAATGCTACACGATGTCCTTCAAATACAGTTCGGATGTGATTCAGTCTCAGGCAGGCAGCATCACATGGCATGATGTGTATCTGTGTGGGTCAGGCTTGATGACGGCGGCATGCCGGGGGTGGGTGTCAATGAGTGTGGGTCATGCCGTGGCAGTGTTGGTCACGGACGGCGGTGTGAGGCGGCAGCACATGCGGGCAGCGTCGCGAGGACAGCCCAAGGTCCCAGCCTGCCACTGGTGGGAGCAGCGTCATGCACACGGTGCTCTGTTGCTCGGCATCTGCTGCTCGGCGGGGCAGGGGCGGCTCGCCACATGTGCACCCCGGGCAACGGCAGCGGCAGCGGCACCCTGCTGCCTGCCCACTCGAGCGCAGGAGCCCCCCTGTCAGCATCGGCATATGACTGTTGGAAACACTTCACACAGAACAGAGGCGGCAACAGGGCTGTGCAGGGCATATGATTGGGGATATGGACCGACAGTGTGCGTGACCTGGGTTGCAGGGGAAGGTTGACGGGTACGGTGGCATGGGAGACCTCGAGCACTTTGCGCTAGTCAGGTGCAGGGTGAGACAGGAGGGGGACTACTGTGATGGGCAGGCGGGCAAAGGGGCCCTACGCCGCCTCAGCGCCACTCTGCCGATGCTGATGGCTGCTGGCATGTCACGCCAAATGCTGACGCTCTTGGGCGCAGCCAGCGTGCAGCTGGATGTCCTGACAGCGCGGGCGGAGGCAGCCAGCAGTGTTGCACAGCTGGAGGCGATTGCGCATGAGCTAGCGCAGCTGGTGGTGACGGCGATGGAGGAGGCAGGGGTGCAGAGGCGCAGGGAGAAGCGGCCAGATCAGCTGGGCCTGCCACGCAACCT
>JTEE01000065.1:30237-72463 GCA_002896455.3 Chlorella sp. ArM0029B | reverse complement strand
CCACTTCATGCACCACGCCCTCCTGCCTGCAGCTGCAGAGCCACGACGAGGGCAGCTGCTGTCTGCCCACCGTGCTGCACCCCTACTGCCCACTCTCTCACCCGGCCCCCGCCACCTGCCCCCCACTTCATGCACCACGCCCTCCTGCCTGCAGCTGCAGAGCCACGACGAGGGCAGCTGCTGGCTGCCTGCCGCCCTGCGCCCCGCCATCCTGCTGACGCACTGGGGGCGCACAGACGCCAACCACACCAGCGGGACCAGCTATTGGGAGGACACCTATAGCGCCAACGATTCGTGAGCGGGGTCGAGGTTGTGAGCACCGACGGCAGCCCCTGCCTCTGCCCTGCTGGCTCGCTGCTTTCATGTGTACTGGCCTGTACTGGGAACACGACCACAAGACCTGGTGTACATCAAACTAAAACCCAAGAGTTGGTGGAGCACTGACAGACGGCAGTGTGGGCAAAGAAGAATGGTGCTATTAGCAAAAATGTATACTTACAAACAAACGATACACCGCGACAGCAGCACCACTCCCCACCCCCGCCCAACCCTGCCCAGCAAGATTTCACACACAAGCAGTACAGGTTGGGGCCAATGCTCGTGTGCGCTGGTGGCGCCCCTTCTGACGGACTGCGTCAGCCCTGCCCCGCTATTGCACTGCTGCTTGATGACTCTGTGCTGCCCCCTGCTGCTGCCCCCTGCAGGCACCCGCTGTACATGCCGGAGGGGAGTGCGGGCAAGTTGGGAAGCTTCCCGTGCTACAACCCGGACAAGGTGCGTGGGGCAGCATTCAGTCTACAGGGGTGTACAATCGTGGTGTTTTAAGGCGCCCTTGAAGGCTGGGCTGTGAGCTGAGGGTGTTTGGGGGCTGAAAACCAAAGGCAGCGGATCCTGGTGGACTGTTGGCCAGAGTAAGGGAAGGAAGGAATGCTCGAAGCTGAGAAGCTGGTGGGCAGCTGAGGAGCAAACATGCCTGATGTGAGCCTTGCAGAGCGACGGGCGCCCCGCTCGTGCCTGTGCCCGCTGGTCTCCACCCTCGGCCCGCTGCTGCGCCGCTGTGCCTGCTGTGCAGGACCTGGTCATCCCAGCGCCCGCCTCCTTTGACAAGTACCCCCACAGCCCGCTGGCAGGCGCCCCCTCACGGGAGCGCACCATCCTGGCCTTTTTCAAAGGTGGGCGACCGACATTTAGTTGGGTGTCTGTTGTGAGATGTTGGTTATTGGCGTTTTTGGCCACCGAACACGGGCAGGCAGGCAGGCATATTGCAGGGGTGCTGAGCCTCCATGACATGCCAATGCCTCTTATCCGCTGGGTACCGATTTGCGTCACAACACCTGGCAAAGGGTCCCCCCTTGGCCCTTTACCGGGGGTGCCTGCTGGCACCGGGTTGAAGTGTAACGCAGCCCAGTACCCAGCAGATAGGAGGCAGCAGCTGGGAAGATGCTGCATGGTTGTGGCTTTCCCTCTGTCTCCGCCTGCCACTGGATGCTGTCGAGGAAGCGAGACTGATGGGGTGTTGGTTGGGCGGGCAGGCATGCGGGCGGGCAGGCATGCGGGCAGGCAGGCAGGCGGGCAGGCAGACAGACGGGGCAGCCCTGCTGTGGTCTTCCGCCTGGCTTGCAGCCAGGCACGCGCTACAAGGCGCCATGGTGATGCTGAATAGAGCCAGCCTGGTAGCAGGCCCCTCACGTCCCCCCCCTTCACGGGCGTCCCTGCCTGTCTGGCGTGTGATGCAGGCCGCACGCTGCAAGCGCTTCCCCATTACTCCCGCGGCATTCGACAAAAGCTGGAGAACTTGACGCGTAAGCTTGTGTGCGTTCAGGCACATCGAGCGCAGCTTGCATCGAACTGCTGTGTGGGCGCATGCGGCGACGGGGGTTTACATCCCCCGCCTGCCCCGCACAGCTTGCCTTGCCATACACCCCTGGGGCCCGCCAGCCGCTCGCCGTGCTCTGCTGCATTCACGGGCTGCACTGTGAATAGCCCCACCTCGCCCTGACCCATTGTGCTCGCACTGCTCCCCTGCCTGCCCTGCTCGGGCTGCCCTGCCCTGCTCTCTCTTCCCGCCTTGCCCTCGTGCTGGCTGCCCACCCACCGGCGCCCTTCCCCTTCGCCCTCCAACAGGCGACCATGACTGGTGGGGGCAGCATCGGATCCACATTGGAGAGCTCATGCCAGCAAACTTGACCCTCACGTACTCAGAGGCCCACGCCTCCTCCACCTTCTGCTTTGTGCTGCCCGGCGATGGGTGGAGCGCACGCACTGAGGACGCCGTGCTGCACGGGTGAGGGAGAAGCTAGCTTATCTGTCAACTGTCTAGCTAATCCTCTGGCTTCTCTTGTAGGAGGGACGAGGCATGCACAGGATTTGGTTGTGCGGGCAGAAGAAGTATGTCAGCAGCTGGTAGGGCCCGCACAGAGGACGCGGTGCTGCACGGGTGAGGGCCAAGTGACTAGGGTTTAAGGGTTTAGGGCTAGTGACATCATCATTCACGTATGGAGGGTTGGGGCAGAGCTGTGGAGGCAGGATGTGGTATTGCGAGACAGGGACAGTCTTCGCAGCGGAAGGTAGGGCCCGCAGAGAGAGAGGACGCTGTGGTGCATGGGTGAGGGCGGCGGCTGCCAGCCTAGCTTGGTCTGTGGGTGTGTCAAGCCGGGAAGGGTGTGTTGAGCAGGGAGGGTGGTTCGTGCTCGACGCCGTGCACCTCCCCATCGAATCCATCCTCAACTGCACCCTAGGGCCTTTCCTCCCATCTCAACTACGTGCACCCTTGTGCCCATTGCAGCTGCATCCCCGTCATTATTCAGGACTCCGTGCACCTGCCCTTCGAGTCCATCCTCGACTACAGCACCTTTGCACTACGAATAGCCCAGAGGGACATGGCGCGGGTGCCAGAGATACTCAAGGCGGTACCGCCGGAGCGCGTGGCCGAGCTGCAGCGTGGTCTGGCGGCTGTTTGGCGCAGGTGAGGCCATGCCTTGTTCACGCCCTACTGCCTACTCTTCTCGGGACGCAATTTGGGGCGCAGACGATGCAATCTGAAGCCCGAGCGCGCCCCTGCAGATCCTGGCTGCCTGCCTGCCCCTAGGCCTACGCCAGGCTTGTTTGCCGTGCCTCACCCTGCACCGAAACAGTGCACAGCTTCCCCCGCCTGACCACTGGGCCCCGCCCTGCCTGGGCACTTCACTGCGCCCTGCCCCTGCAGGTTTGCTTTCACTGGATATCGCCCCTATGCAGCGGTGGCACGGGCCCACTGGCAGAAGCATGCCAGCGCAGCAGCAGACGCAGCGGTGCCCGCGGCAGCGGAAGCGCAGGGGCCCCAGGCGCTGCACGAGCTACGAGATTATAAGCTTGGAGAGTCAGATGCCTTGGAAACAATATACTCGTGGCTGCATTCGCGCATACCCCACACCCGCGGGCCGCCGCCCGGCGGCGGCGGCGGCGGTGGTTAGCAGCGTCCGGGCAAACGACACGCGGCTGGGGCAGCAGAGGATGCGATGGCCAAGAGATGAGCTGCATGAACTGCCGTGTTGCCGCATGTCAAAGCTTGATACCATTTGAGGGTATATTGTATAATAATTGAAAGACATGGATGAGGTATATCATAGCACCCGAGCATGGCAGCAAGGCGAGGTGGACGGCAGCGTGGCGAAGGCGCTTGCTGGCTCCCATGCACTGTGCTTTGAAATGCGGTTGATGTAGCTGAAGGGAGCCAGCACGGAACCCTCTGCCTGGACGTGTGGTGGCATTCGATAGCGGGTGCCACTGCTGCTGTTAATGGTGTCCGCGACGTTCAACTTGTTGGGCTGCCAGCTGGCGGCGACGGACGGTACGCCAGCTGCAGTGGCTGGCGTGCATCACCGAACCGCCTCGGCAGCTCTGGGCACTGTGTGTTCTTTCAGTGCTCGCGCCACCCTTCAGTGTTCGGAGGACACTGCGGGCGGCTCGAGGCAGGGCTGCTCGGAGCAGGGCGGCAGCTGCTTGGGCGACATGGCGATGCCTTTCGCGGGCGAAGCGGGAATCTGGTGCGATCAGCACAGTCTGGCGCCGCTGCTAGCAAGCAAAGCGGAGCTTAGACACCTTTCCGACGTGGAGGAGCTGCTAGCAGGTGGGCTAACAGCCGGGCGGTGGGGGTTCAGCAGCAGTTGCATGACATGTAAATGCGATGCCGCGGGCCCGGAAGCCTGCCGCCTCTTGTCACTTCCCGGTGGTCTCCTTAATTCCTTGCACCCCGCCGCCGCGCCGCCCCTGCAGAGCACCACAGCTCCCAGCCCACCGGCTCCCCGCCGCCGCCCAGCGTGCTGAGGGGCGTGTTGGTGCGGTTCAAGCTGCGAGGGAAGTATCTGTTGCGAGCGGTGGAGGGTGCCGACGCTGCGGCAGCCAACGGCAAGCCAGCTGTCCAAGGCAGGCGAGTGGGTTTGGGCCTTGCAGCGCTAAGCCTGTGCTTCTTCCTTCCTAACTGTTCGTGTGCGTCTCAACAGAGGCGACGGTTCTGGGGCATACCTCTTCCTTTCAACCTCAACGCTCCTGATGCAGGTGCTGCTAGCAGCCCTGCTTGCATGCTTGTGCACCTGCTACACTGCGTGCCGACCTGGCTGTCGCTGGCCCCGCAGGCGCCAGAGGAGTCAGCACCGGGCGAGCCCCTGAAACTGCGCCGCATCCCCATTGCCAGCATCAGCGGCACCAACCCTCTGGATGACCAGCACTGGGAGGCGCTGGGGCGTGCCGAGGCAGGCGGACTGGCAGAGGACTGGGCTGCGTGTGGGCAGACGCCGACGGTGGCCGAGGTGCGGAGGGCTACACGCGTATGCCTGTCTTATCTTATCTGCAAACTTATCTTACCTGGTGTCCCACGACACTACGACTTCCAATACATGCCCACTGCATTTGCTGTAGCTTCGCATGCATTCATAAGCTCCGTCGCTCCGCTCAACCTGTGCCTGCATTGCGCTTGTGCTGCGCATTCCTGCAGGCCACCTCGACAGCTGCACGCAGGCAGGCTGCTCTGCTCTGGCATGCACAGCACTGTGCGGAGCCGCCGCCGGTGCGGCAACAGCACGTGCCAGCGCTGCTCAGCGCTCTAGCTGATGCTGCATTGCCGGGCCAGGCACTGCAGCAGCAGCAGCAGCTGGAAGCGTTGCAGGCGCAGCAGGCACAACAGCAGCAGCAGCAGCAGCTGGAAGTGGGGCAGGCACAGCAAGCACAACAGCAGGCGCAACTGCAGCACCAGCAGCAGCAACAGCAGCGGTTACAGCCTACCGCACTTCGTGCAGCAGGGCGCTCCCAGGAAGCGGCGCTGTCAGCTCCTGCCATGCAGCTGTCAACGGCTCCCACCCTGGTCTGCCCGGCAGGCTCAGCGGCACTGGCGGACAGCGGCATACGCTTTGAGCTGCCACAGGCTGGCGCCGCCTCACAGCAGCACCTCGAGCAGGAGCAGCAGGCGCCTGTGTGCTGTCCGCCCACCAGCCATGTGCCTGATGAGCGGCCGTTGCACAGCACTCACCACCGCAGGCAGCAGGAACAGCACTGGGAGATGCCCGGGGGATCAGACAGCGATTGGCAGCAGCGCGAGAACAAGCGGACGCGGGATCAGGGGTGGGTGGAGGAGGGGGATGCCCAGCGACAGCGTACGCAGCAGCACGCGCAGAAGCGGGAGCGAGAGGGGAGCCGACCACGTCGCTCGCGCAGCCCTGTGCAACGCCAGAGCCATAGCAGCGAGCGCAGCGGCGGCCGCGGCAGGGGCCCTGCCGATGACGAGCCCCGGCTGGTTCCTTTTCACCTGCGGCATTTCTACAATGGCGCCAATGGCAAGGCCGGTGCTGAGTGGTGCCTGATTGGCTGCAAACTGGTCATCTCCGGCTTGGCGCCTGCAGTCGAGTCAGCACGCCTGCGGGAGCTTCTGTCGAGCACAGGAGGCACAGGTGGGGTGCTGCGAAGCGGAAATGTACATCAGACATGCCCTTCTTCTTGCTCTGCTGCGCACTGCTTGCATTTGGCGTGTGCACCTTCTGAACTCAAAGGAAACCCAGCATGGGTGCTGTGTCACACAGTGTTGTGCAGCCTGCCCGCCCTGCTGCGTGTGCCTGCCCCCCAGCGCCTGTCCTCGCAACAGATCCGTATGTGATGAATCATTCCACCTCCCACAACCTACACATTGGTGTGCCGGTCTGCAGTTGTGAGTGTGCACCTGCAAGCTGGGGATAACCGCGGTGACATGGCACATGTTGAAATGGCCACAGCTCGCCAGGCATCACACACAGCGGAGATGCTGCAGGGCACAAAGGTCAGGCTGGCAGGTCGCTGCGAATGGCATCTTAGTCCATGGTGCCTGTGTGGGGCCCTTGAGACGACACCTTGCCGCCTGCCGACCTGCCCGCCTGCCTGTATGCCTGCCTGCCTGCCCGCCTTTTAGCTCTGCTACAGCTTGCCGTCAATCATTTCAACCGTCGACATTCTTCCGCCTGCTTACTTCTCAAAGCCTTCGTCATTCCCTGCCTGCAGCTGCAAGGGAGCAAGCTATTCTTGCGCGAAAGCCGGAATCATGTTGAAGCCATGCGGCGGCTCCACCCTCGCGACGCAGAGGCAGCAGAGCGTGAGCTTAGAGTTGCTGAAGCTGCAGCTGAGGCTGCACGAGCGCCAACTTCAGTGCAGCAGGTGAGGGGCCACTCCCCCAGACTTGCACAACAGAATGAGCAGTGGCGGCCAAAGCACGAGCGCAGGCTTAACAGCCGCGGCAGCAGCCCGGGGCTTGACTTGAAGAGCACGCGCCACGAGCCGATAGTCTGGCAGGGCGCTCGGAGGAGTCGCAGCCGTAGCCGCAGCCCGGCACATAGAGGCAGCCGCGGCGGCTGTTGGGATCCGTTTTGGAGGCTGGAGTGGGCAGCTCTCACACGGCTGGTCACCAGCGGGGGTCGCCTTCCGTTTCAGGTGCTCCTTGAACACGTGGGCGTGCCGCCCTTCTTGCGGCCGCCAACACCAGGTGAGCAGTCCTAACAAAACCGTGGGCCTGTCCCGTACATGATAGGATAGGGTTAGGGTTTTAGTTTAAAACCCTAAACCCTAACCCTAAAAGCAAAAGCAAAGCATGCATGGGCAACTCAACAGCATCAACCTGGCCCTCGTGGCTCGGTGCACAGCCCGCCTTGTTGTGGGGCATGGCTGTGGCCCTGCGCGCAGCGCTGCGGCCCTTACAACCTTAACCCCTCCTATCCCCCACCCTCACACACACTGCAGCCGGCCTCGAAAGCTTCCTGTCCGCACGGCCCCACCTGTTTCGTCTGCCCTCTCACAGCGACGTCGTGGAGGTTGTGCCTGGGGCAGAGGCGTTCCTGCGATATAAACGCGGCCTGCTGCAATTCTTGACCGACCACCCCCCACGCGTAGAGCTGGGACAGTTGGAAAGGGAAGTGCCCCGGCCGCCCGGCCTGGCACACGAGGTCGCATCTTTGGTGAGGAGGGTTCGTCCTGCCACGTGCCCAACAGACTGGTGATACGGAGTAGCAAGCACGGGGCCTGAGCTTGCATGGCACGAGGACACGGCTGCCAAATTCCATGCTACCTGCTGCCCACCTGTCTGCCTGTCTGTTCTCCAAAACAAGTATGCTTCCCGTTGCCTGCCCATCTGCCTTCCATACTGGCCTAACAGCCTCCTTCGTGTGTCCCCCTTTCTCTGTTTGGCATAGGGGCTGAATAACTTTATTTGCAAGTACATGCGGAATGAGGTATGGGCAGTTGGTGGGCCCGGCGCTTACCACAACCCCAATCTGTGCACCGTGGAGCTCTGCCCCTACCGCGAGGCGCCCTGCTTCGCTGGCCGGCCCCTCTTCGCCTGCGCACACTTTGACGGCTTCTTTGCGAAAAGCTGCCCCGACCAGGAACACTGTCCGCTGCCACATGCGCGGTTACGGAGAATGCAGTGAGCTTGACACCCCCTTGGTGACTTGATCAAAGCGCTCGCCCACGGTGGCAAAAGCGGAGCCAGCATCGCCGCTGTGTGTGCCAGCATCAGCTCCTGTGTGTTCCAGCATTATCACACATGCGATCCTCGTGTTTTATTTGCTTATGTAATATATTCAAGCCACACGGTTGCTTCCAGCTGGCCGTGCCGCAGTTGCGGGTGCTCACGTGTGGCATAGCCGCTATGCAGCTCGGCGCATCACCGCCCCCTTCGTGTTGTGGTTGCAGCTGTTGCGACTATGGGCTACTTCCAATGCTGCACTGGGGTCCTTAAGCAGCGTAATTTAAACATTGCGATATATGGCATGTGTCTGGCGACTAATGAGCGAGGCCGCACACAATACTGGCCGCACACAATATTGATCAGCCGGGCAGTGGGGCCCCGGGGCGGGTGTTAGCAGCTGCATGGTGGGGCGACGACAGCCCGTAGATGTGACCAGGTGAAGCAATCTTCGTTTAGTTTGATCGTTTACCTCTGTGTAAGCTGCTGCGATCGCCAGATTGTGCGGCAGTAGAGGTGAGCCTGGTCTAGCCGGCCGGCCAGGCATCGCACCTGGGAGGCGAGGCGGTGACGGCAGCGTTGCATTCCAGCATGCCGTGGCTCCAGGGCTGGAGACCCAGCTTTGCATCGCCGTGTGGCTCCTTTGAAAGGTTAATTTCACCTGCGAGCGGACACGCGCGCACCCTTGAGCGTGACTGACGGCGCTCGGGCGGGCCATGGCGTCGCCTCTCGCGGGCGACCCCCGCCTTGCTTGCAACCAGCTTAGTCTGGCGCCGCTGCTCACAAGCAAGGCGGAGCTGAGCTGCCTTGCCCAGGTGGAGGAGCTCCTTAAAGGTGGGCCCCTAAAACCCGCGCGCGCAGCAGTCTGAGGCGGCGAAAGTTAAACAGTGGCATTGCACGTCGCTGCAGCACCTTGGACACGTAGCCGCGGCTTCCACTCCACCGTCCCGACGCCCCGCCGCCGCCGCTCCCTGCACCCTGCCGTCCCCGCCACCCTTGCAGAGCACCACAGCTCCCAGCCCACCGGCACCCTCCCGGCCCCGCCCAGCGTGCTGAGGGGGGTGCTTGTGCGTCTCAAGCTGCGCGGGGAGTACCTGTTGCGGGCAGTGGTGAAGCGCGCCGATGCGGCAGCAAGCGACGGCAAGCCCGCCGTCCTGGTGCAGGCAAGAGGGGCGAGTGCTTAGTCCTCGCTCCTCCCTTGCTTCTGTTGATAACATATGCAGTGCAGCGCAGCTGTTGAGAAAGGCCCTGCTGTGAACTCATCTGTCTGCACCCGCACCCGCTGCCCCCGCAGGCGCCAGAGGAGTCGGCGCCGGGCGAGCCCCTGAAACTGCGCCGCATCCCCATTGCCAGCATCAGCAGCACCAACCCTCTGGATGACCAGCACTGGGAGGCGCTGGGGCGTGCCGAGGCGGGCCGGCTAGCAGAGTGCTGGGCTGCGCATGGGCAAGCGCCGACACTGGCCGAGGTGGGGCGGGCAAGGAGGTTGGGTGTGGGTTTGCCTGCGCAGCGCTGCTTGCACCGCCTTGCCTTGCGTGTCCCGGCGAGCGTCGGCTGCCTTCTTGCTCCAGCTGCGTGCACTTGCCCAGTGGCCTGCCTGTCCGCTTAACACTTGGCTGCAATGTGCTTACGTTGTGCGTTCATGCAGGCCGCCGTGATAGCGGCGCGCAGGCGGGCCGCGCTGCTCTGGCACGCGCAGCACTGGGCGGAGCCGCCACTAGTGCGGCAACAGCACATTGCAGCGCTGCTCGACGCGCTTGGCGATGGAGCGATTGTGGCAGAGGCGCGGCAGCAGCCGCAGCAGCAGCTGGAAGTGGGGCAGGCGCAGCAGGCACGACAGCAGGCGCAGGCGCCACAAGCGCAGCAGCAGCAGCAGCGGCAGCAGTCGCCCTCCACACCCCCTGGTGTGGCAGGCTCAGGTGTAGCGGCTCTGACAGCTGCTGCCACTCAGCCTCTGGCGGCTCCAAACCCTGTCCTCTCTGTTGCACAGGCGGCAGCAGCAGACGGTGGCCTTCGCCACGAGCTGCCACAGGCTGGCAGTGCCAGGCAGCAGCACCCACAGCAGCAGCGACAGCAGGCACCTGTGTATCATCCACCCACCATCCATGAGCCAGATGCGCAGCTGCTCCAAAGCACGCGCCATGGAAAGCACGAGGGTCAGCGCCGGGCTAGGCCAGCGGGCGCGAGAGATGAGCAGCGGGAAGTCAGTCCATCAGGCGGAGCCTCCGGGAACCAGGACGTTGTTGCAGGTGCGCTGCCGTGCTGTTGGCGGCTGCTGGACAGCTGGCTGCTCCTGCTTCGTGATGGGGCCTGTCTGCTCCACGGTGCAGGGCTGTTGCTGGTGCTTTTGGCACAGTCGCTACTCAGCCTGCTTGCTTACCTCCCTGTGCCTGCTTACCCTGCCTGCCCTGCTTACTGCACGCCTTGCCGTCAATCGCAGGCCGTGCAGCCCACCGCTGCAGCCGCAGCCGCAGCCGCAGCCGCAGCCCGCGCAGAGCACAGCGCGGCCCCCAGCGCAGCACTGTGAGCCTGCCAGGGATCAGTGGTTTGGGTGAGGCGGTGGACGTGCTGTCATTGGCTGTGCGCCGGGCAGTGCCTTACCTAGAGGCCGCAGCCGGTGTCAAGCGTATCGCGCTCACCGCGCTGCTGCGGCGCGGGCTGATACCCTTTGGCGCCGGCGGGGAGAGCGCCTACCGCCAGCTGCCCCTGCACCTCTCCACAAAGCTGTGCCAAGAGGTCCTGGATGAGGTGCGTGAGAGTTTGGTACGTGTGGCACTTGAGGTTCATGTACTTGAAGTGCTTGTAGGTGCTATGCGGCCGTCTGCTTCGACCGGAGTGCTGCACCCGCTTCTGTATCAGCCCTGCAACCGCTGCCGCTGTTGCTGCTGTATATACATTATGAAGGGAAGCATCCTCCTGGCTTGGTTTAAGGCTCAGCGCGTGCATTTGCTGTATGTATGCCCTCCATACACTCTTGTCGTTGCCCCCACCCTCACACCACACCGCACTTGCGCAGGTGGCACGCCAGGGCCCCGACGTGGCAGGGAAGCTGGGCAGGTACGCTGCCCGCGGCTCTCCCGTCAACTGGCTGGTGGCCCTTTTAGAGGACGTGACCGACAGCCGTCTGCTGGACATTATTCGTCATGAGGTGCAGCTTCACGTGCGCTACCTGGATGCTGAGTATGGTACCACAGGGTGTGGCAAGGGGGGCGCCGATGGAAGCAGCGGTGCGGGCAGTGGCAGCGGAAGAGACAAGCGGGGCACGGGGGCGGCGCGCGGTCGCTCGCAAGTTGGAAGCGGCGGACGGGACAGGGTGCAGGAGCATGGTGAGGCGCAGCAGGACCGGGAACATCAGCGAGAGCGAGGACAGGAAGGGGGAGCTGAGCGGGCAGGCCGTGCGGCCAGCCCCAGCCGGCGCCAGCACAGCGCCGGTGGGCGCGGCCGCAGCAGCAGCAGGGTTGCTGGCGTCACGGAGCCATTGCTGGTTCCGTACCTGCTGCGGCACAGGCGTACCGTCATGGGTAAGCCCCCGGCCACCTGGTGCCTGACTAGCTGCCAGCTGGTTGTCTCTGGCGTGCCCCCGGGAGTCGAGCAGGCACGCCTCCGGCAGTTGCTGGAGAGCGCAGGAGGCACAGGTGCGGTGCCATGCCCCTTTCCTGCTTGGCTATGCTATCCTGCCTGGAACCAGCCATCTAATTGTGCGTGCTTGCCTGCCTGCTTGCTTGCTCTGCTCCCATGGCCAATTCTGAGGCCTTGAGAATGGGGTGCCACTCAGTGCCAGCCGCCAACCGAGTTATTGCCACCGCGCGCCTGTCACTGGGCACTCTCCCAGCACCCTTGGGCGTGCATCTGCAGCCCACTTGTGAAATTGAGGAGCAACGACTGCTGCGCCCCGGGTGCTTGCAGTGGTGCACATGTCGGTGCGGAAAGGGGATGTCCGTGGTGATGTGGCGTATGTGGACATGGCAACAGCACGCCAGGCAGCACACACAGCAGAGGCACTCCAAGGCACCACACAGGCGAGTTTGGTGGCATGTGGGCACACTTGATGCATTGAGTGCAGCGCAGGCATGAACATGTGCCTGGTTCCGCCTGCCTGCTTGCACTTGCATCCGAACATGTCTCGTTTGCTTCTTGTCTTCTCAGCAAACCCTCGCCGCGACACCTAAATTGCTGCTGTTTGTTTGCGCGCCTGCAGCTGGGGCAGGGCAAGCTGTATATTTGCGAGAGCCACAACATGCTGGAGAAGTTGCGGCAGAAGTTCCCACATGAGGCGCAGGCAGCGGAGCATGCACTCAGAGCAGCTGTAGCTGCAAACAAGGGAGAGCCTGAGGCAGCGCCGCCGTCACCACGGCAGCAAGCCCAACGTGGGCCCAGCCCGCCCAGACGAGGAGAGCAGGAGCAGAGGGGGCGGACCAAGCGGGAGCGCAGCCCCGGCGGCATCGACATCGGAGGCAGCACCCGGGCAGGGCTCACCCCATGGAGTATGCGGAGGGATGATGGCTTGCCGCCGGGCTGGGATGTTACCGGGAGGAGACGCAGCCGCAGCCGCAGCCGCAGCCGCAGCCACAGCCGCAGCGCACACAGAGGCGGCTGCTGGGACCCGCTGTGGCGCTTTGAGTGGGCCTGCCTGACGCGGCTACTCTCTTCTGGGGGGCGTCTCGAGCTGCGCGCGCTGTTTGAGCATGTGGACGTGCCCTCCTTCCTGGGTCCGCCCACCCCAGGTGAGCGAGGTGGGCTGTGGGCTGTGGGCCTGCAACGGCCTCATTAGAGCAAATGAGCAGCACCGCCCTGTTGCAACCACCCCCTAGCTCTATATCTTGGCCGAGCTGACAGCTAGCAACTAAGCTTGCTTCCTGCCTGCTCGCCTGCGCGACGCCCGCCTCACTCCACCCCCGCCTTCCCTCGAAGAAGCTCCCCAGCGCCCGCCTCATTTAAGTATGGCCGTGCACCCTTCCACAAACCTGAACCTGAACCCTTCCCCTTCCCTGGCCCTGGCTTCAGCCTGCCTGGAGGGCTTCTTGGCAGCCCGGGGCCACCTCTTCTCTCTACCTTATCATAATGATGATCGCAGCGACTATGTGGAAGGAGTGCCTGGGGCAGAGGCCTTTCTGCAGTTCAAGCGGGGCCTGCTGGAGTGCCTGGCAGACCACCCGCCCCGCATGGAGATCGACTTGCTGGAGCGGGAGGTGCCCCGGCCGCCCGGCCTGGCGCCCGAGATGGCGACAATGGTGAGCTTATGTTATCGAGGAAGGAATACTGGGTTATTTGCTGACTGGACAGAACGAATGGGACCAGCACAGGGTACGGAGCATGCTGGCTGCTCGGGCGGCGCGGCTGGGCTGCGACTCTTTCAAACTGCCGCTGTAGCCGGTACAGCGGCTGGGCTGTGTCTTGTAAAAGTGGCAGCTGAAGCCGGCACGAAGCCCGTCAACCTGCCTGTGTGCCTGCCACACTCCAGCCCGCCTGCTTGCCTGCTGCTGCACTGCCCTTCTGCTCCTTCTCTCCTCCACCCCCTCGCCCCGTTGATGCCCACACATGCCCTACCCACCTCTGTTACCGCAGGATCTGAAGCGCTTCCTTTTGAAGCACATGAGCTATCATGTCTGGGTCGTCAGCGGGCCCAAAGCGTACCGCTCGCCCCGCCTGCACACCGTCGAGCTCTGCCCCTGCCCCGAGGCGCCCTGCTTCGCTGGCCGCCCCCTCATTGCCTGCCCCCACTTTGACGGCTTCTTCGCGTATAGCTGCCCCGACCAGGAGCGGTGCCCCATGTCGCACGCCCGGCAGCGGCGGTGGTACTGATTTCGCACACCTTCAGGTCCTCTGCACTCACAGGATCCTCCTCCCCTTTGAGGCCTGCAGGGCCCAGTGTGAGCACCCTGCCGCCCGCCAAACTCCTCGCCGCCCCTCATCCTCTCCTCTCGCCGTTCTCACTGCCCATGTCCTCCTCTTCGCTGCCCTCCTCAGCGCTGCTGCACCAACCCCTGCCAAACTGGCCCCGCCGCTACATGCATGTATATCAGGCCGCCGCAACTGTGGCGCGCAAATCTGCTTCCTTCTCGTAAAAATGTTTTGATCATGCATGCCAATGTGTAATTGGCAAATTATAGGCAACTGGTAGGCAAGGAATGAGCTTCACCAGAGCAGGCAGGCAGGGTCGGTGCGGAGCAGCAGCAGCACTTTGCGTCGCTGCACCATTTGCCGGTTCCGGCTCTGATGCATTGCGTCCTGCAAGGCGGCAGCCACTGAAGGCAGCAAATCACATCGTATAGCGGGGCTGGGTGGGAGGCTTGGCGGCACACTCCACAAGCGCCTGAGGGGGGTGTTTAGGGGTGCCGGCGCCAGCTCAGCGTCGCAGTACTGCGAGCTGGTCTCCCATGCCTGGCCGTGACTGTGGGTCTGGGTACAGCGCCAGCACTGCAGCATTCCTGCTGGTGCTTATACTGATGCTTCAAATCCGCCTACTACTGTCTGCTGAGTGGCACGCTGGCCATCCCGATGCTCCCGCCGCTAAATGGCCGAACGGCGGGCACTTCTCTGACCATGCAGACTGCGTGGCTTGGTGACTGCTGGCATGGCACACCTCCTCTTTGCAGCGACTTGTGACATTATAAAGATGCTGCAAAATTAAGCAATAATGTAAGGATCAAAAGATGGTTGCAAACATGGCTGCATGCAGCAAGAACAGAGTGCGGAAGGCCACCAGGCACCCAGGCTAACGCCAGGTCAGCAGGCCGTGTTTGGCCGTGTTGGCCGCCGGGCCAAAGTTCGTCGAAAGCGAGCGCGCCATTCAGCGTCTGGGGGCTGCGATTACAGAACAGCCCCCATGGCTCCAAGAACGGACGAAAGCGAGTTGGCCATCGGCCGGGCCGTCCTCTCGGCGGACCTCGCAGGTGCTGCGGCGCTCTGCCAGCAGCGCGATTGGTCCCTGCTCCGCATCGGCAAGCTCGCGGCCCTGGTGCAGCCGGCGGGCAAGGCGAAGCTGGCGGGACAGGCGGCGGCGCTGCTCCTGCGGCAGCGCGCCTGCCGCCCCCAACACACAGCAAAGCTCTTTCTGGTGCTCCAGCCCAGCGGCACGCCTGCAGCTGCCGGCGACGCTGGGGTGCCACTGCTCAGCGAGAATGTGCAAGTAGCCGGGCACTTTGATTCCATCATTAAGACACACCTCAGGTGGGCATGCGGGGGAGTACGTTGATTCACTGATGAGCACTGTGCAGCTGGGCTGGATTGGCTGTTGGCGAGGCCCGCCCGCGGTTTTGGCGGCACCGGCCGTGAAACTGGGCGCTGCACTTTCACGATTGCATGCCCATGCACGCCCTGCCAGGTGCATCTGAACACGGCCTGCCCACACATCCGCCCAATTTGCTTGCAGCCAGTCTGATGCGAGCTTCCTCCCGACTTCTGAGCCAAACCTGGCACGCTGTGGCTCCGAGAAAGCGGTTGTCACCTTCCACCGGCAGCTGGACAGCGACGAGGTGAGAAGAGAGTGGGTGACGAGGCAGGACTCGGGTCCTGCGCTATGATGCGAGTGCGGGCTGCTCTATTTGCAGGGCACCAGAGGAGTGGCGGCTGCCCTCCCTGCCAATGTGCTTTATGCCTCTTGCTGCCGGTCCTGCTGCCACCACAGTACCGTGTCTGCGCGGGACAACAGCCCTTTGGTGCGTCAAAGCAGTTTGTTCGGTGTCCCCGCTTGCTGTGCAGGGACCCTGCCAGCTGCGGGTGGATCTCTCCCGCTCAGAGCTGTGCGCACTACTCTGGCACGACCTGGGGTCTGGGGTGCCCTTCACAGTGCAGCAGGGGGCAGCCGTTGAGTGCCGATGCCTGGCAGCTGCCGAGCTGGGCATCGTTGGCAAGCGGCGGCTGCTGCAGCTGGCCTTGCCAGGTGCGGCCAGTGACGGTTCATGATGGCGACCTGTCCCTGGTTGGTCAGCCGGCTTCCTGCGGAGAAGAGCGGATCTTGATCGAAGGGCAAGCATAGGGAGGGAGGGCGTCTGCTGCAGTTCTGGCACAAGATCCGCGTCACGCTCGGCAGGCCGCTCGCTCGCTCCCTGGAACACTGTGCTCCCTGGAACACTGTGCTCCCTGGCACTAGCTTCCGTCATACCTCATCATGTGCTTTCATCGCTCACAGTTGTGGCGCAGCCCAAGCTGGTCAAGACCCTCTCCCACAAGCCTGCCGCCACTGGCGGAGGGACAGAGTTCACCCTGCCAGCCGGCACGCTGCAGCCAGGGCAGCACGGCGTTGCGCAGCGCTGGGCTGGCCCAGACATGAGAGCAGACGCGCCAATGGTGAGTGCCCAATGCCGCCCGCCCGACCGGTGCGAGCTGCCCCGCTTGCCGCCTTGATTCAGTCTGCGTGCCCGGGCAGTGGGCTGTGCATGCCATTTGCAGTGCGCACATGTTTATGTTCCTTGCTCAGCACGTGGAAGTTCCACGTGAATGCATGCGCACGCACCCATTGCTTCGCACGCTTCAAATTCAAATTGGCAGCTGCTCTGCTCTGTTCTGACATCACCCACGCCACCACAGGTCATGGTGTTCACTCTTGTGGATGTGCGGCGTGTGTTTGCGGAGGGTGGCCAGGCCAGCCAGGCAGCGTCTGCTCAGGATGTGGCAGCTGTTCTGTCCGGCCTGGGCATGCCTGCACCAGTGCAACCCCAGCAGCAGCAGCAGCAGCAGCAGCAGCAGCAGCAGCAGCAGCAGCAGCAGCAGCAGCAGCAGCAGCCTGGCGCCGCATCGCCGGCAGCGGGAGGTGCGCCCTCTGCTGCTTTGCTGCAGCAGGCAGCGGCAGCAGCAGCAGCAGCAGCGGCCTCTGAGCAGCCCAGCACGAGCTTCACAGCACTAATGCAAGAGGCCGTTGACATCGCGGTGCCTGGCTGGCAGCTGCCCATTCAGCAGCAGCAGCAGCAGCAGCAGCAGCAGCAGCAGCACGTTCACTTCACTGTGGGGCACGCAGCAGCAGCCGCAGGTCTTCCCACTGTTCTGCAGCCAGCAGGCCAGGCGGGAGGAGCATCTGGGGTGGGGCGAGGCTTCCTAGGCGGGGGCCTGTCCCAGAGCTACCCCGCCCAGGCGCTGCAGCCGCAGCCACAGTTCATGCCGCCGATGCTTCAGGCGCTGCAAGCCCTGACGCCGCCTCGGCACGGCTGGACGCAGCAGCAGGCCTTTGTCAGCATGGCTCGGTTTGAGCAGGCACAGGAGGAGACGGAGGCGCGGTTTGAGCAGGCACAGGAGGAGACGGAGGACAGCGTGCATGTCGTGGCAGGCAGTGTGGATGCACTGAGCGCCACGGTGTCAGCCCACAGCACCCAGCTGGAGTGAGTGGGTGGTGCAGTGCCAGCAGGGGTGTTAGTTTCGACTGAACTGAATGAGCGGTGGGCAGTCTGTGCCGCAGGGTTGGCCGGCGGTTCAGCACCCAGTATTGTGGGCCTGGGCAGGCAGGTACTGACCTGCTATAACTGCACCTGCTTGCCAGGCCTTCTTCCCAATACATGTCGTCACATTCTGGTACACCCGCGCTGTCCCCACTGTCTGCTGCACCCCTCCCCTGCAGGCGGCTTTCCAGCCAGGTGGCCAGCCTGAAAGTGAGCTCGTCCGCTCACCTGGGCGTGCTGAACGAGGAGGCGGAGGTCAGCTCTGGCTCCCCGCTGCCAGAGGGCTCCTATGGCAAGCGGTTCCGCCAGCACTACGAACTGGACGTCGCCAGCTCAGCAGCCGCTGCCGCCGCAGCTGCTGCTGCAGCGCATGCTGCCCCAGGGGCGGCAGCAGGCAGGGCAGGCATCGGCGCAGCTGCCGGATTGCCCGCAGCGGCTGGGCTGCCAGGTGTGGCGGCGGCGCCTGAGGGGCAGCTGCCCAGCGTTGACCAGGTCAAACTTTTCGTGCGCGAGGGGGTGCTGAGCGGGGTGGAAGGGAAGGACAGCCTGGCGGTGGCGCAGCAGCTGAGGGGGCTGCTGGGGGTGAGCAGCGTGAAGGGAGAGGTGGACCTGGCCAAACTGGTGAGTCATTCAAACTCTGTTTTTCCTCATCCCCCCATCACTGCATCTGGTTTCCCGCCCCCATTATATTATCACAACATTACTCAGGAGCCGGGGGGCAGAGAGATGAGGAGTTAGTTGTTGAAGACGAAGAACAGAAACGACTCAGGGCGTGTGAGGAGGAGGCCAGCAGAGGGCGGAGGTCCAGGGGCGCGGGGGGGGGCAGCAGGGGTGGCTTCCCTATTATAGCCCCTCTTGAATGTGAATGGTGTGCGGCAGGGGATAGTGTGTTTAGGAAGGAGCATGCGGAACAAGCAGGCCGCCGAAACTAGCAGGATGAAGACAGGCACGGAGGTTGGTGTGGTGAGAAGAGGCAGCAGGCAGAACGGGTGGCTGAATTTGCCAGTCTTATCCCTTGCCAATCACGGCACATCCTGCATCTGCCCATGCATGCACGCGCTGCAACCAAGGGCTGCCCTCTCAAGGCACATATTCCACCGAGGGGCTGCCCTCAATACCTTTGTCCCGAATCCCTGGCTGCAGGCCAACCGCGCGCTGTACCAGCTGGAGGCAGCGGGGCTGAGCCGGCGGAAGGGCACCAAGCCCGGCAGCAGCACGCCTGTGTGGTGGACTGCAGGATGAGCACCAACGAAAAGGAATGCAGGAGACAGGGTGCCAACAATACTGACGATGCCAAGCACTTCACGCGGCGGACAGGCGGGCAGCATGAGCGTCAACGGAAGGAATGCAGCAGACGGAGTGCCAGCCAATACTGCCAATGCCGAGACATGCTGTGCGCCAGCAAAACAGTGCAAGAGACAGAAAGCGCCAGCACCACATGCAGTAGACGAAGTGTAAAAAACACTAACCCCCCATCTGCCAGGCAGTTCACACAGCGACCAGCAAGACAAGAGTGACAGGCTTGTCAGGCGGTAGCACTCTCACCCCCCAACTCCCAAGCACTCCAGATTGGCGGCCACAGCAGCAGGGCGCCACACCCAAGATTAAAATTCCACTGCTGCCTTGGCCCAGTATTCCCGACCCAGAGGCGGCATCATGTAGATTACAGGGCGTGCGTGTGATGTGACAACTGTGAGCACTTTATATGAATGCAAAAGGGAGTGGCAGAGGGGTTCAGAGGTCCTTTCGATTCAGAGGCGGGCAATGCTGTCTTTAATCCACACGGTTGAACAGGCGGCACAATTGAGCAGGCAGCAGCATGGGGGCTGCGCACCCTTTGGCAGCTTCAGGGCTGGCAGGCGGGGCTGGCCCGCCCGCCCGCCTGAAGCGCTGCATGGCAGCCCTGACGATGGCAGGCACAGCGTGTGCAGTTTGCAAGCCCCACTTCACATGCTCACAGCCTGCTAGCTGGCGCGCGCAGCAGTCAGAGCGCCTGGGCGAATGCCAGCCCCTGCTGCGCCAGGTCAGCAGGCGCCGCCGCCCGCTGCACCACCGCCTTCTTAATGGCGTCGTTTTCCTCCCCGCTGCCGCCCTCCAGGTAAGCGCCCACCACTGCGCCGTCCTGCACCCAAAAGGCGCCAAACTTGCCGGAGGCGGGGTCGCCGTGCCGCACGCACTCGCCCTCGCTGAGGCCGTAGAACTGCGGGGGGGAGGAGGGTGGGGTGAACGGGCGGGAAGGGAGGAAGGGGTGAGAGTAGAGGCTTTGCTGAGGCCGTGGTACTGCAGGAGGAGAGGGGAGGGGAGGGGAGGGTGAGTTGAGGTGGGGTGGGGTGAGAGGGGACGGGAAGGAGGGAGGCAGCAGGGAGCAGCCCTCGTTGAGGCTGGAGAAATGTGGACGGGGAGGGTGGGGCGAGGTGGGGTAAGGAAGGGTGGGGTGAGGGGGCGGGAAGGGAGGCAGGAAGCATGGAGCATCCCTCGCTGAGGCCGTAAAGTTGCGGGAGGGGAGGGTGGGTGACAGCTGAGGAAGAAGGGGCACACGTCAGGCCAGGGCACACGTAAACTACATAGCCCAACATGTTGCATGCATGCCTCCCCCGCCAACCTGCCTGCTGCCAGACGAGGGAGAAGGGGCTTACCCAACAAAGCATACCAAAAACACAAAAGTGCCAAACTCAAACCGGGGTGGTACATCACTGCGACCAGAACTGCTGCATGCCTGCATGCCCGCCCTGCATGCCCGCCCGTAGTAAATCTAGAGCAGTTTCAGCTCGCAGTGATGTACCACCCCAGTTTGTACGCCAGAGAGGCAAAGGCGCCGCGTGGGCCCACTTGCCTGCCAGCTGAGGGAGAAGACGCGGGAGTAGAAGAATGGAAGGTAGTCGAAGTCGGGGCCGCCGGGGGACAGCAGAGACCCCACCACGTGCGTTGCTGTCTGCCTGCGGGAGCGGGAAAGGAGCAGAGGGAAGAGGGGAGGGCGGAGGGAAGGGGGGTGGGGATGGGTTGGAGGACGGTGCTGCCTTTGTAGCGGGAAGCGAGGAGGGAGGAGGGCGGAGGCAGTGGGGGTGGGGACGGGTTGGCGCTGGCTTCTGCCTTAGCTGAGGGTGGCGGGAGTGGGGGCAGGTTGGCGGCAACTGTTGCTTCTGCCTTCGCAAGGGGTGTAAAGACCACTGGGGCCTGGCTGCCCTGCCGCCCTCTTTGGCCTCGCTTCCTGCGCGCCGCCTCTTCCCACGAAGCTCCAGCACTGAACAACCGGAGAAGCTAGGACCCTCAACCCTCAATTCATTTCCCTCCAAACAAAGCCCCGCTACAAGAACACGTACTCGCAGCATGTGAGGTGATTTCGTACCCTCAATCTCACACCCTCAAATTTCCTCCCACACACGCCCCGCTGTGACTGCTGATTTTTCTTTGCTACAAACTACATTCTGATACACTCACCCCCCACCCTGTCCCATGAGACCTTGCTGACTCCCCCTGGACTTGAAAGGTAATTGATTTGATTTAATTGATTTGCCGTGCTCCTGTGCACCTAGGACCCTCAACCTCTCCCCTTCGAATCCTCTCCCATACACGCCCAGCTATGACTGCTAGCTCAGTGCAGCTGCCGCCTTACCTGCAGCATGTGACGTGCTCCTGCCGCACCGGGCTGCCGCCGGAGAGCTTCAGCGGGAAGGTGGCCACGTCACCCACGGCGTACACATCCGGGTTGCTGGACTGCGGGGGCGGGGAGAGGGGACACACACGAGGGGAGGGGGGCAGGAGCAGGGGGTCAGCCGGGTGGGAATGGGAGGAGACAGAAACAAACAAAAAGAACTACACGGTTGAATGACCGCATGGCCGAATGAGCCTGACCTGCAGCTGCCCATTCACAACGATGCCGCCGGGGGGTCCCTCCACCAGGTCGAGCTGCCCCGCAACGCATGCACACATCTACCACACGCTCGCACGAACCCACCCTATACCACAGCAATCGCGCACCACAGGGCTTTATAACGCCCACCTGCAGCTGCCCGTTGACCACAATGCCGCCGGGTGGTCCCTCCACCAGGTCCACCTGCCCCTTGAGCAGGTCTGTGTTGGGGCGGGCCCCCACGCCCACCAGCACCAGAGAGCAGTCCAGGCGGGTGCCGCTCTTCAGCACTGCAACAGAGACCTGCAGCAGGGGTGGTGGGGAGGCAAGGGTAGCACGGCTTGAGGTTGGGCAATCATGATGAGTGCCTGGGTGAAAGAGAGCAGGTAATTAGCACAAGCGCCGCTCTTCAGCACCACAACAAACACAGACACCTGCAGCAGGGGTGGTGCGGGGTGCGAGGTTGGAGGGGGTCAGAAGGAGTGTATGGGTCCACAGGAGAGCAGTCTGGGCGGGCACCGCTCTTTCGCACCGCAACAGAGGCCTCTGCAAAAGGGGTGGCCGGTGCAGGGTCAGGCGAGCAGGATGTTGTGCCATGGGTGTTTCCCGCAGGCAGGTTGCTATCACCTGACTTCCCCGCTGGCCGCCGTCTCGATGCCGGCTCCGGCCCTGCATTGCTGACACAGCGCTGTTCAAAACAGCACACCACTCAACCCACACCTGCTCTGTTTTCACAGTTCAGAGGGCGCCACCCACCCACCCACCTTGCCGTCGGCGCCCTCCAGCGCCGTCACTGTGTCACCCTTCAGCAGCTTGATGCCCTTCTCTGCAGTGGGGAAGGAAACAGATCAGCCCTTGAGAGGATGAAGCAGCAAACAGCGGGGGAGTGGAGGAGGGCGCGGTAGGCGCGGCTCGGCGAGGGAGGTGAAGCAGCGACAGTGCTGGCATGGGCAGCTTGATGCCCTTCCTCTGCAATAGACGACACACAAGGTCATTGCGCGAAGGCGTCAGGCGCTGCTGTTTGAGAAAGGAGAAGCAAAGGCAGTGCAGGCTGGAGCATCTATCTCTCTCTGTGCAGGGAGGCGCAGCGAGCGGCAAGACAGGGACATGGTGACAGGGTGAGGGAGGCGATAGGCAGCGGGCAGGCCCAGTAGCAGACCCACTGCTCGGCACTCCATGAGAGAAGTAGCATCCATGAGAGAAGTAGCAACAGCAGCAGGGTACACGCCGTCGTGGGGCACGGCAGGGGCGCCTGCACCAAGCCACCTCCCCTTGCTGCCTTCCCGACTGGCTGGCTGGCTGGCTGGCTGCCCTTCATATGTATTGCCTCTCTGTAATGTATTGGATTCCTTGTGTTCTTTATCAAGCTTGCCTGCGTAGAATGATTCGTAGAAGGCGGCAATCTCGGGGGTGAAGAGGCGCGACATCATCCTGCACACAAAACAGAGCAGGCAGGCGGAAAGGCAAAACCAAGCGTGTGCGGTGATGAGGCGGGGACATCATGCTGAAAAACGAAGACCCAACCCTAGAATGCACGTATGCGCAGCCTGCCCGCACAAGCAAACATGAGCAGCGGCACGTGCCTACAGAGGAGGCAGGGAGGCGGGCGGGCACGCGGCACCCTACCAGCTACCCACCTCTGCAATTACAACTGCAATTCCCAAACCCACCTGTCCTCCGGAAAGACGATGGTGACGTCCAGGCCGTTCATGGCCAGGCAGGCGGCGCACTCCATGCCGATGTAGCCGCCGCCCACGCACACGGCCTGCGACAGCAAAAGGGAGGGTTGCAGGGCGATAACACATGTGTGTACGTGAGTGAGTGTCTCTGGAGGGGGAGGGAGGGTTCTGGATGTGGGGTGTGGATCAAGGGAAGACACTGCCTGCAGCCCTGTGCGCCAGGCACACCGCTGCAGGGCCGGTGAGTGCGGGCACACTCGCTGGGCACGGAGACTCAGAGATCTAATCTCATGGTGTGCAGTCCCCTGGGCCACAAGCACGGCCCCTTACCCCTGCGTATTGCTGAGCTTCGGGCACCCCAGTTTCCACACATCAAACATACCGATGTACCGCATTCCACTGCAGCACACGCGCTATTCACCTCCCATCTCCCATCAGCCTGAGGCGGCGCACTCAACACCTTGCACCCCTGCCGCCCCTGCCTAGCCACGTGCGCACGACATGCCCCTGCTGAGCATGCTGTTGTGGAAACCATGGGAACAGGCAGGCAGGCCAGCGCACCTTCCCGCCAGCTGCCTTGCAGGCCTGGATGGCGGCAATGAGGGCGTCTGCATCCTGCACGTTGCGCAGCACATGCACGCCCTGCAGGGGGGACGGGTGAAAGGTCCAGGCGGGGGGGGGAGGTTCATGAGGTAAGGGTCAGGGCAGGCAGCACATGCCCGCCCTGCAGAGACAACGGGTGGAGAGTCGAGGCGGGGAGGGGAGGATCATGAGGCAGGCAGCCAGGACATGCACGCCCTGCAGAGATGAAGGGTGCAAATCCGAGGCGGGGTGGGGAGGTGAGGAGGCGCCAGGCGGGCAGCAAGTGAAACGCTGCGTCCTGCGCGCGGTGCCGCACAAGCACGCCCTGCAGGGATGAATTGTGGAAAGTGAGGATGATGGGAGGATCATGAGGTCAGGCAGGCAAGCAGCAAGAGTGCACACCCTGCTGCACCTAGCACGCTGTGCTTCACTTGCACAACGCGCTGCAGAGGAGAGGTGGGCAGAAGGTGGGGGTTGGGAGGGAGATGAAGAGGCACCCAGCAAGCGGCGAGCACGCCGTGCGCAGCGGGTGGGCAGACAGTGACGGCAGGGGGAGAGGGAGGAGTTAAAAATGCACCGAGCAGGCAGCGAATGCATACCCGGCAGAGGGGTGGGCAGAAGCACGGGCATGGAGGGAGCGGGGCGGGCTCGCGGTACCAGAGGCGGTGCGCGTGGCAGATGTTTAGCAAAAAAACTGTAGAGCATAGAGAACACAACCCTAAACCCTGCCGCAAAGCTCAGTTGGGAGTGCCCCGCCCCTCTTTAGAGCTTCTTTGAAATCACTGGCCATCGAAGCAGACACAGAGGAGGGGGCAGTGACTATGACCTACCTGCAGGTCGGCTCCCGGGGTCTTGAAGTCGGTCAAAGTGACGGGCTGCAGGACCAAAGGGAAAGAGGGGACAGGACGCCGCGCCGGGGTGAGGCAGGCGAACATCCCGTGTCGGTGGCCAGCACGCAAGGTGGCCAGAGCAGACGGGGGTGTGTGTCGTAACACCCCTGGTGCCACCCCCAAAGTCTGCCCCCCAAAGTCCTTCACCCAAAGCCTGCCCCCCGCAAAGCCTGCCCCAAAAGCCTGCCCAGAAAGCCTCCCCCTGCAAAGCCTGCCCTCACACCACCTCCACCAAACATTGCCAGAGCATGCCCCCTACCACCACCACCCTTTGAGCCCACCCACCCACCCGTGCGCCCGTTGCCACCACCAGCTTGCCGTAGTTCACCGCCTCGCCAGCTGGCGCAGGGTGTGGCACTGCACGCACCAGTCACGTACCACTACAGAACCACCCCTGATGCCATGCTATCAACACCATTCAGGGCATCCCACCCCACCCCTTGTGAGACCACCCACCCGTGCGCCCGTTGCCACCACCAGCTTGCCGTAACCAATTGTGTCGCCGCCGGCCGTGGTCAGCTGCTTGCCCGCCACATCCACCGCTGTCACCTTGGTGTTGGTCAGGAACTCGATGCCTGCGCCCAGGATGTTGTGTAAAATTGAAACGGTGTGTGAGGGGAGGTAGGGAGGCAGCACTGCCCGTGACAGCGGTGTTGGTCAGGAACTCGATGCCTGCGCCAAGGGGGTGTGGGGTGGTGTCAAAAAGAGGCACTGGTAGGAGGACAGAGGACGGCCACTTGGGGAGAAGTGGGTGGGTTGTGGGTCGTGGCCTGCTCAGCCCCACGTGCACCGCCCAGAAGATGTGAGGTGACAGCTTAGGTTTGGGCTACAACCACGGCGCGCTGCACGCTGCCGCAGCTGCGCTGCACCTGGCTGCCCCGGCCCGCACCCCTGCAGCTGCGCAGCTAGATACACACCAGCAGCCCTGCACGCTCCCTGCAGCCCGCAGGTGCCCCCCCAGCCAAGGCATCTACGTTGCAGCTGCTACAGTTGCTGTGACACACTCTGGGGTCTGTGTCGCAAGTTGCTTGCGGATAGACAAACAGAGCTCACCCTGCTCGGCGTACCACTCGGGCACCTGGCGCTCGCCGCCGCCGCCCACGCAGGTGTGGAAGCCTGGCAGGCGGGCGGGCTTCTCAGGGAACAGGTACGCCTTGCTGAGTGCGGGGCGCTCGTAGGAGACGTACTGCAGGCAAGGAATGAGAGGGGAGAGGTGGGGGGGCAGCGGCAGTGGAAAAACTAGGAGCTGCAGAGCGGGAACAGCTGGGAGGCTGAGAGAAGGACGAGCCATGAGCGTGGCCGGCGGGCGGATGCATCCACTGGACGAAACCCAGGCTCCTCCCAGCGAATGTAGTGCAGCGCTGCCAAGGTTGCGGAACAGGCGCCCGAACATATGCGGCGCCTTGCGGCAGCGGCGGCAGCTGGCGGCGGCGGGCGCTGGCGGTAGCAGTTGCGCCAGCAGCGCGGCGCTGCACTGTGTCGATATCGCGAATCGTTGCTTGGCCATCTGTTAGGCCACGCACAAGCTGCAAGCGTTCCCGGTTGACGTAAAGGCTCACCGGCTCATCACCCACTATCGCCAGCTTGCCCTTGCCGCCTCCAGCTTTCACCCATGCATTGGCAACATAGCCCGCGCTGTTGCCACCGCCCAGGACGACCACATCGAACTGCTTTGACATGGTGGGTGGTGGTGACAGGGTTTTGCGAGCTTGTAGGCCTCCCAAAGATGAAATTGTGAGGATGGATGCGAGTTGTGAGGGGGCGATGGGTGGCACGGGCGTGTCCTTTGTCTTGTCACTAGCAGCTGGCAGCTGGCAATATGTGCGAGCACGCGGCTAGCTGAGGTTATGACGGCGGTCTGCATCTTTCCAGCGCAATAGCTATCAAATTGAGCCATCCAGATTGCTGCCGGAAGCCAAGGACAACATGCCGGCGATGAAGATCCCGTTAGCGGCTCCCACTTGCCTTTTGCGGCGCCTTAGGCGCCTTGGAGGACAACCGAGGGCCTGTAACTGGACCAGTAGAGGCTGCAAAGACTCTTCCGAGGTGCGAGCTGACTGACACGCGCATGGCGGCTCACTCTTAAAACCCAGCAGTGATGCTAAAAAATCACTGGGATCAGCAGCGATTTTGCTTGGGTGCACAGCAGGCCCTGCTACTGCCGATGATGAGCTGGCGACAGACTTGGCGGCGCACTCTGTGTACTGCGCCGTACAAGTGTCCAGGGGAGGAAGGTGGTGTTGTTGGCGAAGCATGCCCCCAGGTGCGATCAGCTCGACGTGCGCAAGGTAGCCCTGCAGGGGCTGCGGGCGTGGCATGACCTGCTGTGAAAACTCTCTTGCATGTGCTGCGCGGTGATCCCAGCGCGTGTGCCTGCCCGCCCACGTGTTTGCCCATCGCTGCGCCGACTCGTGCCTGGGTGGCAAGACAAGCGGAGGGAGGCATTGGAGAAGGCGGTTCGCATGTAGCTGTCAGTATGCCTGCTGGGCAGTAGCCTGTGCTCCTGTTTCGACTCAATGGTCTGTGCTTGAGCAGGCAACCGGTGCTTGACATCAGAGGAACTCGAGGATGTTGCGTGCAGGCCGAGTAATGTCGGCGGGCCTCGGTCAGATCAGCTCAGCGTAACCCCTTTAAACGGCATAACACCAGCTAAGCGGCATCACAGCTGATCCATCAAATTCGAATTTGCATCTGTTGACTACCGATGCTGAGCAGGCGACAGCTGGCAGCGGCTGCCTGCACTTGTAATCTTCCCATTGAAGGCGCGTGTTGATGACACCCGTGTATTACACACCCGTGTAAAACACACCTTGCCGCTTTTCAGGCAAAGTATGGTACAACAAGTTGATGATGAATGCAGTCAGCTCAGGCACAATACTGGGCATGCATTTCTGCACGGCTAGCGGTGGGTCGAGCATGCAGGCTAAATGCCCAAAGGTGCCAACGTGCCTCCTGCCAGGCGCTGGCGCCTCAGGTGATGCCTAGCCCTAAGATGGTTGATCACAAGAAGTGGCGGAATCGTGCGTGTGGCAGGGGGCAGCGGTCCTGGTTGGGGCAGCCTTGTGCGGAGGCTCCATCAAAGTGCGGGCACACCCGTTTAGAGGGCGGGAAGTTGGGCCCTCCAAGGAATGGGCAGAGCTCAGCTGTACATGTCTCACAGTGGTGGTACGCTCGTGCGCTGTGTGCAACCCACACCTGCTTTTGCATGTAGTCTCGCATGAAGTCGGATAGGTGCTGCATTCGGGCACAAGTTGGATGGCCAAGGAGAAAGACAGTTAGAGGTCCACCGGGCACCCATTCAGGACCATAACAGCAACAGAAGCGCAAGGAAGGGAGTGTCGGCAGTGTTGCTTGCAGTGCAGCCCCGCTCAAGCTGCGTTCACCAAGCCAGCCACGGCGCTGCACTTGCGTACGCTTCTTCGCAGCTTGATAGGCAGGTCGACAGGGGTAGGCACAGCCAGTTCCAGTTGCCTCAGGTGCACTCGAGGAGGGTGGTCGGCCAGGAACTGCAGCAGCGCTCCAGTGTAGCGCACATACGCGTCTGCACCTTCCATGGTCGTCACATGTTCACCGCGCTTGTCAAGGGCATACAAGTGCGGCCGGCGACCGAGGAACTTCAGCAGGTTGCCTGTGGGGGCAAACCAGCAAGTAACGACAACTCTGTTTGTGAGCATTGTTGATGAAGGCTGGGGTGACGCCATGCACGGTGTGCTGGTTTAACTGTGCCACCAGCTCGCTCACACATCTGGCTGCTTGATCAAATGTCAGCCCATCACCTAGCTCACTCACCGGAGGTATTTGCCCCGAGCTGTGGCGGTAGCTGAATGCGCCCAAAGAGCTGCTGCACTTGCAGCTCTCCTCTCGCGGCCTGCAGCTGCACCACACACTCATGCTCTAGCCGCCACACGGGCTCCCACAACGGGGTGATGTTGCTCTTGGCATGCCGGCTATTGCTACGCGGGTCGCGCTGCCGCGGTTTGCGGGCACAACTGTTGCTCCTGCTGCTGCTCGAGCTGTGGCGAGAGCGGCGGCTCCGCCTTCCACGGCCCCGGCTACGGCTGCGCCGCATTCCAGGATCAGTTCCACGACTACCAGCGGCACTGTCTTCAGCCGCCTTGTCTCTGCTCCCATGCCGCCGCCGCCGCTGCACAGGGCTTCTGCTCCTGCTCCTGCCCCTGCCATGGCTGCTACCCCTGCTCCGCTTTCTCTTCGGGCTCCTGCTGTGGCGCGGCGTTTCGAAGTCTCGTTGCGCACTGCCTCGTGCCGGCGACAGCCGCCCACCTTGCCGCCCCGCTGAGGCGGCTTCACTACCATGCGCCCGTTGGATCCCTGCGGTGCCCAGAGCCCGTGCAGCCACCTGAAACTCGCGGGGATAGGCTTGTCGCAGTGCATCCACACTCGCTTTCTTCTCCCTCAAGAACAAGTGGCGCCCTGCCAGCTGCATGGGGTGGACAGGCACATACAACCACATTTGTAATTATACACATTGCTGGCACCGCAGATTGAGTGTGGCCGGCCAGCCAAGCTCAGCGCACCTCGACTCCCTGCAAACGCTCCACTGCCGCCGCCGCCTCGCGGGCTGTGGAAAACGTGATGAACGCAGTGTTGCCCCGCTCGTCCCCTCGGGTTATGTGCAGATCCTGGACTGCAGTGTAAGGAAGACAGTGCAAGCATTACTCGTGTGCCTTTCAATAATGCAACCACTGTGGAAAGGTCACCCAAGAGGGCAGCATTCCGCATAGCCAGCCACTGTTGTGCACGTCTGGCGAGTCAAAGCAAGCCAGCCATGGTCACCATGCGGCAAAGGCAATGCCCACCGGTTTGCTGCATAAGCACCCCATGCTGGGTGGCCTCACCTGTGCCGCCCGCACTCTCCAGCAGGGCTCGGAGAGTCGCCCGATCCACGCTACGGTCCACGCCTGACGCAAACACCTGCTTGCTGATCAGCACCCACTCTGGGGGCTTGTGAACACCCCGCGAGGTGTGCGCCAGGTAATGCGGCAACACGGGGACGAGCAACGGCTCTGCAGGCGTGGGCATGGGCCTAGGCCCATCATGCCTTGGGTCATTGCCCGGACCGGCACCCCTTGCAGGGCCAGATTCGCGGACAGATCTTGGGTCAGGGCTGCGCCTGCGGCTGGGCTGCCAGGATGGTGCCCGCTCGACTGCTGTGGCTTGCCGCTCCCTTGCCTTAGTCTGCTCATGGTGCTGCGCCCGCTGTGCATCCTGCAAGGGCTTGGCGGGAGCATGCTGCTGGCCAAAGCAACCTGCCAGGCCTCCGCCTGCTGGCAGCTCTGCTGGGGTGGGCGCAACGGGCTGGTTGGGGTGCATGGGTGCATGCCGCACTGGCGCTGTTTGTGGTGCCAACACAGCTCCATTGAGCAGTGCAGGCAGCGGGGTGACCAGCCCTGCGGGTGACGGCATCACCGACTGCTGCAGTGGTGCCTGCAGCTGCATGGGTTGCAGCTGCTGCAGCTGCTGAGGCACCGGCGCTACTTCCAGCTGATGCTGCACGTGGGCCAAGCTGCGGGCGTCGTCCAGGGCCGCGAGCAGCGCTGGCACCTGCCACAGCCGCTCCTGCACCGCGTCCCCCCAATGCTCAGCATGCCAGCGCAGCGCACACTGCTTGCGCAAGGCAGCGGCAGCGGCCTGCAGCGCAAGCATGCAGGCGGCAGCAATGGGGTGAGGCTGGCGGAGGCTGGAGAGACAAGAGTCTGGCAGAGCCAGTGCTCACACACAGCTGAAACAGGGCATCAAGTGCCGACAAGCGTGAGGGCCAGCAGGCACCGGGCATCCCTGTCACTTGACAGCTTGCCAGAAGCAGCTGTGACCCACTGCCCAAGTGTGCCCTCACCTCTGCCAGCGGCAGACCTGGTAGACCTCGTGCCGCCAGGCTGGCAGCCAGCTCTGCCACCTCACCCTGCCCCGCCGCCTCCCACTGCCCGTCCAGCAGAGGGTTGGTGCCAGACACGTTGTTCAGCAGCAGGCGGCGCAGCAGAGGGGCACCAGCGGCGCTGCCGGTGGCCGCCTCTGGCGCCTGCGGGGGCAGAACAATGGGTGGGGGGAGTTAGGGTGAGCCTCCGTGAGGATGGCTTTGGGAGCAAGCAGGCGGGGGATGGCCAATCAACTGAACTGACTCAACTGCAGGCCGCCTTGGCGGTCCCGTTTCTCTTCTGCAAGAGCACCTCCGACCTTCCTACACCTACTTACCTGCACATACAGGTAGGTGGGGCCGCCTGGTGCCCCCGCCCCCTCTGCCCGCTCCACCAGGCGCAGGCGGTAGGAGCCAGCCAACTTGAAGCGCACGAGGGTGCCGCGCAGCACGCTGGGCTGTGGTGTGCCCACGCCGCCTGAGCTGTGGTACTCTGCTCACACAAGGGTGTGCATTGCCAGCAGGGTGAGGTGCGGCGAGGTGCCCGCCGCTGACAAACACCGCGGGCGTGGCTCGTCAGAGGCAGCTGCCCCGTCCCGCCCCGCCCCGCCCCGCCCAAGATGCAGCAGTGCAGCAGCCGGCCTTCTCGGCTGCATCTGCCCGCATTGCTTCTCCCACACACACATTTCCCAGGCACCGCCAGGCCTCCGAGACCTAAATAGCGCCCCCCACCTGCGAGCGCGGTCTCCACATGCACCAGCCTCCCCAGTTCAGCCTTGCTGACCAGCAGAAGCGCCAGGTTGTGTCGGCTGCACGCGGCCCAGGGCCGGCCCTGCTCGGCCGAGAGCTCGGCCATTGCCGAAGCGGAGGCCAGTACCACCTCAAATTGTGCGGATGGTGGGCTGTATGGTTTAGCTTGAAGCAAGTAGAGCGAGTGCGACCCTGAAGAAGCGAGGTTAGGTTAAAAAAACTGGTCGATGCTGAGGTGGCCAGCACAGCGGCGGGCTGCATCGCGTGCCTTCCTGCAGCGGTGCCTGGCCAACTTCCCACGCAAGCAGGCCTGCAGGGAAGGCGGCTCCTTTCACCTCATGATGAGCCAACAGCTTTTCGAGCAATGAAGATGGTGCCGCTTGAGGCTGCATCGGCAGTGGATGGCTCAGTGACGTGCTGCGGCACGTGGCTGCGATGTCCGTACTGCCATTAAATATTTGCGCAGCTCGTGGCGGCACCCTGCCTGCAGCAGGGGCTGTTGATAGTCAGTTCAACTCAAGGGACTACGGTAAATCCCATTTTGGACGGGGTCTGGCTTCCTGCTCTCCCGCAAAGCAGCATGCAGTTGCTGTTTCTGCGTTAAACTTGTCACCAGGCAAATGCTGTCTGCTGGCGGTTCACTTGCCGCAGATGTTACTCAATTCAACCAATCGGCTACAATTCAGGTCTACGGCGGCCTCATGGGACAGGGGCAGGGGGGAGTGCCCCGGAATGGAGAGTATAGCTGTGCAAAGTGAATAACTTTTGCAAACTGTGCACACTGTGCAAACTGAAGACAGAAGAAAGAAAGAAAGCCAACAGGCAACACACCAGGAGGCAAGAGCAAGCAACCAACACGATTTATGCCATGAATGTGACACTCCACGGGGGCACTTTCAAACAGCCCAAACTGGGGGCTTGCATCTCTCCATGCAGCACGCTGGCGGGCCGGCTAAGCTGCTGCGGAAGCACTGGCGCAGGCGGGCAGTGAGGCGGCAAATGCCTGCAGTTCCTCACGGCTGAAGCCCTTTGCTGTCATGTCATGGTTGGGATACAGCCGGCGGAAGGGCGTGCCGGCCAGGCGGCACACGCTGCGCTGGTACTCGGCGTGGTCACACCTGCACAGATGGGGGGACGCATTCTACGCACAAATTAGCAGCTACATGCAAGCCTCATGCATGCCGGCCTGCCAATCAACCGGCATGATGGACGCAGGCATGGCTAGCGAGGGACGTCTGACACTGGTTGAGCTTAGTTCAAGTGTCAATCAACCGGCACCATGGATGCAAGCATCATTTGCAAGGAATGTATAATGCTGGTCAAGTGTTGTTGGAAAGCGGGTGTGAGGTGGAGGGAGGTGAGCTGCAGCAGCTGCCAGCTGGCAGGCACCAACAGATGCGCCTGGCACTCACGTGGGGCGGGGGCAGAGAAGCGAGGGCGCCAGGTAGAGGGAGGCAAAGGGCAGGCGCAGCAGCAGCCGTCCGCCAGCGTGGGCGACGTCGGTGGGCATGCTGCTGAAGGAGGTGGAGTCGCCTGCATCACCAGGAGGGCAGAAGGCATTGAGCGAAAGGAGGCGAGCATGCGTTTCAAGTGGGGAGAGCAGCAGGCATGCGGTTGTGTGCCTGCAACAACCTAGGTGTGGGTCTCGGCGACATGGCAAGACTAGTGGCCGCTTGCGCGCACACACAAGTGTGGCACAATAACGTTTTCACAATGGGAAGATACTGTGCTGAGGCATTGCGCGTTGCTCACCCACGGCACCCAGCGTGACGATGGCCAGCGTGATGGGGCGCTCATAAGCAAGCCCCTTTCTGGGCGGGGCTCGAGCGCCGCTGTCATCGGGGCGCCCAAACACGACGCGCGGCTCAAAAAGCAGTACCGGGTCCCCCGCCAGAATGACGTTGCTGGGCTCGTGCAGGTACGACACGTGGCCGGGGCTGTGGCCGGGCGTGGGGATCCATGACAGGCTGGTGACGCCGGCCTCACGCAGCCCCTGCGCGCTCGCTTGGCCATCGCTTGGGGCATCAGCGGCGCGGAGGATTCTCAGGCGGTCACGCGGCACTGGTGCGAAGGCCTCTTTGGGGGCGAGGCCCAGGGCCCGAAACCAGCCCAAGTAGGCGGGCGGCGTCTCCAGGAAGGTCCGTTTGCCAGTGATGAACGGCACCTCTGCTTCGTGCACCACCACAGGGGCCTCGGGGTAGGCCGCCAGCAGGCCGTGCAGCCCGCCCACGTGGTCGCTGTGTGTGTGCGTGACTGCGCAAGGGGAGAGGGCAGTGCGGTGGGGTGGTGAGTTGGACAAGCGTTGTGGAGCAAGGGGGCAGGCACTTGGGTGCTGGCAAGCGTGAGCACGCCCTGTTGTAGGCAGCACAACACACCTCCCACACCACACACGACGGAGCAAAACCGAACTCACGCAGGACGGCCTGCAGTGCGCCCGGTGGCACCATGTGCCGCACTGCGGCCATGAGCGCGGTGTGATACGCCTGCGTCCAGCGGTTGGGGAAGCCGGTGTCGATCAGCACCCACTTAACGCCCCCGCCGGCGCCGCCCTGCGGCTCCCGAATGAGCCACACCGTCCCTGGTGCAATGATCCCTGGCAGCGGATGCCACCAGAGGGTGAACCTGCAGGTGGCCCCAGCAAAAAGGACTCTCAGTGTTAACTTATAGCGCACTGTGAATAAAGTGTAGAGCTGCCATTATATCAGGCACAGCACACAGGCACGTCGGTGGGCGGCAGCCGGGTGAGCGGCACTGGTGGTGCTACCGCCCGGTAGCAGCGGCAGTGGCAGGAGGCCGCAGCGAGTGCCCGCTGCCGTCCCTCAGCCGACCGCGTCTTCATAGTCATCCTACCTGAAGACGTCAGGCTCGATCTCGCGGAAGTTGGCGCTCAGCACTCCGCTGTAAATCAGCGCAGCGCAGCACGCTAGGGACGTTAAGATGGCTGAACGCATCGTGACCGTCGAGAGAAACGATAAGAGGCGCAGCGCTGCTCCCGAGGGACTTGCGGTTGCTGCAGAGGCAGGCTGACGTCAGCGCCCCCGCCATCGCCAAGTAGGCAAAGGGCTTTAGTTGCTGGGTTTTGGCCCAACGTGCAGCCCAGTCACACCCCCCATTAGGCTTCCATTTTTGATATTCACAATCTGAGAGCTGGGTGGCAACGCTCTCCTCCTTGCAGCCGCCGACGACACTGCCAGCTGAGCTGACCCCCCCCCCGAGTGTCCAGTGGTGCCTGCTCAGCTTACGCTGGCTGGCCCTTTTATGCTTTTTTGACAAATCGAAAACAGTTTTTAAAACATCGAACGGAGATCGGTGATCGGTAGATTTGCCAGTCAAGCCGTGAAGCACAAGATGCATCTACGGGCAGGGTACTGCAGCAGCTGCGTGGGGGTGGCAGGCCAGCCGCTGCGGCGGCGGGGCGGGTGGTGCCGCTGCTCCGCTGCGGCTGCCGCATCACATCTTTGAGAATGGACGCCAGCAGCTAAGGGTTTGGTCGGTCACTGCCCGCCCCCCAACCCCAACAATCCGCTGCTCGCAGACTTGGCACCACTGCAGTGCCTCTTGGCCTCCCGGCCCTCTTCCTCGCTGTCATTGCCCATGCCGTGCTTGTGTGTGCTTGCTGAACCGGCACGGGCGGCCTCCAGCGCAGCCTGTGCAGCCTCTGCAGCAGCAGGGTTCTCCTGCCACGCCCGGGCGAAGCTTGAATGTCGGTTCCTCATGCAAAGCTGGTTGTCACGCCACTGCACGCATGTGCATGCGAGGAAGCCATGCAGGGGAGTAGTTGTGTGGATGTGGACCCCAACGCTGCCCACAAAAGATGTAGGAGAAGCAGGCCTGGGGCAGCTTAATGCAGGACGTGCTGGGCAGCGCAAGTAGCGGCACTGCCTTTTATCAGGCACAGCATTGCGGCGGAAAACTTCTGTGCCCTTGCACACCAAAGGTTGCGCACCTTGAATCCGTGCAGGCGTTCCACCGCCAGCGCCGCCTCACGAGCAGTTGCCAGCGTTGCCACGGCATGCTTGCAGCGCCGCGCCGACTTTGATGGGATGAAGTTCACTCCAAGCACTGCGGGGCAGGCAGCGAGCGGGTGGGCGGGAAAAGAGCAGCAGAGTGGGAGTCGGGAGGTGGGTGGTACACGCGAGATTACTGCACCTGCTGCTGCTGACTTCAGCAGCAGCGGACTGCAGCAGCAAAGCAGCAGAGCAGCCGCAGCGGTAGCATTGCGTGGCAGATGTGGTACGAATGCACCAGCCGCAGGCGCACACACGCAGGCAGATGGAGGCAAGCTGATGGAGCTCGAGGCCATGCTCAAAGCTCACTCTCGCCTTGAAACAGGGCCCACTCACTCACCCCGCACGCGTGCGCTCTCCAGCACAGTCTGCACCTGCGCCTTGCTAGCCCCCTCGGGTAGGCCCATCACAAACAAGTCTTGTCCAATCAGCACCCACTCGTCGTTGGGCATTGAAGCATCCCCGAGGCTGCGCAGCAGCACGGGCACCAGCGGCGGCTCCGACTGCCCAGCAGCCAGCAGCGGGGGCGGGCCCCATGCAGGGTGGGGCGGCAGCAGCGGCAGCACGCAAGGCTGCTCTGCCGGGTGTCGCAGCAGCACCGGCTGCGGCTGCAACCAAAGTGGCTGTACTGGCTGCAGGTGCAGCTGGGGCGGCTGGATGTAGACTTGTTGTTGCTGCTGCTGCTGCTGCTGCTGCTGTTGGGGCCAGTGCCCAGACCATGAAGCAGCGTGCCAGTTGCTGGGCTGCTGCCAGCCGTACTGAGGCGCCGGCTGGTGCACGCCACCCCACCACGGCAGCTGGCCAGCAGCTGCCCCCGGCATGGCACCGCCCCAGGCACCCACATTCCAGGCCTCGGGAGCTGTGATGCAAGGCGCATAGCGCTCTGCATACCTGGGCGGTGGGCAGTTCGGCTGTGCAGCTGCGGCGGCAGCTGAGAGGCCATGCCCTGGCGCCTGCCAGGCTGCAACCCCCCTCTCTGCTGGCAGGCGTGGGGCCTGCAAAGCGTCCCGTGCCGCCGTTAGGCTGGCATTTGCAGGCCAGGCTGCACCGCTGGCGGAGCTTGCCCCTGTGCCAGAGTGCTCTGGCCTCAGTGAAGATACAGCCTCCCTTGCCTCCTCATCAAGCTCCACGGGGGCTTGCTGCAGGGTGCCAGCTGGCTTCACCCCCACCGGTTGTGCTGGAGGCAGCGGCACAGCTGTAGCTGGCTCTGGCGGTCCCGGCGGCGCTTGCGGCACCGGCGGTGCTTGCTGCTGCTGCTGTTGCTTGGGAGGCACTTGCTGCTGCCGGGACTGCTGCTGAGAGTGTGGAACCTGCTGCTGCAGCTGCCTCTTCTGCTCAGGATTCTCAGGCTGCTGCCAGTGCAGCTCGGGTGGCTCTGTGCTCAAGGACAGCTCTGGAAGGTGGGAGGAAGCTGCAGCCTGCCCCTGCCCTTGCTGCAGCGCTGGCACATGCACAGGGTGAGCTGTCAGTCCAGCCAGAAGCGGTGGTGCAGCACTGGCCGGAAGGCACTGCCTTGGCGGCAGCGGCGGTTGCTCTGCCAGCTGCTCACGCCCCATCAGGGCCAAGCTGCTGGCATCCTGCATTGCTGCCAGCAGTGCGGGCAGCTGCTGCAGCCGCTCGGCCGGCTGCCGGTGCCAGTGCTCGGCATGCCAGCGCAGCGCTGCCTGCTTGCGGCTGACTACTGCAGCGGCCTGCGCGTAAAGGCAGCACAGCAGATGGGGTGTGTCAGGCAGCACAGCAGATGGGGTGTGTCAGGCAGGTGGGGCAGGGTGCCACTGGCAGACAACGCAGGCAGGCGTGCAATGTGAGTAAACAACCAGAGGTTGGATCAGGAACCAGCTTGGGCTGCGGAAGCGGGCAGGCCAAGGGTGCAATCCTGGGATTGGGATCCCAGAAACCGTGCAGCCCTCACCTCAGCTAGCGGCACATTTCGGCGCAGCGCTTGCCAGTGCGCGGCCAGCTCAGCCACCTCTGCCTGCCCTCCCGCCTCCCACTGCCTGTCCTGGAAGGGGCTGGTTCCGCTGGCGCAGGTGATGGGGATGGAGCGTTGGGTGCCAGAAGGGCAGCTCTCTGTGGGCACCTGCACCCACAGCCAGCGACACAGTAACGAGGTTGAATGCCAGCCGGTGGGCTGCTGGGTGCAGGGGGCGGCGGCAGTGCAAGGAAAGCCGGGGGCCGGCGGCAGTTCAAGGCAAGCTGGGGGCTCGTGCAGCACCCAACGGCACGCTGCCGCCTGCTCACCTGCACCACAAACTTTGAAGCGCCGCTGCTGCCCGCTGCCTCGTAGCCCTCAACCTGCCGCAGCAGGTAGGCCCCTTTGTGCCTGAGGCGAACTAGCGTGCCGCGCAGTACGCTCGCACGAGACGGGGCGGCGGCGGGCGGCGGCGGCTGGTGCTCTGCAGGGAGGTGTGTAAGGGCCAGCTCTGAGGCAGCTGCAGCCATCCTCGGCATCTGCGCGCCACCAAACACGCAACCAGAGGGCCCAGCTAGGGCTGGCTCCAAGGGACAGCCCGCCAGACCCGCCCGGGCGGCCCCTCACGTTCGACGAGGAGCTGCTCGACGTCAACCAGTCGCTTCAGCTCCGCTTTGCTGACTAGCAACAGTTCCAGAGTGCGCCGGCCCCAGGCTGACGCGGGCCCTTCCTGCGCCCATGTGCGCTCCTCCAGCGGCGCCTCCATTATTGAGGGTGGGAGGTGTCAAGGTTGTCCGGGAATTGGCAACAGAGTGCCGGGGAGGTAACGAGCAAGTGTGTAGTCGAGAGGCAGCGAGCTAATCCTTGAGCCCTCAGCAGCAGCACAGCAGGCAGCGGCACAGCGGGCACCTCGCAGCCCAGTTACTGGGGCTGCTCATGCAAGCTGTCTGGCTCTGGAACTCCTCTGAGCATTCAAGGTTTGCAAGAAGCATGGCATGGCTGCTCAGGGCACGCTGTTGATTGCACCAGCCGCCGCCAATGGGTCAACCACTGGTTGCAGGCAAGGGCGGGAAGGGCCTTCACTGCAATTGCGGGCAAGCACCAGCTGGCAAGGACTGGCAGCTGCAGGACTGCCACTGGCAGCTGCAGGACTGCCGTTGGCGCCGCCTCATGCCGCTGCAGTGCCGTTTCGCCTGCTGCACACCCTGGCCACTCTTGCGCTGCCTCTGCAGCAGTGCTGGCTGCTTTGTAAATCCAGGGTGGTGGCATGGTGCTGGCAACACACACACATTCGGTAGGTACCCCAGTGGGTGCAGTTGCACCGTGGCAAAAGGCTCCAGCCTGAGCAGCCGTGGCGTAGGGCTCTTGAACCCGCTCAAGCCCAACTAACGCCCGTCGACGCCCCCAAACCTGTGATAGCACACCCCCACCCCACCCCCAAGCACAGCAGGAGCGCCCCGGTGGGTGCCGGTGGCTTGCAGAACCATTGGCACTGACTCCTCAACCGAGCCCCTTCGCACGCCGTCTTAGGCGGCGTGCCCAGCATGCTCAGTGCGCACTCACCCTCCGAGAACAATCAATCAATCAATTACATTTCAAGTCCAGGGGGAGCCAGCAAGGTCTCATGGGACAGGGTGGGGGGTGAGTGTATCAGAATGTAGTTTGTAGGAAAGAAAAAGGAAATGTGCGATGCGGGCACTGGCGGGCTGCGGCCAGCCAGGCCGTGGGCGTGGAGATGGAGGGTGGGAAGAGGTCTGTGAACTGTGTAAGAAGGGTGGTGTAGAGGGGGCAGTGAAACAGAAAGTGTGGCACGTCTTCTGTGGGAGCAGAGCAGTGGGGGCAGTGCAGGGTGTGTGCGCGTCGGGCAGAGGCTGCCTCTCGGGCGAGGGGGAGGCACCGATCGTGTGAAATGCATGTGGGGCAGAACCAATCACCGGGTGGCGTCTCTCGGAGGGGAGGGTCAAGGCATTGGCAGTGCCATGCCTTGTCGCAAGAGTCGCAGAGTAAGAGGGGGTTGTGGGCAGGCCAGGTGGGGACGGCACAGTGCATGCATGGCTTTTTGTGGTAGCGGGCCTTTTCTGCAGATTTTTGGTAGCGGGAGGTGTGTTCGGCAAGCCAGTGGTTGCCGCAGCGCAGGCTGACTAGGGCGGTGCGGTGTTTGGGCGGGATGGAGGGGTCGGTAAGGTAGGGTTGGGGTCGGGGGGAAGGCATGGGCAGCTGATAAGTATGCTGCGCTTTGGGAGCCGCTGCTGCGGGCGGCGCCTGCGGGCGCAGCGGCAGCCATCATGTCGCGGTACCACTGGGCAGCCCAGTGCTGCTCAGTGGCGTGGTGCACATCAGAGCGCGTGATTGCTGCCAGTTCATCGAGGGTGGAGGCTGGGAGGCCGAGCTTGGAGGTGAGGTGCTGCTGCAGGGCGCCAATGCCGGTGCGGCAGCGGGGCTGYTGCTGCTGCTCAAGCTGCAGTGCTGCCGTGAGCGCGCGCTTGACGGGGCGGTCGTCGGGGAGGGCAGCGACGCGGCTGAAGAAGTTTGTGGAGAGGCGGGACCATTGGAGGGAGAGGGGGCTGCGGCCAAACTGCACAGCGCACTCAGCAGCACGCGCACCGCAGGGTGCGCACATGGCAATGTTCCCACACAATGCCGCGCCTAAACACATATACACATCAGCATAATCAGCTTCAGATGGTGCTTGAGCTGAGGCCGCAGCATCCAATGGCCGCAGCATCTGATCCCCACTACGTTTGTCATAAACCGCGAGCGTCCGAGTGGTGTGGTACGCTCACCTCTTCTCTCTCTACGCAGGGAAAAGAAAACCCCTGGCTTCATGAAGCTGGACACACTTCACAGGGGAGTGGTTCAACAACATCGGATGTGCAAGCAGTGCATGCATCTTGGAACAGTGGTACTGTGTTCTGTGCAATCCGACTGCGAGGGTGCCTGTGCACCATTCACCAGCCGTTGTGCGCGTCGGTGCCGCTCGATACAGTGCCGCCTTCACTGCCGCAGCGGGCTGCCCGTTCACGGGCCACCAGCTGCAAGCTGCGCCTGGCTGCCTGCAACTCGGGCACTCCACGCTGGATGCTGCCAAGGGCCAACAGCCAACTGCCAACAGCCAACTGACAACAGCCAACTGACAACAGCCAACTGACAACTGCCAACTGCCAACTGCCAACTGACAACTGACAACTGCCAACCGCCAGCTGAGCCTTGGGGCGCAAACGTGCCGCCACCTTAGGTGGGCCTGCCGGAGCCTGCCAGCCAGCCCATCCATTCACCCTTTGCCACGCTCCCTCTACTTGAACACGCGGCGGGGTGCGTGCGGCAGCTCGCAGCGCTCCTGGTCATGGCATAGCAGCGCGTGCAGGCCGTTGAAGTGGGCGCAGGCGCGCGGGAAGGTGGGGCCGCCTGGGCCGGTCTTGAAGGGGCAGAGCTCCACGGTGTGTGTGCGGGGCACGCGGTACGCCCGGCTGCCCACCTGCTGCCACAGCACGCTGCGCAGGTGCTTTTCGATGAAGGAGCGCAGCTCCTGCACGGGGCAGAGCGCGGCGCGGAGCAGCACAGCAGGCACAGCAGGGGTCAGCCATGTGACATAGAAACGCATCTTGCGCCTGAAAGGCCAAGGCACAGCGCTGCACAGCACAGCGCGGCGTGGCATGCACAGCGCAAAGTCAGGCTGCCAGGCAGAAGGCATGGGAGAGGGGGAGAACCTTGCAGGGCAATGATGGCAGCAGGGGGGGAGACGCTGGGCTGACCGGAGGACTGCAGCAGCCAGCTGCAGCCTGTGCTCTTGACAGGCGAAGAGGCCAGGAAAGTGAGCCGGTGCGACTGCTTCGGCAGCCAGCTTGGGGAATGTCGTGCTTGATAAGCGGCACACGAGGTGCAGCTGTTGCAGGCAGGCCCTGTGATGTGCCTTTCCGCTGCCAGCAGGAGCAGCGGCCAGCAAATGGGTTCACCGGCCAAAGTGGCATGCAAGCTGGTGCAGCTGCGCTCTATCCAATCGCGCCAGCATCCCGCACAGTGTGATGTCATGGCTGGCGGTGCAAACCCCAGCGAATAAAGAGGCGGGGCGCCGTCACGTGGCCACTCCAACTTCCGGGTGGTTTAGGGCCTTCCGTCAAAGCCGCAGCTGGCACCTGCAGCCGCGCTCTCCCCACGGCACCTGCCAGCTCAGCGCTGCGCAAGCTCTTGGCAGCTCAGCGCTTCCCACAACAGCCAGCAGCAGGATGCATCCGAACCGCTCAGCACTGCCAGACACACTTGCATTCTGGAAAGCTGCTTAAGCGAGGCCGAATGTAGGGATTTTGTGACCCTGACAGCAGCCTAGCAGCCTCCTGGCCCCAGCATGTCGCGAGTTGAGAGGGATGCTTCCCAGCTCCTCTGACGTGCACACAACTCAGCCCCCAAGGTTGAAGCTGAGCTCTCACCATGCCTCGCATCTCTGCAGGCAGCTCCGGCGGCGGCGGCACCGCTTCCTCCAGCCAGCTCAGCTCCACACGCGGCGGGTGGTCCGCCAAGAACTGGAGCAGGGAGCGGATGTAGCGCAGGTAGGCGCCAGCACCCTCTGCCAGCCGCACAGTGACTCCAGCGCTGCCAGAGCCAGCACTGCCAGAGCCTTTGGGGCTGGCTGCGTCCCCGGCTGCCGGCTGAAAAGCGTCTCCCACAGCTGCGCCAGTGGTGCCAGCAGTGTCAGGCCCAGGGCCGTGAGCAGCGCCAGCGTAGGGGCTGCCAGTGCCGGTGGCGGCAGGCGCATCTGCCGGTCCAAGGCGGGCAAACACTCCAGCAGCAGCAGCGCCAGCAGCGCCATTGCCAGCGCAAGCGCCAACAGCAGGTCCTGGAGCAAAGGCCTTGCTGTCAGGGCCGGGGCTGACCGCGGGGCTGCCGCTGCCAGCGGCAGCAGCGGCAGCAGCGGCAGCGGCAGCACCAGCAGCGCCAGCGCCAGCGGGGGTCTCAATGGGGAAGAGGTGGGGGCGGCGCTCCAGGAAGGCCAGCAGGCACCCTGCATGGGAGGTGGGAGGGCACCACTGTTCAGCGTTTCCCTGGGCCATTGGCACACCAACTTCAAAGCGCAGCAAGGGGCAGCTTCTGCTGTGCAAGCAAGGCATCACTTGCAAAAATAAGAGGAGGGCTTGCGCCAAAAACTGCAGCACAAGCAGAAGAAGACGGGCACAGCGGGGCAACACGAGGCGGGCAGCACACACCCTCTGTGGCTCGGCCAAGCTCCAAAGGCACCTGCAATCCTTTCAGCAGCTCCGTGAGCGGCAGGGAGCCTCCCGTCTCCTGCAGGCGGGCCTGGCACTGCCACTCCAGGTCCCAAATGGGGTCCCAGAACGCGCCGGGGCGGGCCGCCCGGGCCGCC